>JAGFNQ010000878.1:454630-478118 GCA_024364735.1 Boesenbergia rotunda | reverse complement strand
GGAGCACAGGGGCGCCCGGGAGTTGAACTGTCGAAGCCCATCTTGCTTTCTTGTGTTTTGTGTTCACCTTGGGGGCGCCCGGGACACTCCGGGCGCCCTGGTCAGCTGTTGCCTCATTCCTTTGAGGCTTTCTGAGCTGCAGACACATGTTCCTTCGGTCCTGCATCCAGGGTTAGTCCAAAACAACATAAAATAATAATGTGTTAGTTTATACAGCCTTAGCTGTCTTGGTTCTGACTTTGGGTCTCCAAAATGGAGCCCTAGGTCGAACCGACGCCTACTGTTCCCTCGACGGGGAATGCGTCCTCACCTACTCCTCTCGGGAGAATATACCTGATGCCAACCGCTCCTTTGGTTGGACTTTTGCCTGGCGGTCCTTTGCCATGTCTTAGATACCGAGCTGTCCTTCGCTCGTTGCCTAGCAGTCCTTCGCTAGGGCTTCAGTCCCAAGCTGTCCTTCGCCTGGCGCCTAGCAGTCCTTCGCTAGGGCTTTTTATCCTGGCATTCCTTCGCCAGTGCCTAGCAGTCCTTCGCTAGGACTTTGTTTCCTGGCAGCCCTTCGACAGGTGCCTAGCAGCCCTTCGCTAGGACTTTGTTTCCTGGCAGCCCTTCGCCAGGTGCCTAGCAGCCCTTCGCTAGGACTTTTCCTGCACACTCGAGTAACAACATTAGATCACAAATAATACTTAACTTTGAACCCTTTGCCAATATCAAAACAAGGTTCGATATGGTGCTTCCTGCACCAACAGTCATGTCTTTCAGTATACACATCTAACAATCTCGCACTTATACTTAAAGACACTGCTATTCTCCCACTGCCATACATCTGACTCCCATTCCCTCCACATACCTATCAAAAGCTCTAGATGGAAGATCTTTAGTGAAGGGGCCTGCCAGGTTGTCCTTCGATGCAATCTTGGCGACAGCCACTTCTCCTCACTTTACGATTTCTCGTATCAGGTGGTACTTGCGCTCTATGTGTTTACTCACCTTATGGGCTCGTGGTTCCTTCGAGTTTGCAACTGCACCGTTGTTATCACAAAAGATTGTGACAGTTCTGGGAAAACCAAGAATCACATCCAAGTCCATCATGAAGTTTCTGAGTCATACAGCTTCCTTGGCTGTCTCTGAGGCTGCCACATACTCAGCTTCCATGGTGGAGTCTGCCACGCACTTCTTCTTGACACTCCTCCAGACAATAGTTCCACCTCCTAAAGTAAACACAAAACCTGAGGTAGACTTACGTTTGTCCCTAATCTTGCAAGAAATAAGGTGCCAAAAAGGGTAGAATGGTATCTGCAATGACTTTTTATTCATTCTACACTACCTAAGCATTTATTAGCAAGTACTCATTGTAAAAGAAAAGATTTACTTCTAGAAAACATAAAATTGATATATACAATGAAATAGAAATGCAAGAAAAAGAAAACTCCCCTTTAGGTTGGGTAGATAGCATCCTTGATGTCCAATCCATCCACATCTTGCTCCTTTACTTCTTCAAAGTATTTCTTGAGCCAGTGTCCATTAGCTCTCCAAACAAAACCATTAGCCTCATCCTTTATCTCAACAAGACCATAAGGAAAAATATTAGTAACAAAGAATGGACCTTCCCATCTAGACCTCAACTTACCTTTAATCAATTTGAGCCTTGATTTGTACAATAGAACCTTATCGCCAATTTAGAATTCTTTCTTCAATATGTGCTTATCATGAAAATTCTTAGTCTTCTCCTTGTAAATCCTTGAGTTTTCATATGCTTCTAGTCTTATCTCCTTAAGTTCTTGAAGTTGAAGCTTCCTTTATTCTCCCACTTTAGTAGCATCAAAATTGCAAGCTTTCACCGCCCAATAAGATTTATGCTCTATCTCCACGGGTAAATGACAAGTTTTCCCATAGACTAACCGGTAGGGAGACATTCCAATGGGTGTCTTGTATACCGTCCGATAGGCCCATAATGGATCTTCAAGTCTCTTGTTCCAATCTTTCCTACGGTCTTTTCCAAGATTGCCTTGATCTCTCTATTTGATATTTCGGCTTATCCATTAGTTTGGGGATGGTAGGAAGTAGAAACTTTGTGCACAACCCCATACTTGCTAAGTAGAGCTTTCATGTGTTTGTTGCAAAAATGAGAACCTTGATCACTTATGATAGCCCTTGGAATTCCAAACCTACAAAAAATGTGTGACCTGACAAAACTAACAACAACACAAGAATCATCAGTCCTGGAGGGAATGACCTCCACCCATTTAGAAACATAATCAACAGCAAGTAAAATATATAAATATCCACAAGATGTAGGAAAAGGTCCCATAAAGTCTATCCCCCATACATCAAAAATCTCACAAAAAGCATAGTTTATTGGGGCATTTCATTTATAGCTCCTTGTTACCTGTCCTCTGACATCTATCATAGTTTTTATAAAATAGGTATGCATCATGAAATAATGTAGCCCAATACAATTCACACTCTAAAACTTTCCTAACTGTCCTTTGTGGTCCAAAATGTCCCCCACAGGCTGATGAATGGCAAAATGTAAGAACTGAATAAAATTCATGATCAGGTATGCATTTCTTAATTATTTGATCACTACAAAATTTCCACAAGTAAGGATCATCCCACACATAGAATTTAGCATCACTCTTAAATTTGTCTCTCTGAGCTTTAGTAAATTGTGCAGGAAAAACATGAGCTACTAAAAAGTTCACTAAATTTGCATACCAGGGCGACTCACCATGTATCACTAGAAGGTGCTCATCTCTGAAATCATCATCAATAGTGGTAGGGGGGTCATCTCCCTCTATTCTGCTCAAATGGTCTGCAACCAAGTTCCCTTTGCCACTCCTATCTCGGATTTCCAAGTCAAACTCTTGGAGTAGAAGCATCCATCTAATTAATCTGGTCTTTGCATCTGGCTTCTTCAAAAGGTACTTCAAGGCTGCATGATCAGAAAACACAATAACGTGAGAACATAACAAATAAGATCTAAATCTGTCTAAGGCAAAAATAATAGCAAGGAGCTCTTTTTCTGTGGTGGTGTAGTTGGCCTAGGCAGCATCTAAGGTCTTGGAAGCATAACAGATAACATGTTGTGCTCCCTCCACCCACTGTGTAAGTACATCTCCTACAGCCAAATTAGAAGCATCACACATTAGCTCAAAAGGTAAATTCCAATCAAGGGGTCTAATAATAGGAGCTGAAGTGAGAGCCTGCCTTAATCTCTGAAAAGTTTCTTTGCATTTTTCATCAAAACAAAATTCCACATCTTTCTGTAAAAGTCTAGTCAAGGGCCGAGCAATCTCACTGAAGTCTCTAATAAATCTCCTGTAGAATTCTGCATGACCAAGAAAAGCTCGAACATCCCGTACGCATACGGGGTAAGATAAAGAAGATATAGCACTTACATTAGCAGGATCTACCTCAATGCCTTTCTTAGAGACTATATGACCTAAGACAATACCATGCTCTACCATAAAATGATATTTTTTAAAATTAAGAACAAGATTAGTTTCAATGCATCTATGTAAAACCCTAGACAAATTTGTTGATGCAGTCTTGCTCTGATTGTTGTTTTGGTGTTGACATCGATTTTAGTTTAGGTGAATGATTATTTATTATGATTAAGTCCTGATCGGGGATCAGGCATGGCATGGATTATGATTAAGTCCTGATCGGGGATCAGGCATGGTATGGAAAATCCTAGTCTGGAGGGCTAGGTGTTGGAAAATCCTAACCTGGAGGGTTAGGTGTGAAATATCCTAGCTTGGAGGGCTAGGTGTTGGAAAAGTCCTAATTCGGAAGGGTTGGGTGAAAAGTCCTAGCTTGGAGGGCTAGGTGGAAAGTCCTAACTTGGAGGGTTAGGTGCAAATTCCCATCCTGGAGAATTATGTGAAAAAGTCCTGGCTTGGAGGGTCAGGTGCCTAGCTTGGAGGGCTAGGTTGGATGATGTTCTAACTCGGAAGGGTTGGGTGAAAAGTCCTAGCTTGGAGGGCTAGGTGAAAAGTCCTAGCATGGAGGGCTAGGTGAAAAGTCCTAACTTGGAGGGTTAGGTGCAAATTCCCACGTTGGAGAGTTAGATGGAAAAATCCTTAGCTTGGAGGGCTAGGGTGGATGAATTCCTAGCTTGGAGGGCTAGGTTTGAGTCCCTGGATTGGTCTAGTGACCGATCAAGGACATTGGCACGTTGCTCCTTCGTTGATCGTCTGGTGACCGATCCAGCGATGTCTGATCGGACTGGTGACCGATCAGGGAGCGCACAGTGAAGTTGGGAACCTACTGTGTGGCTCCTGATCGGACCGGTGACCGATCAGGGAGCAGACTGCTTCCTTGCTACCTTGCCCCTGATCGGTCTGGAGACCGATCAGGGAGTGGATAGTGAGTGAGTTCCCTTGCGGATCAGACCCTGGATCATTCCGGTGACCGATCAGGGAGTTTGGATCTGATTAAAAAATCACTGTTCATTTGTCCTGATCGGTCTGAGTGACCGATCAGGCTTCACTCTGATCGGTCTGGTGATCGATCAGGCTTCACTCTGATCGGTCAGGTGACCGATCAGGCGTGTATAGCCACGAGAGCTGGGAATCCGAGCGAAGAAGTGGATCGGTCTGGTGACCGACCCACAAGCCCTGGATCGGTCCGATGACCGATCACTTTAATTCAAATTGCACTTTCAGACGCCGTCAGAGCGTCTGATCGTATCCGATTCGCTGCTGTTTGCTTCTGATATTTGATTTACTGTGTGATTTTCTTCTCTAACAGTCTGATTAAGCTACAGGTGATATGGGAGGATTCAAACACTCAAGGAGAGGTCAATGGAGGCTTTCCTTGGAGCAGGTTTGTCCGATTCTCCATTTCCGGTTGCAACGGCCGAGCTGCAGACTGGAGCCGAGACTGGGGCTTGGCTGAGGGGATCTCAGGAAGACCAGAGAGGGCTCAGTGGTAGCTGGCGTTGGCAGTGAGGTAGCTGGAGGCTACGGAGGATGTTGTCACCTGGTGCTGTGTGGAGAATCAAAAGGGCGGAAGTTGGCTTCGTGGAAGCAGAGTTGGTAAACTAGTGTTCTTGCCGCGCCTTGTGTTCTCCACAACTTGCTTGCTGTGTTCTTGAAGTTTTCATCACTTTGAGCAAGCGATCGAGAAGCAATCATTCATTACTTAAGCGCTTGAAGGAGAGAACAAGGAGCTTGGAGTCCGACAGTGGGAAGACACGAAGAAGGGTTCTTGCGTGAGATCGCCACTGGGTGGAGCTCAGGGAAGCTTGCTGTGTTCTTGTCCTTGCTAAGTGTTTGAGTAAGATCCTTCTTGTTGTTTCTTTGTGCTTAAACTTTATCTTTGATTGAAACGCTGTGGAGAGGTTTCTCCACCGAGAAGGAGGTTGCGTTATATCCGGTGAAAACCGGGGCTTGATCTGCCGACGATCAAGGGATCGCCCACCTTAAGGGCACGCCAAGGAGTAGGGGCAAGTTATCCCTGAACCTTGTAAACCCTCTTGTTAGCGATCTTGGCAGTTGTCTCTGTTTGCTTTCATTTCTGTTTTCGTTTACTGCACTGCTTCATTTTCCTTTGTTTCTTCCGCTGTGCTACTGATAAGTTGAGTGCAGGAAACTTGTTAAGTGCAAGAAAAAGTGATTGGCTATATTCACCCCCCTCTCTAGCCATCTCATTTCCAACAAGTGGTATCAGAGCTTGGGGCTCTGTTTACGGCTTAACATCCAAGAGTTATCAACAAGATGGCTTTGAGAGAAGGCTTCTCTACCACCCGACCTCCATTCTTTGACGGCGCCGACTTTCAATATTGGAGATCAAAGATGGAATACTATTTGAAGATGGATATCCACACTTGGTTCGCGGTGAAGGAGGGATTCATCCCTCCTAAGGATGACGAAGGCAAAGAGCTTGAGTCGTGGAGGTGGACTGCTGAACAAACTCGGAAGAGTGAAGCCGACGCGAAGGCGGTTGTCACTCTACAATGTGGCATGAACAAAGACCAACTCATCAAGGTTGGTCCTTTCACAAGTGCGAAGGACTTGTGGAACAAACTCATTGAGCTTCACGAAGGCACCCGAGACTCTAGAATCGCAAAGAGGGACTTGTTCCTCAATCAACTTCAAAATCTCTCCATGAAGGAGAATGAGTCGGTAAGTGAGCTTCATAGCCGGTTCAAGGAAGTCCTCAATCGGCTTCATTCAATTGATGAAAAGGTCGAGAACCGCGACCTTGTGAGGTATGTCTTGAAAGCATTTCCAAGGAATGCTTTGTGGTCATCCATGGTGGATGCCTACAAAGTATCCAAGGATCTATCTATTGTAAAGTTAGATGATTTATTTTGTGAGATGGAATTGCATGAAATGGCTAACAAAGGCCCCAAGGAGAAGGGAATTGCCTTAGTTGCAGGGGACCGAACCAACAAGAAGAAGAAGGAGAAGGAGGTCTCCTCATCTTCATCCTCTTCCGAATCCGAGTCCGATTCCGAGGAAAATGACAGCGGCTCTTCTTCCTCCGAGATGGCAAACTTTGTGAGGAGGATGATGCGAAGGGATCGACGTTTCAAAAGTAGAGGTAACACTAGTGAATCCAAACTTGATAAGACTAATGCATCTTGCTTTGAGTGTGGTAGAAAAGGGCATTTCAAGAATGAATGCCCAAAGCTTAAGAAGAAGGAGGAGAAATCCAAAAGGAAAGAAGAAAAATCCAAGAAGAAGAAGAAGGCCTTGAAGGCCACTTGGGATGAGTCATCCTCAAGCTCATCCGATGATGAAGAGGAGGAGAAGAGCACAAGGCAAGTGGCACTCATGGCTCTTGGAGAGGAGAGCAGTGATGAATCTTCAAGCTCCTCAAACGCGGCTTCATCATCTTCGGATGATGAAGAGGTAACTTCTCCCGAGCTTGAAAAGTGTTATAGAGCAATTGCATGTTTAACTAGTATGCTTAAGAAGTCCAAAAATAAGGTTAAAGCATTGCAATTAGAAATTGATCAATTGAAAGCATCTAGGGATGATAACATTGATGATTTACATGTTGAACTACTAGAAGATGAAATTAAATCATTGAAACTTGAAATTGAAAATTTGAAGTCCTCTAAGGTTGAGGAAGTCAATGATTTGCATGATGAATTGCTAGTAGAGGAAAACCAATCATTGAAAAGTGAAGTTGAGAAGCTCAAGAATATTCTTGGGAAATTCTCAACTAGCTCTAAGACCCTAGATATGATCCTAAATGCCCAAAGAGCGGTTTACAATAGGGCCGGTATTGGTTACCGTCCTAAGGAACCGTCATTTGTGTCTCTCATGTCTAGGACTGATATGAGACAATCTAGGACACCCAAAATCCAAAAGAAAATGGTCAAGGCATGGGTGCCTAAGTCATGTTTAGTTGATGCTTTAGGTCCCAAGGTTTGGGTACCTAAAACTTCTATTTTTCGAATTGTGTAGGTTATGATTGAGGGGGAGCATCTATCAACTTAGTTCGTTGATAGTGGATGCTCCAAACACATGACCGGGATAGATCATTGTTTACCACACTTCACAAGAAAAGTAGAGGTAATGTATCATTTGGTAACAATGGTAGTCTTAAGGTCATAGGGATAGGAGACATTCAAATATCCGAATGTGTTAGAATTTCAAATGTCCTTCTAGTCAAGGGGATGAAATTTAATCTCCTAAGTGTGAGTCAATTGTGTGACACGGGTTACACAATTGACTTCCAACCAAGTCAATGTCTAGTTAGACAAAATGACACCTTGGACACGGTACTAGTAGGAGCAAGAGTAGACAATATTTATCAAGTTTCATTTAAAAGTGCTACTAATGCTTTTGCTAAGTGTTTCATGTCAAAAGAAGAAGAGTCCACCCTTTGGCACCGGAGACTAGCACATGTTAACATGAAGAACATCCGGAAGTTGGCCAACAAGGGATTAGTCCGTGGCTTACCAAGCATCAAGTATGAGAAAGACAAACTTTGTGATGCATGTCAAATGGGTAAGCAAACAAAATCTGCACATAAAGGTAAAAGCGCTGTAAGTACTTCCAATGCATTAGATTTACTTCATATGGATCTATTTGATTGTAGTACTATTATATCATTGAATGGAAGTAGGTATTGCTTTATGATTATTGATGATTTCACTAGATATACATGGACTTACTTTTTAAAATATAAGGGCCAAACCTTAGATATTTTCATTTCTTTTTGTAGAAGAGTTGAAAATGAAAAAATCATCAACCATTAAGACAATTAGAAGTGATCATGGAGGTGAACTTCAAAATCAAAGGTTTTTAGAATTTTGTCAAGATAGAGGTTATAAGCATGAGTTCTCTACTCCTAGAACACCACAACAAAATGGTGTTGTAGAGTGGAAGACCCGTGTTCTTCAAGAGGCTGCACGAAGTATGCTTAATGAGTACTCACTCCCGAGTTACTTATGGGCTAAAGCTGTAAATACAACTTGCTATGTGCAAAACAGAGTCCTCATCCATAGGTTCTTAGGAAAGACTCCCCGTGAACTTTGGTTTGGAAAACCACCTACGATTAAACACCTTAGGGTGTTTGGTTGTAAGGTATTCATTCTAAACACCAAGGACCACCTTGGAAAGTTCACGGCAAAGGCTGATGAGGGGATACTAGTCAGGTATTCTCTCGTTAGCAAAGCCTACCGAGTCTACAACAAGAAATCTAGATTAGTTGAAGAGTCTTCTGATGTGGCCTTTGAGGAAATTCCAAAATCAATTGACCAATCAGAAAATGTAGAAGGAGTTCAACTCGAACTTAGGAGACTAAGTTTGAAAGAAACTCCAAGTGTTGTTGATGGTGATGAGTCTGATGACGGTGAACCTAGACAACCTATTGATCAGCCGGATCCTGAGGCTGAACTTGTGTCTAGTGAACCCGTACAAGAAGCACCACCAACTCCTAAGCAAAATAGATTAGCCTCTAGTCATCCCCAAGACCAAATTGTTGGAGACATCCATCATGGGGTTAGAACTAGATCATTCTTCCGGAATGAGGCTAATGAAGTTGCCCTAATTTCCGAAATTGAACCTAGGAAAATTGATGAAGCATTAAGTGATCCCAATTGGATCATTGCAATGTAAGATGAACTAGGTCAATTTGAGAGGAGTCAAGTTTGGGACTTAGTCCCTAGACCCAAGAAGACCACCATTATTGGAACCAAATGGGTCTTCAGAAACAAATTAAACCATAAGGGAGAAATTATTAGAAACAAGGCACGCCTGGTAGCCAAGGGCTATAGTCAAGTTGAAGGCCTTGATTATGATGAGACTTATGCTCCCGTGGCACGATTAGAATCCATCCGATTGATGCTTGCATTTGCAGCACATCGTGGCTTCAAATTATACCAAATGGATGTCAAATCGACCTTTCTAAATGATTTGATTAGAGAAGAGGTCTACGTCGAATAACCTCCGGGGTTTAAGTGTACCGAATTTCCAAACCACGTGTTCAAGCTCAAAAAGGGACTTTATGGCCTTAAACAAGTACCCCGAGCTTGGTATGAGCGGTTGTCGACATTCTTGATTGAGAAGGGCTTTGTTAGAGGCCAAATAGACCCTACACTATTTCTACGAAGAGATGGTGACAACATTTTTGTAGCCCAAGTATATGTCGATGACATAATTTGTGGCTCAAATAATAAGGGCTATTTAAATGAGTTAATTGGACACATGGAGAGTGAGTTTGAAATGAGTCTAGTGGGAGAGTTGACCTTCTTCCTTGGACTAGAAATCAAGCAAACTCGCGATGGTATCCATGTGCACCAATCAAAGTATACACAAGAAATGCTTCGCAAATTCAACATGAATGATTCAAAAGAGGTAACTAACGGACCCAAATAGACTGTCACGAATGTGGGTCTCAAATTTAGATATTTATAAAAAGCTGGAAACCCTTTTTGCAATCAAAATATGAAAACGTAGTAAAGGGGCCACAGGTCGTATTTTTTCTCGGGACTAGTTGATGTTGTGTGATTCTAGCTTGTATTTATGTGTCGTGATTGTTTTTGGGTTTCGAATGGAATCGGGGTTTTTGGGTTCAATTCAGAGATGAAATCGCTATGAAAAATATAGGAAACCAAACTAATGAACTAACCAAGCATTGGCACTTAACAACTTATCCAATTAACAACTATCCAATTAACAACTTAATCAATAAAGACAAATTTGCAAAATTCAGGAAATCAAACTTCATCTCAAATGGAAAAATGCACTACAGTTTGGTTTTGAACCTTCAGAAGTTATCCCTTAAAGCTGAACTTAGCTTGATACAAGGTGAAAGGTTGAAGCAAACTTGATACACATGTGAAGGAAACTATGTGCCAAATTGACACTAAATGCAGGGAATGTGTAGCTGATTAATTCAGCTTGGATGCTGAGCTATCAATGAAGTTATCTGTTCATGAGCTGAAAGAATTCCGAAGCTATTTGCTGCTCATTCTCAAAGACATCCAATGCGGCAACTAAGGCAGGACTGCAGAAAGGATGACTGCAGGAACAATGTGCAGAAATGCATGCTGAAAATGCTGAGAGGGAGATTTACAGTTCAGGAATTGATTGGATTCGATGGAAGCTAATTCAAGCACAGAAGTACACTACAAGGAGTGTTTCATCCCGATACAAATCAGTGCAGAGGTTGAGCATGATACACTTGCAGAAATTGAAATTAACTTGCTGCGCAAGGAAGAGAATTGATGTGCCGAAACTAGAACTGAATGCTTAAACTGGAACCATGACAATTCATGCTGAAACTAACCAACTTAGCTTGGAAAAGGATAGTACCAGTGAAGTAAAATCCAAGTCTGATCAGTCAAGAAACTCAATTCAGAAACAGTTGGGCAGAAACAAATCTGGATGCAAAAATTTAATGCAGAAACAAAAATCTGAATGCAGAAACAAAATCTGAAGGCAGACACAGTTGTGCAGAAACAAAATCAGAAAACTAAATGTGGTTTGCAATGGCAGAAATTCAAGTAAACACAACTGAATTCAAAAGAACTTGCAAAAATCAGAAATGAGGCTTGGCACGCAAAAATGGCATAGCAGAAATGAATTAAACAGCAGAAATGACACAGCTAAGTGAAGGAATTCAGATTCAATCCAATGGCAAAAACAAAACAGATTAATACAAATTCAAGAGCACTTATCTAATGTTCAGATAGGATGAAGAAACACTAAGGCATACTTGACACGAATTCAGAAAAACCAAACTGAAACTTACTGAAATTTACTGATACGCAGGAGGTATAACTGAAACACAACTTCAAAACAGATACGAAAGCAATTAAACAAAAATTACAAACTATTGTTCACTAAACAAGTTAACTAGCTAACTACTTGCAGGAATTGAACCTAATTAAGGAAAAAAATAATTCGGAAGAGTAAACTACAGCTGATACAAAAGATAGTAACAGAAATAACGTTCAGAAACAGAATTACAGCTACAAACTGAAATTATCTAAAGAATCTATCATCAACCCCTTCTCTCAGCTCAAGAACACCTTGTTCGTCACGCAAGGAAGAGCCTCGAACCCCTAAGCTCAACAAACCGATGGGAAAACTGAATCTGTGAGTCAACCAACTCAGTTCTGCTCAAATCTGAAAACCCCTTCGATTTCTTCAATCTAGCTTTGTCCAATTGTTCTGATGGCTTGGGAATGATCCGAGCCTACCCGAGAACTCCTCCAGATAGCTCGGATGGATGATGGATTGAACAAAACCGAGATTGAAGGCAATCGATGGCAGAGTTGATGAGACCTCAATCATGCTCTGTTCTTGGGCAATTTAGGGCTGGAAACATCACGGCCTCAGCTTCCCGAAGATCTGGAACTTGCTCTAAGATCGGAATTGATGGGTCGCGTCAACGGATTGAAGAAAAACTGAAGAAAGATGAAGAACTAAGGTGAAAATGTGAAGAAGAAGCACTGTGCGGCGAAGACGCGACGAGGCTGAAGCGCTGGGAATTTCTGATTAAGTAGCTAGCAATGGACGACCCAGATTGATTGGAGGAAATCCAACGGATGATCTTGCTCTGATTTGAGCCAATCTTTGAGGATGTTGATCAGGGGGTCAGGATTTGCCTCGTGGTAGCTCGGATCCTCCAGATTTGCAACGGATGGTCCAGATCAACCTAATCTTTGAATGGACGATCTAGAGCCCTCCGAGCTTGATCCAACGGTTGATTGAGCTCTGATTGGAATGAAACCTTCAGATCTTGATCAGAGTGCTTGATCAACCCTAACCCTAGCTCGGATTGCTTCAGATGGTCCCGGATGGCTCAGATCTAGCCGCTTTTGAATCGGACGGCCCAGATTAATCCGAAACTTGATAGTCGATCTGGGTCCTCTTCCGACTCAAGTTTGACCCAGTATGCCCTAGGTCCATGAACCTTTCATGCCTACAAAAATAGATCAAAAATTTAGTGGCCAAATAATCCAAATATGTGCAATTTTGCAATTAAGTCCAAAATAAGAGGAAGTCCTAAAACCTAGGGTAAAATCACAATTAAGCAAGTAAAACATGGGTCAAACATGGATTTTAGCAATTAAAATAATCAACAAAATGATACTTATCAGTAACCACTCCATGGCTACAAACACAAGATTAGACAATGATGAGAGTGGTAAACCCGTTGATCTAACTCAATATCGAAGCATGATAGGTAGTTTGCTATACCTCACAGCCAGCCGACCAGACATTCTATTTGCTGTAGGTATGTGCGCTAGATATCAAGTTTGTGCCAAGGAATCTCACCTAATCGCCGTTAAGCGAATTTTGAGATATCTCAAAGGCACGATTGGAGTCGGTCTATGGTACCCCGTATTGAATCTTTTGATTTAATTGGCTATACGAATTCCGACAACGTTGGATGTAAGTTGGACCGGAAAAGTACAAGTGGGGGTTGCCAATTCTTAGGTTCGTCCTTAGTAAGTTGGTCAAGTCGGAAGCAACATTGTGTTGCTCTCTCCACGACCGAGGCAGAATATATCGCCATGGGAGAGAGTGTATCACAATTGTTGTGGATGATACATACTTTAGAGGACTATGGATTGAGTTACAAGGGTGTGCAAGTGTTATGTGATAACATAAGCACAATTAACTTAACCAAGAATCCAGTCCATCATTCTAGGACCAAACATATTGAGGTGTGTCACCACTTCATTAGGGATCATGTAGCTAGGGGAGATATTGTACTCTCACATGTAGAGTCCAAATCAAATCTAGCTGACATTTTCACTAAACCACTTCCCGAAATAAATTTAGTTTCCTAAGATGGGAGTTGGGAATGTGTCGCGCTTCATGATTTTCAAAATGCATTAAAACCCTTCATGATTATTTTGAATTGTTGGGAAACAATTGGGTAACTTTGGGTACATCTCACACAAACTATAATGTTTACCAAACCGTTTTTGTTTGCTAGACATGGGGTGAGATGTTAGGATCAACTCAATTTCTTAAAATGTCAATGCATCCCTTGAGAAATTAAGTTGACGAGATAATAATCACGGTGGTGACCAAGTATGGGGAAAACCATTGCATAACATATGTGTATATGGCTCCATGATCATACTTGGACATTCCAATCAAGGAAACTTGATTGGAACATTGGATTTGATTCAAACTTAGTTGAAATTGCATGAATGATTGTTGATTAAGTTTGATTCCATTTGTATGGGTCAAAGTGATTGTTGAACATATAAGGACTTTTGATTCTTGTTCAGGGATCAATTCTAGTCATGAGATCATGTCCAAGTTCGATAAACTTCATCAGATCTCGTTGGAAAGTTTCAAAAAATATGAAACTGAATATTTCAGATCGTATCAGTGAGTATCAGGAACCCTGATCGGTCACCGGACCGATCAGGCATAGGGCTGATCGGTCCCCGGACCGATATGGCTTCTTCCTGTGGTGTTCGGTCCACGGACCGATCAGCGAGGCAAGCAATGACCTTCCAGAATTTTGACCAAGTGTTCTGAGCTAGCCTAGATCGGTCCCCGGACCGATCTGGCACCCTATGGTGATCGGTCCACAGACCGATCTGGGAGATCAGAGGTTTCTCTCCGAGCCTACTGTTCGTGTCCTGATCGGTCAGCCGACCTATCAGGAGCTCTCCTGATCGGTCACCCGACCGATCAGGCCCTGGTCAGTCCGATCAGGCGATAGCCTGATCGATCTGGGCGCTATCAGATCGAACGGTGATCCGTTCCATAGCATTAAATTGCAGTTGGTGGACCGATCCAACAACCGATTAACTACGCGAAACACTTCCATCTCCCAAACCCTAGCGCCGAAAACCCTCCTTGCGCGACCCTGTGTGAGCGAGAGTGTTCCGGCGTCTCCCTCTTTCTCGTGAGTGTGAGCGTGCAGTTCTAAGAAGTTTCCACCGACTCTGTGTCTTCCTGCGAGTTTCTCTCTTGCTAAAGGGGCTCGCGTTTCGTCTCTTGCGCCGAGAGCCACTCCTGCGCAGGCGTTTTTCTCTTTGCGACTCAAAATCTCACCAATGGCACCAAAGTAAGTTCTTGCCTTGGTTTCTTCATTCAAATCAGTCTATAGTGTTTGTTTGTGAAGCTAACCATGTTTTGGCTCTTGTTCTTGCTGTTGTACCGTGACCCTATTGCACTTGCCATGAACCTTCCTTCCATACTTCATCATATGATCAAATCTATCGTTCATCTCATTTTCTAACTCTTTGATTGGGTGTCATCTTATATGATCAATTCTTGATGTGTTGTGATTCAACTTATGTTCATCGACTCAAACCATGTGTGATCACTTCCCTGATTAAATCATGATCGTATGATTAATTCAACTCTTTAGGAAGTCTTCCAAGAGCAAAGAAGCTGTAGAGGGCAGCTCGAAGGGGAAAGCCCCCTCTTCTTCTATGCCATCCAAGAGGCCACAGCCCTCTTCGAGCTCTAGATTTTCAAACGCCGCATGTGAGCAGTCCTTCCAATCAAGGACTTTCAAAATGCTACCCTGCCGATCAATAGATGTCCCTTTCCTAACTGAGTATTGTCCGTTGATCATGGAGATCGTTGCTTTTTACAATCTTGGTTTTCTCCTCTCCTTAGAGCGAACCATCAACTATGACCTTGTCTCGGAGTTTTATAATAATCTTCAACAGGGTCCACAAGGCGGCTTCGAGTTCACTACTCGAGTCGCCAAAAGGACTCCTCGATTTTTCCTATGACATACTTGCCGAGTTTTTGGGTGGTCGACGATCACCCAAACATGTATTCGATCTATCCGAGCTTCCTAATCCCTACTAGCACCATTTGCAGATGTTACCCCTGATTCTATCCCATTCAGTATTTCTTTGGTTATCCCCGCCCAGACGGTCCTTGTTGAGCTTGGCCCTGACTTTCCTACCTTTGTGCACTGCGTCTTTCTCCCACTAGCTACATATTATTCAAGATCATCACGAATTGTATCCTCTCAATCACCTTCAAACCTTTAGCTGAGATCCGACCCTATCACTGTCTGATGCTCTACGGCATCCACCGTCGTTTGGACTTCGATATCATGGAGAGCATCTTCCAGTCCATCTTATCTTATCGAGAGTCCAGCCGACGCACGGTCTACATGCCTTTTGGTCACGTCATCACCCTGGCTCATGTCAGTAGGTGTTGATGTCACCAAGGGCGGACGATGCCTATGGTATGACAGGATTGCAGACTTGGCCGTCGAGCATTCGCCAAGTCGGCATCATTGTTCGGGGCCCGATCGGATGTTNTGGCGCTGGCAGATCTCAGAGCTGGATCAGACGCTACAGGAGTTTGTTCAGTTGAGGGAGACAGATCGCGAGGAGTTTCGGTCAGGTTTTCGCTCCCTTGATTGCCGACTGACCAGGATCGAGACTGAGGTCTCGGGGACCCGTACCCTCCAGCAGACATGGTATGATGAGTGGCGCAGCCACACATTTCCAGGAGGTGCATCTTCATCGAGTACTGCACCAGGGTCCTTTGCTCCTACTGATGTCACGATGGACGATCTCGTGCACGATGAGGATCCCCCCATTGATGTTTGAGCTTGGGTGTTTGCTGCTTTTTCTCATGATTTGTGTATTTGACTGTGTTTGGTCTGTTTGACTGTTGGGTTGTGTATACCCTTTGACTTGCTTAGTGTGGCCTTGTGCCACACGTCTCTGGATTTAGATGTCTGTGACTTGCATCGTGTTATTTCTTAGGATATTTTATGACCTGATGCATGTTTTATCCCATGATGATATGCTTCTTGTTGATGCTATGCTATATTATCTGCATTTTTTATCCATAGCTATGTTCAAGCTTATGCTACCATACTCATATGATACATATGCCTGTTTTGCCATGCCTATATCTTTTTGCCATATGTGATCATATGCTTATCAATATTCAATCAAATCCTTATTATTTTGGGATACCCCTAGGGTTGAGGAGGAGTATGGTTGAACATAACAACTCGTCTAGACCTTTTTCGTGTTCGACAAAGGGGGAGAGTGTGGTTGGTTAAGTTTAGGATGATCATGTTGTAGGGGGAGGATCTGGATTCCCCTATGATTCTAAATTTGGAAAATTTGATTAAGAATCCCTAAACTTAAAATCGGGTTGTCAAACAACAAAAAAGGGGAGATTGTTGATGCAGTCTGGCCCTGATTGTTATTTTGGTGTTGACACCGATTTTAGTTTAGGTGGATGATGTTTGATTATGAGTAAGTCCTGATCAGGGATCAGGCATGGTATGGAAAATCCTAGTCTGGAGGGCTAGGTGTTGGAAAATCCTAACCTGGAGGGTTAGGTGTGAAAAATCCTAGCTTGGAGGGCTAGGTGTTGGAAAAGTCCTAATTCGGAAGGGTTGGGTGAAAAGTCCTAGCTTGGAGGGTTAGGTGAAAAGTCCTAACTTGGAGGGTTAGGTGCAAATTCCCATCCTGGAGAATTAGGTGAAAAAGTCCTGTCTTGGAGGGTCAGGTGCCTAGCTTGGAGGGCTAGGTTGGATGATGTTCTAACTCCGAAGGGTTGAGTGAAAAGTCCTAGCTTGGAGGGCTAGGTGAAAAGTCCTAGCTTGGAGGGCTAGGTGAAAAGTCCTAACTTGGAAGGTTAGGTACAAATTCCCAACTTGGAGAGTTAGATGGAAAAATCCTTAGCTTGGAGGGCTAAGGTGGATGAATTCCTAGCTTGGAGGGCTAGGTTTGAGTCCCTGGATCGGTTTGGTGACCGATCAGGGACATTGGCACGCTGCTCCTTCGTGGATCGGTCTAGTGACCGATCCAGCGATGTCTGATCGGACTGGTGACCGATCAGGGAGCGCACAGTGAGGTTGGGAACCTACTGTGTGGCTCCTGATCGGACCGGTGACCGATCAGGGAGCAGGCTGCTTCCTTGCTGCCTTGCCCCTGATCGATCTGGTGACCGATCAGGGAGAGGACGGTGAGTGAGTTCACTTGCGGATCAGACCCTGGATCGGTCCGGTGACCGATCAGGGAGTTTGGATCTGATTAAAAAAATCACTGTTCATCTGTCCTGATTGGTCTGAGTGACCGATCAGGCTTCACTCTGATCGGTCTGGTGATCGATTAGGCTTCACTCTGATCGGTCGGGTGACCGATCAGGCGTGTATAGCCGCGAGAGCTGCGAATCCCAGTGAAGCATTGGATCGGTCTGGTGACCGACCCACAAGCCCTGAATCGGTCCGGTGACCGATCACTTTAATTCAAATTGCACTGTCAGACGCGGTCAGAGCATCTAATCGTATCCGATTCGCTACTGTTTGCTTCTGATATTTGATTTACTGTGTGATTTACTGCTCTAACAGTCTGATTAAGCTGCAGGTGATAGGGGAGGATTCAAACACTCAAGGAGAAGTCAATGGAGGCTTTCCTTGGAGCAGGTTTGTCCGTTTTCCCATCTCAGGTTGCAACGGCCGAGCTGCAGACTGGAGCTGAGACTGGAGCTTGGCTGAGGGAAGCTCAGGGAGTCCAGAGATAGCTCAGTGGTAGCTGGCGTTGGCAGATGAGCAGCTGGGAGCTGCAGAGATGGTGTCATCTGATGCTTGGTGGAGAAACAAAAGCGAGAAGAGACTTCGGTTGAAGCAGAGTTTCGAGGGTTTTGAGAATCCTAAGTGTTCGAGCTTGCTGAAGTTCTTGCTGTGATTTTGTGTTCTCCACACTTGACTTGCTATGTTACTTAAGTCTTCATCATTTTGAGCAAGCAACCGCAATCGAGAAGCAACCAACTCTTACGTGAGTACTGGGAGGAAAGAACAAGGGGCTTGGAGTCCAACAGTGAGAAGACACGAAGGAGGGAGTCCTTGCGTGAGATCGTCACTGGGTGGAGCTCAGGATAAGCTCGCTGTGTTCTTGTCCTTGCTAGGTGCTGAGTAAGAGTTTTCTCTGTGTTTCATTAAGCTTAAATCTATATCCTTGTTTGAAACGCTGTGGAGAGGTTTCTCCACCGAGAAGGAGGTTGCGTTATATCCAGTGAACACCGGGGCTTGATCTGCCGACGATCAAGGGATCGCCCACCTTAAGGGCACGCCAAGGAGTAGGGGCAAGTTATCCCCGAACCTTGTAAACCCTCTTGTTAGCGTTTTTGGTAGTTGTTCTTGCTTGCTTTCATTTCTGTTTTGTTTATTGCATTGCTTCCTTTGTTTTGCTTCTTCCGCTGTGCTACTGATAAGTTGAGTGCAGAAACCTCACAAGTGTTTAAAGTCAAAGAGATTGGCTATTTCACCCCCTCCTCTCTAGCCATCCGTTTCCAACAGTCGTGTGGGCGATGATGTACCGCGATCCGAGATCACCAAGAGCACCAACCAACCCACTTCTTCAACCGGCCGAAAACCCTAAGCCCTAGGGTTTGCGCCATCGGCACCTCCTCCTCTCCCTTTGCGCCGCCATCCACCGGAGCCGTCTCCAAGCCCTCCGGATCAGCGGTTCACCTAGAGAGGAAGATGAAGAATAAGAAGAAGATAAGAGACAACCTTCTTCTCAGCCACAAAAACCCACACCGCCTCTTCTTCTCCTTGCTTGCGGCGCCGGCGCAACCCAAGGTTGTGCCGCCTATAGCCGGCCGCCGGCCCCTTTTCCGACCTCCTTGAGCACCACGCAAGGTAGAGAACTCCTCTACCTTGATTCTGTAAGCCTCAGCCGGAGATGAAGGAGGAAGGGAGAAGAACCGAGGAGTTTCCTCCTCTTCTTCTTGTTGCGCCGCCGAGAGAGAAAGAGAGAGGGAGTGGGAGAGGGTTTTTGGTCTTGGCTCTAGGATTGATCAATTGGTTTGGTTTCTTGATCTCATAGGGTATTTATAGGGCTAAGGCAGGGACCAAGAGGAGGAGTTGATTCTTGGCCCACTAATGGATCCAAACCCGATCCATTAATTAGGATTCATTCCACTAAAGGATCCTAATTGAACTCACCTCACCAACCCCCATATTTTCATATGGGCGCCACATATTACGAGTCGTTCATCCCCCCGTGTTTAAGATTGCGCATGCCCGTTAATTAATTAAATTACTAACAATTTAATATAATTAACTTCTGGGTCCTTGATTAGTACCACTCAACCTTTTCAACGTGCCGGATCAAATCCACCGGCAGGGTTTGACACGATAAACCTTTTGAGCTCATCAAAGGGGCATCATCATAGTGACTCACCAGGACACGGATTCCGTCAATAATCATCGCCACATCATATTATTAATATTATTGCCCAACTTACCGGGTCTGTCGATCTAAAAGAATAGATCTCGCCCATTGGTAAATCAAAGAAATAATAAATAATAATATATGCCCAATATTATTTCGGGATTAAGGGATTGTCCTCCATAATAACAACTGAGGTCCTATCTGTTGATGCAGTCTGGCCCTAATTGCTGTTTTGATGTTGACAAACGATTTTAGTTTAGGTTGATAATTATGGATGATGATTAAGTCCTGATCGAAGATTAGACATGGTATGGAAAATCCTAGCTTGGAGGGCTAGGTGTTGAAAAATCCTAATCTGGGAGGTTAGGTGTTGAAAGTCCTAGCTTGGAGGGCTAGGTGTGTGAAAAGTCCTAATTCGGAAGAGGTGGGTGAAAAGTCCTAGCTTGGAGGGCTAGGTGAAAAGTCCTGACTTGGAGGGTTAGGTGCAAATTCCCATCTTGGAGAATTAGGTGAAAAAGTCCTGACTTGGAGGGTCAGGTTCTAGCATGGAGGGCTAGGTTTGGAAAAGTCCGAATTCGGAAGGGTTGGGTGAAAAGTCCTAGCTTGGAGGGCTAGGTAAAAAGTCCTAACTTGGAGGGTTAGGTGCAAATTCTCAACTTGGAGAGTTAAGTGAAAAATCCTTAGCTTCGAGGGCTAAGATGGATGAAAACTTAGCTTGGAGGGCTATGTTTGAGTCCCTGGATCAGTCTGGTGATCGATCAGGGATTCTGGCACGCTGCTCCTTCGTGGATCGGTCTGGTGACCGATCCAGCGATGACTGATCGGTCTGGTGACCGATCAGGGAGCACACAGTGAGGTTGGGAACCTACTGTGCTGCTCCTGATCGATCTGGTGACCGATCAGGAAGTATGCATTTCACCCATTGACTGGCTCCTGATCGGTCTGGTGACCGATCAGGGAGCGAGCAGTGAGGTTGAGTTCCCCTGCTGATCTGCACCTAATCGGTCTGGTGACCGATCAGGATCACTGTGCAGATCGTTCTGGTGAACGATCCAACATCGCGGGCTCCTCACTAAGATCGATCAGGACGGTTCCTGATCGGTCTGGTGATGATCTGATCGGACTGATGACCGATCAGGTGACACCCTGATCGGTCAGTTGACCGATCTGAAGGCTTAGCCTGCGAAACTCAGAAATCGCCCGATATAAGGGTGGATCGGTCCGGTGAACGATCCACGACCTGGGATCGGTCTGGTGATCGGTCCAGGAGAATCACAAAGAAATCGCGATTTCTATTTGAGCGTTGGGGATCGATCAGGACGGAGCCTGATCGGTCTGGAACCAGCCTGATCGGTCTGGTGACCGATCAGGAGGCTCCCTGATCGGTCAGGTGACCGATCACTTTAATTCAAATTGCACTGTCAGACGCTCTGATCGCGTCTGACCATATCCGATTCGCTGCTGCTTACCTCTGATATTTGATTTGCTGTGTGATATACTGCATTAACAGTCTGATTAAGCTGCAGGTGATGGGGGAGGATTCAAACACTCAAGGAGAAGTCAATGGAGGCATTCCTTGGAGCAGGTTTGTCCATTTCTCATCTCAGGTTGCAACGGCTGGAGCTGCAGGACTGAAACCGCTGACTGAAGCTTGGCTGAGGGAGCTCAGGAAGTTCAGTAAGGGTTCAGTGGTAGCTGGCGTTGGCAGTGAGGCAACTGGAGGCTGCTGGAGATGAGGTCACTTGATGCTTAGTGGAGAAACAAAAGGGACGAGAGACAGCTTCGGTGAAGCACAGTTCAAAAAACTTGGGTTTTGAGTTCTTGCCGCCTGAAGTTCTCCACAAGTGCTTGCTGAGTTCTTGAAGTTTCCATTATTCTGAGCAAGCTATTGAGAATCAATCATCCATTACTTGAGCTCTTGAAGGAGAGAACGAGAAGCTTGGAGATCGACAGTGGGAAGACACGAAGAAGGGTTCTTGCGTGAGATCGCCACGGGGTGGAGCTCAGGGAAGCTTGCTGCGTTCTTGTCCGTGATAAGTGTTTGAGTAAGATCCTTCTTGTTGTTTCTTTGTGCGTAAGCTCTATCTGTGATTGAAACACTGTGGAGAGGTTACTCCACCGAGAAGGAGGTTGTGTTTTATCTGGTGATCACCGGGGCTTGATCTGCCGACGATCAAGGGATCGCCCACCTTAAGGGCACGCCAAGGAGTAGGGGCAAGTTATCCCCGAACCTTGTAAATCCTCCTTGTTAGCGATCTTGCTAGCTATGTTTGGTTTGTTTGCGCATTAGTTTTCTGCACACCTTATTTTCTATTCTTTCTGCTGTGCTATTGATTTCTAGGTTGCAGAAACTTGCTAAGTGCCAAAGGTTGCATTGATTGTCTATATTCACCCCCCCCCTCTCTAGCCATCCCATTTCCAACAAGTGGTATCAGAGAAAGAGGCTCTGTACACGGCTTAACATCCGAGAGTTTACAACAAGATGGCGTTGAGAGAAGGCTTCTCCACCACCCGACCTCCATTCTTTGATGGCGCCGACTTCCAATATTGGAGATCAAAGATGGAATACTATTTGAAGATGTATATCCATACTTGGTTCGCGGTGAAGGAGAGATTCACCCCTCCTAAGGATGATGAAGGAAAGGAACTTGAGTCATGGAGGTGGACTGCCGAACAAACAAGAAAAAGTGAAGCCGACGCAAAGGCGGTTGTCACTCTACAATGTGGCATAGGTTGGTCCTTTCACAAGTGCAAAGGACTTGTGAAACAATCTCATTGAGCTCCATGAAGGCACCCGAGACTCTAGAATTACAAAGAGAGCCTTGTTCCTCAATCAACTTCAAAATCTCTCCATGAAGGAGAATGAGTCGGTAAGTGAGCTCCATAGCCGGTTCAAGGAAGTCCTCAATGGACTTCATTCAATTGATGAAAAGGTCGAGAATCGCGACCTTGTGAGGTATGTCTTGAAAGCATTTCCAAGGAATGCTTTGTGGTCATCCATGGTGGATGCCTACAAAGTATCCAAGGACCTCTCTATTGTTAAGTTAGATGACTTATTTTGTGAGATGGAATTGCATGAAATGGCTAACAAAGGCCCCAAGGAGAAGAGGATTGCCTTAGTTGCAGGGGACCGAACCACCAAAAAGAAGATGGAGAAGAAGAAGGAGAAGGTGGTCTCCTCATCCTCATCCTCATCCTCTTCCGAATCCGAGTCCAATTCCGAGGAAGATGGCAGCGGCTCCTCTTCCTACGAGATGGCGAACTTTGTGCGAAGGATGATGCGAAGGGATAGACGCTTCAAGGGTAGAGATAACTCTAGTGAAGTTAAACTTGACAAGACTAATGCCTCTTGCTTTGAGTGTGGTAGGAAAGGGCATTTCAAGAATGAATGTCCAAAGCTTAAGAAGAAGGAAGAAAAATCCAAAAGAAAAGAAGAGAAATCCAAGAAGAAGAAGAAGAAGGCCTTGAAGGCCACTTGGGATGAGTCATCCTCATGCTCATCCGATGAAGAGAAGGAGGAGAAGAGTACAAGGCATGTGGCACTCATGGCTCTTGGAGAGGAGAGCAGTGATGAATCTTCAAGCTCCTTAAACGCGGCTTCATCATCTTCGGATGATGAAGAGGTAACTTCTCCCGAGCTTGAAAAATGTTATAGAGCAATTGCATGTTTAACTAGTATGCTTAAGAAATCAAAGAATAAGGTTAAAGCATTGCAATTAGAAATTGATCAATTGAAGGCATCTAGAGATGATAATATTGACGATTTGCTTGTTGACTTGCTAGAAGATGAAATTAAATCTTTGAAACATGAGATCTTAAATTTGAAATCCTCTAAGGTTGGGGAAGTAAATGATTTGCATGATAACTTGT
>JAGFNQ010000878.1:402670-453718 GCA_024364735.1 Boesenbergia rotunda | reverse complement strand
AGTCGGATCCAGGAATGGATCACTGGGCGGCTGTCAAGACAATCCTTAAGTACTTAAGAAGAACTAAGGATGTATTCCTAATATATGGAGAAGGAGATATGGTAATACGTGGGTATATAGATGCCAGTTTCCAGACAGATAAGGATGACTCCAAATCACAGTCTGGATACGTATTTACTTTGAATGGAGGCGCAGTAAGTTGGAAAAGTTCCAAACAAGACACCGTAGCGGATTCCACCACGGAAGCGGAATATATCGCAGCTTCGGAAGCAGCAAAGGAAGCAGTCTGGATCAAGAAGTTTGTCTCCGAACTTGGTGTGGTTCCAACCATTGATGATGCAGTGCCGGTTTACTACGACAACAATGGAGCTATTGCACAAGCAAAGGAACCAAGGTCTCATCAGCGATCCAAACACGTGCTTCGCCGCTATCATCTGATCAGAGAGATAATAAGTAGGAATGACATACAAATTGAGAGAGTTCCCACTGAAAGGAATATAGCGGATCCTTTAACTAAGGCCTTGCCTCAAAGAAAGTTTGAGGGTCATGTTAGAGCCTGTGGTATTGGATACCGTAGCGATTGGCATTAGGCCAAGTGGGAGTTTGTTAGTGATATGAGAGAAGTGTCCTAAGGCAATCGCCTTATGATTGTAAAACATTTATATTAATAAATGATAATTCACTATTTGAGTATACATGCTTGTGTATTTGATTGGGATCTTAAACTCATCTACTGAATGTCCGCAATACAACTCACAGCATAAGAGAATTTGTGATGAGATCACAACTAGTGATTATCTCTAAATGCGCAAATGTGAAGTATTGAAAATATCCCTAGTCGATGAATTGATAAAAACGGACACTATCAATTCTGTTGAGACTAGCATGGGTTATTCTCTAATCAGCTGATTCTCACTGGCTGGTGACATTGGGATGTCCGGAGATAAACATGGATGCTAGTTAAGAGAACTAATTCATTGGAGTGACTAGCTGTAAGACTTCATATGGGAATCTACATGTAGATATGTCAATGAAGATCTTACTGCGGCTTAAGTGCGATGTTCCTTTGACTTGCGGTGTTCAAGTCATCTTGGTCATGGAGACTTATACTTTGACATCTTAAGCAAGCATCTCCAAGGAGGTGTGGACCCAGGATGATCGGGTATAAGCCGAAGTGCCCGAAGATGTTTGAACAGCCTACAAAGGATTCACCACTCCTTGCGAGGAGATGTATACCCAGGCCTATCGTCGGATTGTTACTCAAAGCCTCTGGCCAGAGCATATCATGTTTAGAGTGAGAGTCTCTGAAATACATGAGAGTAATTAGAAATCCAAAGGATGAGAAAGACACTACTTGGGCTAGGTGTGACGTAGTCAGCCTAGTGGGGACTGACACCATTGACCGTGTCCTGAACCAAGTGGGTATAAGGTGGTGAAGGGAATGAGGCACGATTCATTAGAGCTGCTGAAGGGTTTCAGAATAATTTCTTCTGGGGTCAAACCGTTGATCTTTCGATTAATTGGGGATCATGATGTACTACTAGGTGCCACTCATGATCGTTCTATAATTTGTTGATTATAGACGGCCAACATAAATCGAAAGCTTATTTAGTCACACGCACTACGAGTAATCCGAGGGATTTAAAACGAGTTGAAAATTAGATTTTCCGATCAAGAGAAATAAGTCAAATCTGAGTTAGTCAGAGGCGCAATGGAAGCTAAAAATGGCTAAGTCTTTTGAAGGCTTTTTGGGCGAATTAAATGAGTTTAATTCGTGATCGGTTCGGGTCGGTTTTGGCCGGCCAAAGAGGTTGTTAACCCTCCTTGGGTGGCCGACCATTAAAGGGAGAAAAACTAATTTAATTGGTTTAATTAATAAGATAAATCCAGCGTGATTTATTTTATAAATTATGGATAAATAAATTTGTATAAAGAAATTTATATAAATAAATTTATAGAAATTTATTCTTTTATGGAAGATTAAAATAATCCATGAATTGGGTTTATTTTAATTTTATAAAATCAATTATGAATTGATTTTTCCATAATAAGAAAGTTTATAAATTTCTTATAAAATTTATTTTATAATTTAAAGAGAAGAAGAATTTATTTTATTATAAATTAGTTATAATAAAACTTGGTTTAAACGGAATAATTCATAAGAATTTATAAGATAAATTTCTTATGATAATTAATTAGTTTTATTATAAAGTTAGTTATAATAAAATTCATAAGAGAATTTATAGGATAAATTTTCTTATGATAATTAATTTGTTTTATTATAAATTGGTTTATAATAAAGACTCGGTTTAAATGGAATAATAAATAAGAAAATTTATAAGATAAATTTCTTATAACTAATTCCGTTAATTCCATTAATTCGGTTTAGAGGGAGACTTAGCAAAGGAGTTACTACTATATAAAGGAACCAAAGGCTAGCCCTTATTCCTAACTCAACTTATCATAGAGCTCTTCCTCTCTCTCTTAATCTCTTCTCCTCTCCCTCTCCCTCTCTTGCCTAGGGCCGGCGCCCACCCTTGTGGATTAGGGCCGGCGCACCCAACCAACTTCCAAGGTGAAGTTGGCGTGTGCAATCAAGAAGGAGGAGAACCCGAACACGAAGAAGAAGAAGCGGATAGCGACTCCTCTCTTCTCGGAATTCGATTCCGTTACTTCATTGGTTAGTTTCCTAATCTCTCTCTTGTTCTTCTAGTTGTGCCTTCCGAGAATCTAGTAGTTCTCGTCGGCACAAAACTCGTGACTTTGCGAAGTCATCCCGAAGAGAACTCGGCGTGGACGCGAATAGAGGCGAAGCTTCCAAGGGACGCTACGGTTGGATCTCGTCCCTTACTTCGAGTTACGCGAGGTACTTGGTAAATTAGTTTACTTTTTCGCAAACTTTTATTTTATGATTATGTCGATACACTATAAGGTTGCATGCTAGATACGAAGTTAAAATAATTTAGGAAATTATTTTATGCAAACTCTTCCGCTGCACGTAAAAATTTTAAATTTTACGAACTCGTATCCTTGTCGACATACACCCGGTCCCAACATTTTCCAGTCCAATCTCTTGTATCTCGATGGATGGCTTGCGATGATGAGTTGAAGAACATCTGAGCTCACCTGAGAACCCCTACAAGCAGCTCAGATGATCGGAATTGGCTTGTGGACGAGAAACAAGTGATTGGTTAGCAGAGATGCCGAAACTCTCAAACAAACTCTGTCCGGATGCAATCTGAGCTGAATTTTCGATTCTAGCTATCTTCCAAGGACTCAGATGATGATCAAATGGAGAAATTGAGGGGTCGCGCCCCTTGGATGATGAAATTGCTGAAGAAAATGCAAAGAAAATGAAGAAGAAGGTGTTGCGGCGAGGAAACGCGACGAAGAACAGCTGCGGCAAAATTTTCCTTAAGTAATTAGAATTGGACGGCTCAGATTGATTGGAGGAGATCCAACGGCTGATCTTGCTCTGATTGGAGCCAAACTTTGATGATGATGATCTGGGGTCAGGATCTGCCTCGTGGTAGCTCGGATCCTCCAGATTTACAACGGATGGTCCAGATCAACCTAATCTTTGAATGGACGATCTAGAGCCCTCCAAGCTTGATCCAACGGTTGATTTAGCTCTGATGGGGATGAAACTTTCAGATCTTGATCAAAGTGCTTGATCAACCCTAATCCTAGCTCGGATTGCTTCAGATGGTCCCGGATGACTCAGATCTAGCCGCTTTTGAATCGGATGGCCCGGATTAATCCAAAACATGATAATTCGATCCGGGTCATTTCCGACTCAAGTTCGACCCAGTATGCCCTAGGTCCAGGATCCTTTCATGCCTACAAAAATATATCAGAAAATTAGTGGCCAATTAATCCAATTTAATGCAATTTTACAATTAAGTCCAAAATAAAAGTAAGTTCTAAAACCTAGGGCAATTTCACAATTAAGCAATAAAAACATAGGTCAAACATGGATTTTAGCAACTCAAATAATCAACAAAAATGGTACTTATCAGTCACCCGACCGATCAGGAGCGCGTCTGATCGGTCACCCGACCGATCAGAATCCGGTCAGTCCGATCAGGCTGTAGCCTGATCGGTCTAGGTGTGATCAGATCGAACGGTGATCCGTTCGGACGCATTAAATTCTGGTTGGTGGACCGATCCACCAACCGATTAACTTCGCGAAAACCTCTTATCGGCCGAACCCTAGCGCCGAAACCTCCCACTCACACATCCTTTGCTTCGTGCGAAAACTCCTCAGTGCTCTCCCCTTCCTCTTGCGAGTGAGCTCTTGCGGTTCTGAGGGGATCTTCCGAGTCCCGTGATTTCCCTCTCTCGCGGAGAGACCTTGCGACCAGTTCTTGCACCCGGAGTCTCTTCCTGCGCACGTTTTCTTCCTCTCAACTTCCAAGAACGACACCAATGGCACCAAAGTGAGTTTTGCCTTAACTTCTCCCTTCGAATCATGTCATGGATTATGTTGAGAAGCTAATTATATTTTGGTTTTGCTCTTGTTCTTGCTGTTGTGCCGTGACCTTACTTTGTCATGACCTTACTTTCTTATCTTATGATCAAACCTTAAACCAAATGTGTCTTTTGATCATTGTGTCTTGGTTGCATTCTCTGATTGGGTCTTATCCTTGATGATCAATTCTTGAATTTTTTTAATCAACCTATGTCCATCATGATCGATGATTCAAACCGTGTGTCTTGATCATTTCAATTCTCTAGAAAATCTTCTAAAGGAAAGGATGTTGTTGAGGGCGACTCTAGGGGGAAAGCCACTGCTACATCTGGGCCCTCCAGAAGGCCACAGCCTTCTTCTAGCTCCCGGTTTCCAAATGCGGCCTGTGAACAGGCCTTTCAAGCAAGGACCTTCAAACTATTACCATGTCGATCAATTGATGTTCCTTTCCTAACTGAGTACTGCCCCTCTGTCATAGAGATTGTCACTTACTACAATCTGGGTTTTCTTCTTTCCTTAGAATGGACCATAAATTACGACCTAGTCTCTGAATTCTACAACAACCTACAACAAGGTCCTCATGGGGGTTTCGAGTTCACTACTAGTGTCGGGAAAATGAACCTTGATTTTTCATATGAGATCTTAGCCGAATACTTAGGTGGTCGACGATCACCTAACCTCTATTCGATTTATCCAGAGCTCCCTGATCCTCTGCTGGCCCCGTTCGCAGATGTTACCCCCGATTCTATCTATCAGCACTTCTTTGGTCATCCTCGCCCTGCCAAGCTTAATGAGTTGGGTCCAGTTTTTCCTACTTTTGTAGCCCTTCGACTTGCTCCAGCTGACTACGTCCTTTTCAAGATCATTACAAATTGCATCTTACCCATTACTTCAAAGCCGTTGGCCGAGATCCGACCCTACCACTGCCTTATGCTCTACGGCATGCATTGCCAGATGGACTTTGATATCATGGAGAGTATTTTTCAGTCTATCCTATCCTACCGTGAGCCTAGCCGTCGCACGGTTTATATGCCTTTTGGTCATATCATCACTGATTGGCTTATGTCAGTTGGTGTTGATGTCACCAAGGGCAGGACCGTGCCCATGGTTAAGCAAGATTGTCGTTTGGGTCGGCGGGCTTTTGCAAAGTCTGGTATTATCATTCGTGAGCGCGATGGGGTCTTGGTGTGGAAGGATGGATGCGGACTTGGTGATCTTCCTGGAGGGGCCCTGCATTTTCAGGCACCACACAAGGCTCCTCCTGCTGACGCCGGGTATGACGACGAGCCGGAGCCTGATCTGCGCTGGCAGATCTCAGAGCTGGATCAGACGCTACAGGAGGTTATTCAGTTGGGGGCGACAGATCGCGAGGAGTTTCGGTCGGGCTTTCGCTCCCTCGATTGCCGCCTGACCAGGATCGAGACCGAGGTCTCAGGGACCCGTACACTCCAGCAGACATGGTATGATGAGTGGCGCAGCCACACATTTCCAGGAGGTGCACCTTCTTCGAGTACTGCACCAGGGTCCTTTGCTCCTACTAATACTACAATGGATGATCTCGTGGACGATGACAACCCTCCCGCTGATGTCTGAGCCTGGATGTTTCCTACTTTTCTCTGTGGTCTGTATGGATAATTTGTGTGACTCTTGGGCTGTATGCCCTGCGACTTGACTATTGTGGCCTTGTGTCATACGTATCTTGCTCTTGATGCATGTGTCCTGTATCTTGCTACTTTTCTGATGTTTATGCTTTGACTTGTCTAATTTTACCTCACATGCTTATCTAATCATAGTATGTCTATTGTTGATGCCATGATTGTTTATATGAGTTTTATCTGCATGTTTGCTACATTGCCATGTTCATGCTTATAATGTCATGTCTAGTTGATACATATGATTGTCATGACATGCTTTGTGAGTTGTTACTTCCTGTTCGTATGATGCATGTGATTGCTATATCTTGCTCTATCTTTTTCACATGTGTTCATATGGTTATTCTACAACCTATCACATCTTTGTTGATTTGGGATACCCCTAGGGTTGAGGGGGAGTTTGGTTTAGACTTAACAGCCCTTCTAGACCCCTTTTCGGTGTTCGACAAAGGGGGAGAGAGTGTGGATTGGTTAAGTTTAGAATGATCATGTTATAGGGGGAGGATCTGGATTCCCCTATGATTCTAGATGTTGGAAAACTTGATTGAGAATCCCTAAACTTAAAATCGGATTGTCAAACAACAAAAAAGGGGAGATTGTTGATACAGTCTGGCCCTGATTGCTGTTTTGATATTGACAAATGATTTTAGTTTAGGTTGATAATTATGGATGATGATTAAGTCCTGATCGAGGATCAGGCATGGAATGGAAAATCGTAGCTTGGAGGGCTAAGTATTGGAAAATCCTAATCTGGGAGGTTAGGTGGTGAAAAGTCCTAGCTTGGAGGGCTAGGTGTGTGAAAAGTCCTAATTCGAAAGAGGTGGGTGAAAAGTCTTAGCTTGGAGGGTTAGGTGAAAAGTCTTGACATGGAGGGTTATGTGCAAATTCCCATCTTGGAGAATTAGGTGAAAAAGTCCTTGCTTGGAGGGTCAGGTGCCTAGCTTGGAGGGCTAGGTTGGATGATGTTCTAACTCGGAAGGGTTAGGTGAAAAGTCCTAGCTTGGAGGGCTAGGTGAAAAGTCCTAACTTGGTGGGTTAGGTGCAAATTCCCAACTTGGAGGGTTAGATGGAAAAATCCTTAGCTTGGAGGGCTAAGGTGGATGGAAACTTAGCTTGGAGGGCTAAGTTTGAGTCCCTGGATCGGTCTGGTGATCGATCAGGGATTCTGCCACGCTGCTCCTTCGTGGATCGATCTGGTGACCGATCCAGCGATGACTGATCGGTCTGGTGACCGATCAGGGAGCACACGGTAAGGTTGGGAACCTATTGTGCTGCTCCTGATCGATCTGGTGACCGATCAGGGAGTATGCGTTTCACCCATTGACTGGCTCCTGATCGGTCTGGTGACCGATCAGGGAGCGAGGAGTGAGGTTGAGTTCCCCTGCTAATCTGCACCTGATCAGTCTGGTGACCGATCAGGATCACTGTGCAGATCGTTCTGGAGAACGATCCAGCTTCGCGGGTTTCTCACTAAGATCGATCAGGACGGTGCCTGATTGGTCTGGTGATGATCTGATCGGACTGGTGACCGATCAGGAGAACCCCTGATCGGTCAGTTGACCGATCAGAAGGCTTAGGTTGTGAAACTCAGAAATCGCCCGATATAAGGGTGGATCGGTCCGGTGAACGATCCACGACCTGGGATCGGTCTGGTGATCGGTCCAAGAGAATCTCAAAGAAATCGCGATTTCTGATTGAGTGTTGGGGATCGATCAGGATGGAGCCTGATCGGTCTGGAACCAGCCTGATCGGTCTGGTGACCGATCAGGAGGCTCTCTGATCCGGTCAGGTGACCGATCACTTTAATTCAAATTGCACTGTCAGACGCTCTGATCGCGTCTGACCGTATCCGATTCGCTGCTGCTTACCTCTGATATTTGATTTGCTATATGATATACTGCTCTAATAGTCTGATTAAGCTGCAGGTGATAGGGGAAGATTCAAACACTCAAGGAGAAGTCAATGGAGGCTTTCCTTGGAGCAGGTTTGTCCATTTCTCATCTCAGGTTGCAACGGCTGGAGCTGCAGGACTGAAACCGCTAACTGAAGCTTGGCTGAGGGAGCTTAGGAAGTTCAGTAAGGGTTCAGTGGTAGCTGGCGTTGGCAGTGAGGCAGCTGGAGGCTGCTGGAGATGAGGTCACTTGATGCTTAGTGGAGAAACAAAAGGGGCGAGAGACAGCTTCGGTGAAGCAGAGTTCTAAAGCTTGGGTTTTGAGTTCTTGCCGTCTGAAGTTTCTCCACAAGTGCTTGCTGAGTTCTTGAAGTTTCCATCATTCTGAGCAAGCGATTGAGAAGCAATCAACCATTACTTGAGCTCTTGAAAGAGAGAACGAGAAGCTTGGAGTCCGACAGTGGGAAGACACGAAGAAGGGTTCTTGCGTGAGATCGCCACTGGGTGGAGCTCAGGGAAGCTTGCTGCGTTCTTGTCCGCGATAAATGTTTGAGTAAGATCCTTCTTGTTATTTCTTTGTGCGTAAACTCTATCTGTGATTGAAACATTATGGAGAGGTTACTCCACCGAGAAGGAGGTTGCTTTTTATCCGGTGATCACCGGGGCTTGATCTGCCGACGATCAAGGGATCGCCCACCTTAAGGGCACGCCAAGGAGTAGGGGCAAGTTATCCCCGAACCTTGTAAATCCTCCTTGTTAGCGATTTTGCTAGCTGTGTTTGGTTTGTTTGCACGTTAGGTTTCTGCACACCTTGTTTTCTATTCTTTCCGCTATGCTACTGACTTCTAAGTTGCAGAAACTTGCTAAGTGCCAAAGGTTGCATTGATTGGCTATATTCACCCCCCCTCTCTAGCCATCCCGTTTCCAACACACTGTACATACATCTGAAAATAAAAAACATGAATATTATTTGCATGATTTTATGTATCAGTGAGTTTAGAGAAAAAAAAGTGAGAAATGAAAAAGATTAAAAATCAACTTACATCCTAATATCTTGCCAAATATATTCCCATCCTTTAAATCCTTGATTAAGGCATCAAGTTTAATTTTGAAGACTCTACATAGAATATCTGGATGATCTTCTGGCTTTAATAACCTTTTCTTGACAAATCTTCTAATTTCTTTCCAATCTGGATTACATGTCATGGTAATAAAATAGCTTGGATATCCTGTATATTTACAAATCGCAAATGCATCCTTGCAATTGTTGAACATATATCGAGGACCTCCAGTAAATGAACTTGGTAGGATAATTCTTTGTCCCGTTGCTGCAGCATCTAGCTCGCCTCGTAAAAGGCACTCATGCAAGCCTTTGTAGTTATGAATTCTTAATTTTGGTTGGTTGAACCGAAACTACCTTAGTCTCTCAGATTCAACCATTGTGTATGCATCGACCAGGAATTGTTAAAAAAGTCTCTTTGATTGCATTAAAATAGAAGATTCATCAACTCTATCTTGTATTCTATAAGCAAAAAATTCTCTCAGACTTATTGTTGACCTCTTCTTATTAGCTCTACCTGACACTAAATTAGCTATAGGAATGTCAGGTCTGAAACCATCTTCCCCATATGGAAAAAAGCAAAGGATATTGCATAGGTAGATACATTGGATGTAGGACATCCAATCGCTGCAGCCTTTTAGATTTCGTTTCGACAATAATGTCTCTGTCTCCACCAAGTTGATCAATATCTCCAACAATTAAAGTAGCCACTTCAGAAGCAGATGGAAAATTATAAGTTCTACCATCTTTGTGTCTTTTTCTTATCAACTTTAACTTTAGTTCTGAGAAATCTCCACTTTCATATCTATCTCTTGCATATCTGAATGACTTTGCAAGTGTGTTGTGTATGTCAATCATGTTCTTCAACATTGAGACAATTTCATAATCTTCATTTTGTATCTCATGCATATTCCTGTATATAATGCAAATGAATAGCATCTAACATAGGGGTTAAAAAAACTTAATAGATAGAATAATACAACTCAGCTATATAGAAATGACATAAAAAAGAATAGTTACATGATAGTGTGTAGTCTATTATTAAGCTCATTTTCTGTGTCATAGATGTAAAGTTGAGCAAACTTTGGTTTCAGATTATCTGGTGGAAGCAAACTGCCAATACTATGATAATTTTGGCCACCAAGAAGAAAAATTGGTGGAGTCGTTCCATTGTTTATTTGATGATCAACTTTTCCAGCCATAAAGGTGAAACTAAACATGCCATTGAAAGCTCTGATATTCTTTAAAAAAATATTTGCTTCTATTATTTGTATTGCTATGGAGATCTTGTAAGACTTGTGGTGGTTTGGACAGTAATGGAAGTTTGACTTTACCTTCCATGCAACAGAGAGAAAATCTCGGCCGTAAGAGACTCTTACTTTTTGCAAGTTGTTTATTGGACCACATCATTGCTTTGCAGAATTGGCATTCATGAATAGGGTATCCAATGTCCCAAGTATCTACAAAATGAAGATATAACTTTGTAAGTAACATATAATTTGCAATCATGTGTTTATAAAACTTGCTGACAATAATTTAAAAAAAAAGGTTACCATTATCATGTTCTTGATCAGAAAATTCTACAATAGACAAATGACCCAAATCTCATTAGGGGTTAATGCTCATAAGGTTTTTATAGTCATTTACGTAAATAGTAAGAATTGTTGTTGCGTGTAATATTGTTATCAATATACATAATGTATAAGTTTATGTGAAATTTACCTTGCACATTTGGTTCAAAATCTAAAGCTTAGTCATATAATTCTGCTTCCAAATGGGAAGCATCAAAGGAATTATCAACTGCAAAAGGAAAATGTTGCAGGTTGAAAAACATACATGAAACAGGTTTTAATCAAGCAGACTTATTAATAGCTAGATTAAAATGTGAGAAATAGAACCTTCATAATCGGCTAATGGATCTGCGTGATTGCATTCTAAAACCTTTGAGTTATCTAAAACTTCTGGAACATGATGATCTAATACATCTGAATCCTTTAGAAGTTCAGATGGATGTTTGCAAATTGAATTGATAACCTTTGAACTTTGAATCACATGCTTCCCTGATTTTAGTGGATATCTAATATGATTTAAGAAAAAAAAGTATTTTTAAGGGAAAATGATGTAAAAGTTATTATTTGACATGATAAAAAATATAAAGAATGAATGACGGTAAGTAATTACTTTGATGTAATGGGTGAGCTTTGTGGACTGACTTGTGATGGAAATGGATTTTCTTGGATGTCTCTAGTAGATAAATTTGTTAAATTGTCATTTCTATCTGTTTGGCCTAGAAAAACAAATATAAAAGTCAATAAACATTTGATGCCAGTAGTATATGAATTAATGATGAATAACAATATACACTATCGATACAAAAAGATCAATGAAATGTAGAACTTACAATTAGTTAAATTTGAAAATGGAGTTCTATTGATATTGGACTGAACTAATTGTCTTGAGTTCCTTTTAACATGTACATCCAGAATTGTTGTACATTCGGTGAAGATGTTTTCGTCGCCATATATAATGTTGCTCCGTGTGAAAGGAATATGCTGAGTTGAATGTCCTGCAGAAGAGCCTAAATGCATAGAGTATTGATAGTTTAATATGTGTGAAGTAATAATTCGATAATGTTAAATGATATTAAGTGAAATTAAAAATTATGTCAGGCTTATAATGGAAGATGAAAAGACTATGTGGGGTGGTATTAGTGAAGTTACAATAGAAAGATAAAGACATGCAAAGATAGATACATTCACCTAACAACTATACAGTTTCATTGTCATGTTCATTTTCATGTGTTTGGCCTCATTAAACATTTGATTTGAATAGTATATGAATAACAAATAGCAATATATACCTATGGTAAAAAAAAATTAATAAAAGTTGAAACTCACAACTGATCAAATTTGAAAGTGGTGTAATATTGATATTGGACGAAACCAATGGTATTGGTTTCCTGTTAATATGTCTTTTCTGAACCAAAGTAGGGGTGCTCTCCTTGGAGATGTGTCTGCGGCCATGTATATTGGTGCTCCTTTTGAAAGAATTATGGCGAATTGAATTTCCTGGAAAAGAACATAAATATAGACTGTTTATATAAAAGCCTATGTGAAGCAATAATTGTAGTATGTTTAATGGTATTAAGTTTAATTAAATCTTGTATAATTTTCTTACAATGCTAAACTTGAGAATTGTTGTGTAAAGTACTTACCATTATTGTTGTGTGTTGTAGTTGTAATGTTGAAAGTCGTGGGTGTTTGAAAGTTCGTTCTCCCTTTTTTGAAACATGATTGCTTGATCATAGTGTTATGTGTTGAGGACTGTGTGTGTAGGTCAACAACATTTCTTAGTGAAGCTTCATAAGTCATGGAAGTTGCAACTTGAACTGAAATAATAGGTAATGGAGTCAAATATATTAGTCCGTGGATAATAATTGAAATTAAAAAAAACTATTCTATGATAAAAGTACTATGGTATGAATGTACTTGGAAAATAACATTTGAAATTTTCAGTTTCTGTAAGCCTTTTTCTTTTTCTAGCTAGTATCAACCTTCTCCTAAATCTAGCAAGCTTTTGGTCCCATGTATGTAGGTAATCCGTTTGACCTGTTGGAAAAACAAAACTAAAAAATAAGCCCCCTAGCAACAGTTATAATCAAGAAAAGTAGGAAGACAAATACAAGTGAGATATTAAGATAATATTAATGGAGAAAATATATTCATGGAAATACATTAAAGGTATCAATGCAGTTTTTGTATAGTTTGTAATGATTAAAGATATTGAAAACATGGTTAAATTTCTGAATCATAACATGTTTTCATCCAAATAGCCAGTAGCTAGAAAGCTTGTTAGTGTTTTAGTATTTTGTTATTTTTTATATTTGTTATTAAAGCGGTTTAAATTTGATTATATCATGTCCTATTTAGTTTGACATTAAATGATATGATTTGGAAAATATTTTGTATTATTATTAAATAATAAAATTTAATAAGTTTTTTATATTAAATTGTGTTAAATTAAATGTTTACCTGAACAATAGATTTAATTTAACGCAATATATCATTAAATTATATTTTTGGCAAGCTAAAATTGATTTTTTATGTGTGGAAGACATTGGATGCAATGAAGTTATTATCTCCCTTCACTATATATAAAATGTTGCCAGATTTAGATTTTAAGCTTATTTACATTTTTTATATCTAAATTATCATGTTTATATATGTTTACCTCAATAATAGATTTCATTTAACGCAATATATCATTAAATTATATTTATGGCAAGCTAGATTTCAATTTTTATGAGTGGGATACATTGAATGCAATGAAGTTATTATCTCCCTTTACTATATATAAAATGTTGCCATATTTAGATTTTAAGCTTATTTAAATCGTATATCTAAACTGGCAAACGATTATTTGAAGAAGGCCTAGCTCAATGATTGTAATATAATTGTCACCAATAATTATTACGAATGAGGTAAAAGTGAAAGGAGGTTTAGGTTTATAGTTCTGATACATTTAATGCAAATGATATTCGAAGCAGCAAAGAAGCCATTATATCAAGTGTAGATATCAATTGGAATACCATTAGTAAGATTAAAATTAAAAGGCAGATAGTCATATATTGATCCATCGACATTGACATACAAAATTATGGCCATATCAACCTAACATAGATCGATCCATCGACACTGACATGCAAAATTATGGTCATATCAACCTAACATAGATCGATCCATCGACACTGACATGCAAAATTATGGTCATATCAACCTAACATAGATCTTTAAAAAGTAGCATAACAAATATTTACTCCTCTTTGATTATCTTCCTCATCTTACTTGATGATGCAGGGGAATCATCTCGAAGGCTTTCAATTTCGTTTCCACTACATCCTTTTAACATATGAACTTTGGTTGGTTTCACAGAAGTTGGAGTACTAAGTTCGGAAGTATTGTCGTACGACTGTGATATGTTTTCCTGATTACAATCAATTGCTCATATTTTAGTAAATTATATAGCAATAAATCAGTTAGTATAACAATAAATAGAATTAGCGAATAGAATTGGATACCTTTAACATATCAATTGGTTCAGTAATCTGGCTCAATAGTTTAGAAGATTCATTGATATAAGAGAGCTGTCGAGAATAGGAAAATCAACAAATTTAAACATCAAAAGGGACTACACGTCAAAGAAACTATTGATAAAAAAGGAAGAACTTACAGAAACATTGGTATATTTCTTTTGGAAAGCAGCAATTAATGATTCATCATAACCCAATTTTACCACCTGAATGACATAGGGATCGATAGAATTAAAATCATGTATCTTAACTTGTACTTTGAAAAGGAACATCTTATTCTTCAGTTGATTTATCTCATCAGGGTATGAATTCTTATCTCCACCCTAAATTTAAATTGAACAGTAGTATATAAGTATATATACAATAGATGCCAGAAACATCAGAAAGTGTATTAGTTATACCTTTGATATGTATGAGAGTCTCAGATCAAAACATGATTTATTCAAGAGCTTACAGGCTTCTCTATCAAACAATATAAATGATGCAGAATCAGTATCATCTATAACTCTCAAATGGATGTTGTACCTGAAATAATTACAAACCACATTGTTGTTAAAAAATGGAAAGCATCAACAGAAAACTAAAAGTGATGAATTATAGTGTATAAAAATTAACAGAGTAACCTTGGAGTAAAATTGGTGGACTCTCTATCACATTTTACACAATAAAACTTACGACCCATCTGCCTCAACCCAGAATAACATGTTTTACAGGCACAATACCACCAACTAAATTCACTTTCAATATCCTTCATTGTCCCAATGGTGACAAAGATTGCAGTCTAGAAGAACAAAAGGTGAAAGGTTTTTAAAAAATCGTCATTTTGCGAAAGGCAAGATTAGTTGATATAATTGATATAATTAAAAGTAAAAAGGGATGAAATAAAGAAATAAACCTCAGTAAGATCTTTCAAATCACTAATTGGTTTGTAAACACATCGAAATAGGAAATCTTCCTCCAAAGAGTAGGATTATTCACCAACCAAAGGTGTCAATTGTTGACTGGAAGAAGAATGACCGGCTTCCAAACTGATAATAATAACAATAAATAAAAATTACTATAAAGTATAAAAGTTAATATTCCATATGCAGCATTTGTATAAACTTAATACCTTGCAGCAAAGTCCTTCACTTCAGGGAAGTCTTCATTGATAAAGAGCTTTGAGGTAAAATTTGCATTTGAGACTCCCATTACACCTATGTTATTTAAGCATTTAATAGAATTTACAGTTAAAATGAAGAAATATAACAACAATAATGATTATTGAAATTGAGAGAATTTGATATGTTACTGACCCTTAAACATCTTCAGTTTTCCAAGTTGCAATACAACTATGTAATGAGGAGAAGAATTCTCATTCAAATACTTGATCAATTGGTGAGCAAAATCTTGCCACAATGTACAACGCAACTTATCCCACCTCTGGGAGGAAAAAAAATAAAATATGTTAGAGGAAGATGTTATTAATAATTTATTAAATTATAGTTCAAGTATCAAGATAGGGTATTACCGGAGATCATCAAGCTCAATGACTAAATAATTTGATGGTTTTCCATCCCTTAAGAACTCAATCATGTCACCTTTACCTGTTAGTAGGCCAATGACATCTGTAAAAAGATATTTATTAGAACATATTAGCCTAAAGTAAAAAATATGAATAGAAGTTGTATAAAATTTATAGAGTAAATACTCCATACCTACTAAATAGTTATCTTCCTTTTCTCGTTCAGATTTGAGTATAAGGAACAAAAGAGAAGCCATTGTTTGGGATTTCAGAATCTTCAATAAGAGATACACTTGTTCTCTTTTGAANAATATCCAGTCGACTACTGTGAGGTATAGCAAAACTACCTATCATGCTTCGATATTGAGTCAAATCAACGGGTTTACCACTCTCATCATTGTCTAATCTTGTGTTTGTGGCCATGGGAGTGGTTACCTCTTTTGAATCACTCATATTGAATTTTCGAAGCATTTCTTGTGTATACTTTGATTGGTGCACATGGATGCCATTGCGAGTTTGCTTGATTTCAAGTCCAAGGAAGAAAGTCAACTCTCCCACTAGACTCATTTCAAATTCACTCTCCATGTGTCCAATGAACTCATTTAAATAGTCCTTATTGTTTGAGCCACAAATTATGTCATCGACATATACTTGGGCTACAAAAATATCGTCACCATCTCTTCGTAGAAATAGTGTAGGGTCTATTTGGCCTCTAACGAAGCCCTTCTCAATTAAGAACGTTGACAACCACTCATACCAAGCCCGGGGTGCTTGTTTAAGGCCATAAAGTGCCTTTTTGAGCTTGAACATGTGGTTTAGAAATTCAGAATTCTCAAACCCCGGTAGTTGTTCGACGTAGACCTCTTCTCTTATTAGACCATTTAGAAAGGCAGATTTGACATCCATTTGGTATAGCTTGAAGCCGCGATGTGCTGCAAACGCAAGCATCAATCGAATGGATTCTAATCGTGCCACGGGAGCATAGGTCTCATCATAATCAAGGCCTTCAACTTGACTATAGCCCTTGGCTACCAAGCGTGCCTTGTTTCTAATGATTTCTCCCTTATGGTTCAATTTGTTCTTGAAGACCCATTTGGTTCCAATGATGGTGGTCTTCTTGGGTCTAGGGACTAAGTCCCAAACTTGACTTCTTTCAAATTGACCTAGTTCATCTTGCATTGCAATGATCCAATCGGGATCATTTAATGCTTCATCAATTTTTCTAGGTTCAATTTCTGAAATTAGGGCAACTTCATTAGCCTCATTCCGGAAGAATGATCTAGTCCTAACCCCATGATGGATGTCTCCAACAATTTGGTCTTGGGGATGACTAGAGGCTAATCTAGTTTGCCTTGGTGTTGGTGGTGCTTCGTGAATGGGCTCACTAGACACAAGTTCAGCCTCAGGATCCGGCTGATCTATGGATTGTCTAGGCTCACCGTCATCGGATTCATCACCATCAACAACATTTGGACTTTCATTCAAACTTAGTCTCCTAAGTTCGAATTGGACTTCATCTTCTGGTTGACCATTGACTTTTGGAATTTCTTCAAAGACAACATCAGAAGATTCCTCAACCAGTCTAGACTTCTTATTGTAGACTCGGTAGGCTTTGCTAACGAGGGAATACCCGACTAGTATCCCTTCATCAGCCTTTGCCGTGAACTTTCCAAGATGATCCTTGGTGTTTAGGATGAACACCTTACAACCAAACACCCGAAGGTGTTTAACTGTGGGTGGTTTCCCAAACCAAAGCTCATGGGGAGTCTTCCCTAAAACCGTATGAATGAGGACCCGGTTTTGCACATAGCAAGCTGTATTTACAGCTTCGGCCCACAAGTAACTCGGGAGTGAGTACTCATTAAGCATGCTTCATGCAGCCTCTTGTAGAACACGGTTCTTCCTCTCTATAACACCATTTTGTTGTGGTGTTCTAGGAGTAGAGAACTCATGTCTATAACCCCTATCTTGACAAAATTCTAAAAACCTTTGATTTTGAAATTCACCTCCATGATCACTTCTTATTGTCTTAATAGTTAATGATTTCTCATTTTCAACTCTTCTACAAAAAGAAATGAAAACATCTAAGGTTTGGTCCTTATATTTTAAAAAGTAAGTCCATGTATATCTAGTGAAGTCATCAATGATCACAAAGCAATATCTACTTCCATTCAATGATATGATAGTACTACAATCAAATAGATCCATGTGAAGTAAATCTAATGCAGTAGAAGTACTTACAGTGCTTTTACCTTTATGTGCAGATTTTGTTTGCTTACCCATTTGACATGCATCACAAAGTTTATCTTTCTCATACTTGATGCTTGGTAAGCCACGAACTAATCCCTTGTTGGCCAACTTCCGGATGTTCTTCATGTTCACATGTGCTAGCCTCCGGTGCCAAAGGGTGGACTCTTCTTCTTTTGACATGAAACACTTAGCAGAAACATTAGTAGCACTTTTAAATGAAACTTGATAAATATTGTCTACTCTTGTTCCTACTAGTACCGTGTCCAAGGTGTCATGTTGTCTAACTAGACATTGACTTGGTTGGAAATCAATTGTGTAACCCGTGTCACACAATTGACTCACACTTAGGAGATTAAATTTCATCCCCTTGACTAGAAGGACATTTGAAATTCTAAGACATTCGGATATTTGAATGTCTCCTATTCCTATGACCTTAAGACTACCATTGTTACCAAATGAAACATTACCTCTACTTTTCTTGTGAAGTGTGGTAAACAATGATCTATCCCCGGTCATGTGTTTGGAGCATCCACTATCAACGAACCAAGTTGATAGATGCTCCCCCTCAATCATAACCTACACAATTCGAAAAATAGAAGTTTTAGGTACCCAAACCTTGGGACCTAAAGCATCAACTAAACAAGACTTGGGCACCCATGCCTTGACAACTTTCTTTTGAACCTTGGGTGTCCTAGATAATCTCATATCAGTCCTAGACATCAAGGACACGAATGAGGGTTCTTTGGGTCGATAACCAATACCGGCCCTATTGTAGACCGCCCTTTGGGCATTCAAGATCATATCTAGGGTTTTAGAGCTAGTTGAGAACTTCTCAAGAATATTCTTGAGTCTCTCAACTTCACTCTTCAATGATTGGTTTTCCTCTACTAGTAACTCATCATGCAAGTCATCTACTTCCTCAACCCTAGAGGATTTCAAGTTTTCAACTTCAAGTTTCAATGATTTAATCTCATCTTCTAACAATTCAACATGCAAGTCATCAATGTTATCATCTCTAGATAATCTCAATTGATCAATTTCTAATTGCAAAGCTTTAACCTTATTTTTTGACTTCTTAAGCATACTAGTTAAACATGCAATTGCTCTATAACACTTTTCAAGTTCGGGAGAGGTTACCTCTTCATCATCCGAAGATGATGAAGCCGCGTTTGATGAGTTAGAAGATTCATCACTGCTCTCTTGATCTCCCAATGCCATGAGTGCCACATGCCTTGTGCTCTTCTCCTCCTTCTCTTCATCGGATGAGCTAGAGGATGACTCATCCCAAGTGACCTTCAAGGCCTTCTTCTTCTTCTTGAATTTTTCTTCTTCCTTTTTGGATTTCTCCTCCTTCTTCTTTAGCTTTGGGCATTCATTCTTGAAATGCCCTTTCCTACCACACTCAAAGCAAGAGGCATTAGTCTTATCAAGTTTAGCTTCACTAGAGTTACCTCTACTCTTGAAGCGTCGACCCCTTCTCATCATCCTTCTCACAAAGTTTGCCATCTCGGAGGATGAGGAGCCGCTGCCATCTTCTTCGGAATCGGACTCGGATTCGGAAGAGGATGAAGATGAAGAGACCTCCTTCTCCTTCTTCTTCTTGTTGGATCGGTCCCCTGCAACTAAGGCAATCCCCTTCTCCTTGGGGCCTTTGTTAGCCATTTCATGCAATTCCATCTCACAAAATAGATCATCTAACTTTACAATGGATAGATCCTTGGAAACTTTGTAGGCATCCACCATGGATGACCACAAAGCATTCCTTGGAAAGGCTTTCAAGACATACCTCACAAGGTCGCGATTCTCGACCTTTTCATCAATCGAATGAAGCCCATTGATGACTTCCTTGAATCGGCTATGAAGCTCACTTACCGACTCATTCTCCTTCATGGTGAGATTTTGGAGTTGGTTGAGGAACAAGTCCCTCTTTGCGATTCTTGAGTCTCGGGTGCCCTCGTGAAGTTCAATGAGTTTGTTCCACAAGTCCTTTGCACTTGTGAAAGGACCAACCTTGATGAGTTGGTCTTTGTTCATGCCGCATTGTAGAGTGACAACCGCCTTCGCGTCGGCTTCACTCTTCCGAGTTTGTTCGGCAGTCCACCGCCATGATTCGAGTTCTTTGCCTTCATCATCCTTAGGAGGGGTGAATCCCTCCTTCACCGCGAACCAAGTATTGATGTCCATCTTCAAGTAATATTCCATCTTTGATCTCCAATATTGAAAATCAGCGCCATCAAAGAAAGGAGGTCGGGTGGTGGAAAAGCCTTCTCTCAACGCCATCTTGTTGATAACTCTCGGATGTTAAGCCGTGAACAGAGCCCCAAGCTCTGATACCACTTGTTGGAACCCGGATGGCTAGAGAGGGGGGGTGAATATAGCCAATCACTTAGACCTTTGGCACAAATCGAATTTCTGCACTCAAACTTATCAGTAGCACAGCGGAAGAAATAATCACAGAGTAAGCAGAAAACAGAAAACGAAAGCAAAGTAGACACACTAGCAAGATCGCTAACAAGGAGGGTTTACAAGGTTCGGGGATAACTTGCCCCTACTCCTTGGCGTGCCCTTAAGGTGGGCGATCCCTTGATCGTCGGCAGATCAAGCCCCGGTTATCACCGGATAGAAAGCAACCTCCTTCTCGGTGGAGAAACCTCTCCACAGCGTTTCAATCACAGATTTAAGTTTAAGCACAAAGAAACAACAAGAAGGATCTTACTCAAGCACTTAGCAAAGACAAGAACACAGCAAGCTTTCCTGAGCTCCACCCAGCGGCGATCTCACGCAAGAAACCCTTCCTCGTGTCTTCCCGCTGTCGGACTCCAAGCCTCTTGTTCTCTCCTTCAAGCGCTCAAGTAATGGATGATTGCTTCTCGATTGCAGTAGCTTGCTCAAGGTGATGAAAACTTCAGAACGCACAAGCTAGATGTGGAGAACACAAAGGCGCAGCCAGAACTTAGTTCGCAAACTCTAGAACTCTACTTCAACGAAGCCTTCTTCCGCCCTTTTGTTTCTCCACTCAGCACCAGGTGACAGCATCTCCTGCAGCCTCCAGCCGCTTCCCTGCCAATGCCAGCTACCACTGAGCCCTCCCTGGACTTCCTGAGCTCCCCTCAGCCAAGCTCCAGTCGGCAGCTCCAGTCTGTAGCTCCAGCCGTTGCAACCTGAGATGGAAAATGGACAAACCTGCTCCAAGGAAAGCCTCCATTGACTTCTCCTTGAGTGTTTGAATCCTCCCCTGTCACCTGCAGCTTAATCAGAGTGTTAGAGCAGCATATCACACAGTAAATCAAGTATCAGATGTAATCAGCAGAGAATCGGATACGGTCAGGCGCGATCAGAGCGTCTGACAGTGCAATTTGAATTAAGGTGATCGGTCACCGGACCGATCGGAGAACCTCCTGATCGGTCACCAGACCGATCAGGCTGGGTCCAGACCGATCAGGCTCCGTCCTGATCGGTCCCCAACGCTTGATTAGAAATCGCGATTTCTTTGGGACTCACCTGGATCGATCACCAGACCGATCCCAGGTTGTGGATCGATCACCCGACCGATCCACCCCTTTATCGGGCGATTTCTGAGCTTCGCAGTCCAGACCTCCTGATCGATCACCGGACCGATCAGGAAACCTTCTGATCGGTCACCAGACCGATCAGGCTGGGTCCAGACCGATCAGGCTCCGTCCTGATCGATCATAGAGAGGAACCTGCGATGCTGGATCGTTCTCCAGAACGATCTGCACAGTGATCCTGATCGGTCACCAGACCGATCAGGAGCAGTTCAGCAAGGGAACTCAACCTCACTGTTTGCTCCCTGATCGGTCACCAGACCGATCAGGAGCAAAGCAATGGGTGAAACGCATACTCCCTGATCGGTCACCAGACCGATCAGTCATCGCTGGATCGGTCACCAGACCGATCCACGAAGGAGCACCGTGCCAACTCCCTGATCGGTCACCAGACCGATCCAGGGGCTCCAACCTAGCCCTCCAAGCTAGGGTTTCATCCACCTTAGCCCTCCAAGCTAAGGATTTTTCACCTAACCCTCAATGTTGGGAATTTGCACCTAACCTTCCAAGTTAGGACTTTTCACCTAGCCTTCCAAGCTAGGACATTTCACCCAACTCTTCCGGATTAGGACTTTTCCAAACCTAGCCCTCCAAGCTAGGACCTGACCCTCCAAGCCAGGACTTTTTCACCTAATTCTCTAAGATGGGAATTTGCACCTAACCCTCCAAGTTAGGACTTTTCACCTAGCCCTCCAAGCTAGGACTTTTCACCCACCTCTTCCGAATTAGGACTTTTCACACACCTAGCCCTCCAAGCTAGGATTTTCAACACCTAATCCTCCAGGTTAGGATTTTCCAACACCTAGCCCTCCAAGCTAGGATTTTCCATACCATGTCTGATCCCCGATCAGGACTTAATCATAATCAATAGTCATCCACCTAACCTAAAATCGGTGTCAACACCAAAATAACAATTAGAGCCAGACTACATCAACAATAAATAGCGCACACAGTCGGGCAGGACTCAGGGAGCGTGGGACGCCACGCATCTTACTGAGCAGCCGAGCTGCGGGATAACACACACGGTCGGGCAGGACTCAGGGAGCGTGGGACGCCACACGTCTTACTGAGCAGCCGAGTCGCGGGATAGCACACACGGTCGGGCAGGACTCAGGGAGCGTGGGACGCCACGCATCTTACTGAGTAGCCGAGCCACGGGATAAATAGCGCACACAGTCGGGCAGAACTCAGGGAGCGTGGGACACCACGCGTCTTACTGAGCAGCCGAGCTGCGGGATAGCACACACGGTCGGGCAGGACTCAGGGAGCGTGGGACGCCACGCATCTTACTGAGCAGCCGAGCCGCGGGATAAATAGCACACACAGTCGGGCAGGACTCAGGGAGCGTGGGACGCCCCGCGTCTTACTGAGCAGCCGAGCTGCAGGATAGCACACACGGTCGGGCAGGACTCAGGGAGCGTGGGATGCCACGTGTCTTACTGAGTAGCCGAGCCGTGGGATAGCACACACGGTCGGGCAGGACTCAGAGAGCGTGGACGCCACGCGTCTTACTAAGCAGCCGAGCCGCGGGATAAATAGCGCACACAGTCGGGCAGGACTCAGGTAGCGTGGGACGCCACACGTCTTACTAAGCAGCCAAGCTGCGGGATAGCACACATGGTCGGGCAGGACTCAGGGAGCGTGGGACACCATGCATCTTACTGAGCAGTCGAGCCGCAGGATAAATAGCGCACACAGTCGGGCATGACTCAGGGAGCGTGGGACGCCACGCGTTTTACTGAGCAGCCGAGCTGCGGGCTACTAGCTCGAGAGCCTGGAACATCTGCGAGCGGGGTAAGGACCATGATCTTTTTATGAGTGCTTTACATTTACATCATAATGCCTCAGTCAGCAGCCCGATAGGGCTGAAGATGAATCACACTCCAATGTTGATCCAACCTTTTTCCCTTCTCATTCTCTAAGTAATAAGCTCCTGAAGCGGGCTTCTGAACGATCTTGAAGGGTCCCCCCCATTGCGGCTCCAGCTTGCTTACGTCTCCCACAGGTTTGATTCTCTTCCAGACAAGATTGCCCACTTGAAATGTCCTCGGCAACACCTTCCGGTCGTACTTCTGTTTCATCTTCTGCCGATATGAGAACATCCGAGCCGCTGCCGTGTCTCGGATTTCATTAACTAGGTCTAGCTCCAGACGCCGCCTTTCCGAGTTATCTTCGTCATAGGTCGTCCTTCGGTTCGATTCGCATCCGACCTCGACCGGGATCACTGCTTCGCTCCCATAGAGTAGCTGGAAGGGCGTGCATCCCGTTGTTTCTTTGATCGTGGTTCTTAGGGCCCACAAGATGCTCGGGAGCTTTTCTACCCATGTTCCGCCGACGTGGTCGAGCTTGGTTCAATCCTCTGAGGATCTCCCGATTGGCCACCTCCGCCTGGCCATTGCTTTGAGGATAGGCGACGGAGGTGAAAGCTTGCTTGATGCCATATTTCGCACACCACTCTTGTATTCTTCTACCCTGGAACTGTCTTCCGTTGTCAGAGACGAGCTTGTGCGGGATCCCATACCGGCATAGTATGTCCCGCCACAAGAATTTCATCACCGCTTGTTCAGTGATGTGCGCCAGAGCCTCAGCTTCTATCCACTTGGAAAAGTAGTCGACGGCCACCAGCAAATACTTTTTTTGGGCCGCAGCAGTAGGGAATGGTCCTACGATATCCATGCCCCACTGGTCAAAAGGGCAAGAGACCGTCGATGCCTTTAGCGCCTCTGCGGGTCGATGCGGTAAACAGTTATGCTTCTGGCAAGACAGGCAGGTGGCAACCAGCTCATTGACATCTTTCTGCAGGGTCAGCCAGTAATAACTTGACATGATCGCCTTTCGAGCTGTTGCGCGGGCCCCAGCATGGTTGCCACAAATCCCCAAGTGAATTTCCCTCAGGGTATAGTCAGCATCCTCTTCGTTTAAGCATTTGAGGAGAGGTCGAGAAAACGATCTCTTGTACAGGACGTTGCCGACCATGGTATACCTGGACACATGCTTCTTGAGCCACCGAGCTTCCTCCCGGTCGGTTGGCAAGGTTCCCCTCGTGAGGTAAGTGATGATTGGGGCTCGCCAATCAGACTCCAACTCCAAATCGGCTTGTCTTTCTATCTGCATGATTAGCAATGCGGGGCCACCAGCCTGAGGAAGTACCCACGAGCCGACTGAGCTGGCTAGCTTGGCCAACTCATCTGCCTTGAAGTTCTCCTCCTGTGGGATCTTCCTTACGTGCACTTCTTTGAATTCAGCCTTCAGCTTCTCATAGGCCTCGACGAAGGCCTGCAACCGATCACTGTTGACCTCGAATCACCCGGCTACCTGCTGGGTAACCAGTTGGGAATCGGAGTAGAGCACCACCCGGGCTGCCCTGACATGCTTGGCCGCCTGTAGTCCAGATATGAGAGCCTCATACTCGGCCTCATTATTCGTGGCCTTATACTCCAGTCGAACAGACAGATGCATTTGCTCCCCGCTCGGGAAATCATCAAGATACCAATTCCACTTCCCGACCGAGCGGCCGAGCCATCCACATATATCTGCCATGCCTCTTCAATCTCGTTTGAGTGCAGCTCGCTTAAGAAATCAGCCAGAGCCTGAGCATTGATAGCTGGTCGAGGCTGGTACTGAATGTCATATTCGCTCAGCTAGGTGGTCCACTTAATCAGTCGCCCAGATGCTTTAGGGTTTGAGGCCACTCGGCCTAAGTTGCTGTTCGTCAGCACCATAATAGGATGTGCTAAGAAATAAGGACGAAGCCTCCGAGCACCCAACAAAAGCACATACATCAACCTCTCGAGTGTCGTATAGCGGCACTCGACTCCCTTTAATAAATGGGCAAAGAAGTACACGGGCTGCTGTTCAGCCGCTTCCTGCTTAACCAAGACCAGGCTGACCGAGTCAGCCGATGCAGCCAAATAAACATACAGAGTTTCCCCAACTTCCGGTTTCGCCAGCACAGGCAGCTCAGCAAGGTAAGCCTTCAATTCTTCGAACGCCTAGTCACACTCGGCGTCCCACTGGAATTTGGTGGCCTTGCAGAGGGTTTGGAAGAAAGGCAACCCCCGTTCGGCCGATCGGGAGATAAATCGAGACAGGGTTGTGATCCGCCCTGCGAGTCGCTGAGCCTCTCGGAGATTTCTGGGCGGGGGCATATCCAGCAGAACCTTGACTTTACTGGGGTTAGCCTCGATGCCCCGCTCAGTCACGATGTAACCCAGGAACTTTCCCCTCCTGGCCCCAAAAAGACACTTGGCTAGGTTCAGCTTGAGCCCGTACCTTCGCAACATCTGGCAGGTCTCCTCGATGTCCGCCACCAAGTCCTCAGCTCGGGCGGACTTGATGAGGATGTCGTCCACATAGACTTCCACATTTCTTCCGATCTGGGACCGGAATACTTTATTCATCATGCGCTGGTATGTGACTCCAGCGATCTTCAAACTGAACGGCATGACGATGTAGCAGTAGGTACCGTTTGCCGTGATGAAGCTGACCTTCTCTTGATCTTCAGCGGCCAGGGGTACTTGATGATAGCCCTGGTAAGCATCCAGCATGGAAATGAACTCGCTGCCGGCTATCGAATCCACCATCTGGTCGATCCGAGGCAAAGGATAGCAATCTTTCGGGTAGGCTCGGTTGAGGTCTCGAAAGTCGATGCAGATCCGCCACTTATTGTCCGGCTTGGGCACCAGCACCACATTGGCCAGCCAAGCCGGGAATTGTACCTCCCTAATGTGCCCGGCCTCCGTCAGCCTCTCGATTTCGGCTCGGATCACCTTGTTCTACTCGGTGCTGAAATCCCGCTTTCTCTGCTTCACGGGCCGAGCCTGAGGATACACATGGAGGCGGTGCTCCACCACCTCAGGTCGGACGCCTCTCAGCTCTTTAACTAACTAGGCGAAGACATCGTGGTTTCGAGCCAAGCATTACAGCAGGGCCTCCTTCAGCTCCTCGGCAATCCTGTAACAATCTTGACTCGAGATTCTTCTCGATCAGGGAGGAGCTGCACCTCCTCTTTGTCCTCGTGCAACTCGAACCAAGGGGAAGCTTGAACCATGTGGCAATCGGAGAAGGGGCGGGGAGCCTTGCGACTCTCTACCTAGACGTCGTCAACGTAGCATCTCCGGGCCACCTTTTGGTCGCCCCTAACTTTTCCTACCTTGTCCCCGACCGGAAACTTAACCTTCAGGTAAAAGGTGGAGGTGACGACCCGAAACTCGTTGAGGGTCGGTCGGCCCAGAATGGCGTTGTAGGATGAAGGAGCGTCTACTGCCAGGAAGGTGGACCACCGAGTCCTCTTCAACGACTCCTCGCTCAGGGAGATGGCCAGCCGAATCTGGCCAATAGGTTATACCTAGTTCCCCGTGAACCCGAACAAAGGGGTCGCTACCAAGTCCAGCTGAGACCTCTCAATTTGGAGTTGGTCAAACGCTCTTTTATAGAGTATGTTGACCGAGCTGCCAGTGTCCACTATGGTACGGTGGACTGCATAGTTGGCGATGATGGCTGTTATGACCAGCGCGTCATCGTGGGGGACCTTTAACCCCTGCAGATCTTGGGGCTCGAAACTGATCTGGGGCCCCTCCGCCTGGGCCATGCTAGTGCCAACCTGGTGAATCTCCAGTCGGCGTACTTATGCCTTCCGAGCGCGGTTGGAGTCTCCTCCCGTCGGTCCACCCGAGATGACATGCACGCCGCCTCTGGTGACATTCTGCTGATTGGCTTGTTCTTCCTCTATCTCCTCGCCCCCAGTTTGGTTCCTCGGCGGGAAAAGATTGCGGGCAGCTGGGGGATTTCCTCGCAATTCCTCGGCCACGGGGTCAATATGCGGGCCGCCTCGACTTGTACCCCGCCTGGGAGGTGTTTGTTGCCCTCGCCCTCTGGGGGCTGATAACCACCATTTTTGCTGATTATTTTAGGCTCTAAAATCCATGTTTGATCCATATTTTATATGCTTAAGTTTGCATTTGTATTAGGTTTCATGTATTCCCTTCATTTTGGCTTCTAATTCTAATCTTTGTATATTTGGGATATTTTTGGCACTAAATTTGGATATTATTTTGTAGGCTTCAATTGATCATGGACCTAGATCAAAAGTGGGTCAGACTTGAGTCAGCATTGGATCCAGATTGAAAGGATCAAGCATCGGATTATTAGGAGCCGTCCATTTCAGAGAACGGCTAGATCTGAGCCATCGGTCATCTTCTAGTCAATCCGAGTTCAAGATAGAATCAATCCTGACCATAGATCAATATCTGGAAATTTCAGCCAAATCAGAAGTCATCCGACCGTTGGATGAAGTCAAATTGATCTCAGCCGTCCGTTGCTTCCATCATTATATGGTTTGGCTGAGCTATTTGATTGAATCAATTCAAGCTGTTTGGCTGAACCAAGACTGAACCGGATCCCTGACTGAACCGGGCAGCTGACTGAACTGATTCTCTGCTGGGCTGAGGCTGAGCTAACCAGAGCTGGACCGAACTCATTTGCTGGGTTGAATCCATTGAAGCTGCTTGGCCGAGCCAGAGCTGGACCGAGCCACGCGCAGCCACAAACAAAAGGGGGCCAGCCATTGCGAGCTAGGGCAGACGGGAGACGGGAGGCGACAACACAGAGACGAGGCTCGGGGGGTTCCCGACTTCTTCCTCTTCCTCTTCACCTTCTCCATCTCCTCCGGCCATTGCACGATCTAGGGCAAGGGGGTTCCGAACCCTAGCCGGCCGGAGTTCCATCATCGCCATCTTCTTCACTGAGTTCCATCTCCACCTTTTCTCTGTCGGGGTTCGAAGAGAAGAGAGAAAGGAATTCTCTGTCGGGGTTCGAAGAGAGTTTCCTCCGTTTCATCACCGGCGACCAGAGGCTAGGGCTTTGGGGGTTCCGAGCTTTAGCCGAACGTAGCCGAACGCCATCCACCGCACGCCAACACAAGCTAGGGTTTTGGGGGTTCCGAACCCTAGCTGACATCTCTTCCATCTTCATCGCCATCAGTTCTTCACAGATTTCCGGGTTTCAATTCCGGCAGTTCTTCTACTTCCAGCATCAAATTTTCTTCAGCAATTCCTTCCAGCAGATGTTTTCTTCACAGCATTTTCAGTAGCTAGCCTTCATCTTCGCTCTAGCAGTTTCTTCTTCCTCAAATTTTGCAGAATTCTTTCACAGCAATTCAAATTCCAGCAGTCCATCCGATTTCCAAGTTCTGTGTTCCAATTTCCAGAAGTTCTTCCTTTAATTGATGCTTGTGGATTGATTTTAATTGTGTTTGAATGGTTGAGATAGATTGTTTGTTGAACGTTTGTACTGGATAGAACTTCTCTAATTCAAATTGCACGTTTTGGAAGTCATTTAGAACATGCTCAATTTGTGTTCGATCAAATGCCTATTAGACAGTTAATTTCAATTGTGATGTTTCCTAGTTGTTAAACTCTTGTTTTGTGTTGCTCTTCCTATTACTTTAGGTTTTACGTCTTCAATTACATGCAATTAAGCTAGGTTAGGGTAGATTTCTTCAATGCTGTAGTTCTGCTCTATGTTTAGTTTCGTTAATGTTTAATTTCTAGTTATCCTTTTCTTCGCTGCAATTGTAGTTAGGTTAAATTAGATTTTATTACTTGCAATGTCTTTCCTTAATTAGATTAGATTTCATACTTGCTCTGCTATTCATTTCATAGTCATAGCTCTCAAATCCAAAACCCAGTTTCATATCCAAAAACCCAAAAGCAATAAGATACGAACCATGAGAATTATCATGCATTAACTACATTCGTTGGGAGACGACTCGAGTTACTCTATGCTACATTAGTTTAGAGGAATTCGGTACTTAAATTGTATTTGAAACCGTAACACGACAAAAAACGGTTATCAGGGGCCGGAGCTTAACCCCGACCAGCTTGATGGCATTCCTCGGTGGCATGCCCATGGCTTTGGTGGAAGGTGCAGTATGGCCTGCATCGGGCAGGGAAACACCCTTGGGCCACCTGCTGTACATGACGCCGTTCTATACCTGCATGCTCGGCTGGCCCGCGCGGGCTACGAATAGGTCCCCCTAGGGGCCTAGCACCTTAACCGGGGTGGAGGGGTGCTGGAGTAGCAGACTCCTTCCTGCGAGCAGCCTGCGCCTCCTCCAAGTTGATATATTTGACGGCCTTGCCCAGAAGACTATCAAGTCCTTCGAGGGCTTCATGATCAGCGAGCGGAAAAACTCCCCATCCTGCAGACCCTGGGAGAACACACTGATCATGACCTCCTGGGTGGCCGTAGGCACGTCCATCGCCATATCATTGAATCTCTTGATATAGGCCTTGAGGGTCTCCTTCGGGCCCTGCTTTAGGGCGAACAAATTAAGGCTCGTCGTGTGGTGCCTTCTACTGCTAGCGAAGTGCTGCAAGAACACTCATTTGAGCTCCTCAAAGCTCGTAACCGACCCCTTGGGGAGCCAATCGAACCACCTCTGGGCGGCACCAGAGAGGGTTGTAGGAAGGCTCGGCACTTGACGCCTTCCGGATATTGATAAAGCCTAGCCGCATTGTCGAACTTCATCAAGTGCTCCTCCGGGTCCGTGGTTCCCGCATACTCAGGGACGGTGAAGAAACGGAGATGCCGAGGCACGGGGTCTTCCAAGACCCAGGGAGCAAAAGGGCTGCGTACTAGTGTAGTTGAAGCAGGGTCAGCCGGAGCCTTTCCCTTGTCCGATCGCCTCCCTCGCACCGGATTGGACACAGAGGCCTCTGCTGACATCGAATGGGCCTCACCACCCCGGTCCCGGGGGACGACCACCGAGGGAGGTGCAGAGCCACCCTCAGGCCTACCGGGCCTACCTTGTCCTCCAGAAGGCCTGCGTACGACTAGCTTCGGGCCTTGAGGTCCCTGACTGGTCGCTTGTGAGGGTCTTTGGGAGGCCCTCTGCTGAGCTCGTGTAGCCATTAACACCTCGTACTCCTTGCGCGAGACATCCACAGTCATCTGGTTGGGGTCAGCCATCTCCACTTCCGATCAGGCTGCTGGTGTCTCTTCTTCTAGCTCCAAATTTGATCCTGTCGCGAAGTGAGTTGGACGCCCTTACAGCTGAGTGAGCCTCCGGGGAGAGCGAGGTCGATGAGGTGGTCTAACGAGCTGGATCGCCTCGAACCTGCAAGACAGAGACCGTTAGAACCCACCGGGAAAAGTCCCCAGCCAGGCACTCCGACGGTCAAGTCAGTACTCGACGGTGGTGATGGAAAGCAATAGAACAGTATGAAATTGCACTATCGCGCGTACGTGAGAAATGTGGAGTGTAGCGACCCGCCTTCTTACTGTCTTTAGACGGATCATTACTTTTCTCTACTTCTCAACTTTTATACATGACTAAAGAAAATTACGGAAATCTTGTTTTTTTTCTTTTAAATTCTGCTAACAATTATATTCTAACTTAAGCAATCATGTATAATAATACCATGTCATACTTTCTTCTCAAATCCCATAGCTAATACCTGTTGAAAACAGCCTTACCCTTCTTAAACTGCCTGTACCAGTCGACTGGTGACGTGGCAGTCGACTGGTACGCCTGTAATCAGTTTTACAGGTTTCGGCCCTTGCTTTCCAAGTCTACCATTCCTTCAATTTCGAGCCATATCAAACTACGACATCATTTCTATACTCTATATCAGTTTCCTAAACAATTTAGCCAATCAAACGAATCCATAGACTTGAATTTAGGACTTTTATGGAAGAAAATAAACTAAACAAGTTTATATAAACTTTCACAATAGAGTTTGTACCAATCTTGACTTCTATGAATTTATAACACCAAATACATGTTCTACGACCTTGCTAAAGCATTATGAAATGTGATTGCAACTTTTCTAAACATTTTTAAGCAATAAAACTCGATTCAAAAGGAAAATTGATACTATCTTGGCACAAACACCTTTTTCTCTAACAAAGTATCAATATTTCTAACTACTCACACTTTTACTCATCCAATGCAATCATGGGGATATATATGCTAAAGGAAATGACATGGAATCTTTACTCTAAGAAATTTAGCATATAAAACTATCCAAAACTCAAATACTCCATAATCTCCATAAAGCAAGAACTTGAAATTTGAATAAACTTAAACATTGCAATTCAAATAACTAAAATGTCTCGTCTCAAGGATCTCTCCATAATCAGCCACCACACACACTCTACTCAGCATCGCCTCGTCGTCTTCCTTCAGAATTGCTTGCCTTTACCTTTATCTGCAATAAGAGGAAATGCATCTATAAGCAAAAGCTTAGTAAGTACTATCTAGCTCACAAAATCTCGAATGTGTAAACATGCTTCTAGAACAATATGAAAATCATATGAGATACTAATATGCTTGAAAGAAAACTAAGAACATGTATAGCTCAAAACATGCATACTCAAGCAATAATAAATCTCAATTTACTTTTCTTGGCTCAACTTGAAACTTTAGCTATTCTTTAACTTTTGAAAACTTTCTGAAACTTTAGAAATCTTTGCTAAAGCATATACTTAAAAATAATAATCACTTGGATCCACTGAAGACGTAAGTACCATCTCATGCGCGTTCCCTAAAAGGTTGGGGTAGCGAGCCACCAATCCTAATAGAGCAGACCTTGGTCTACCAGGGCCAAGACCTTGGAATTGGACACCTGGATTTCTTTAACGACGCCCTTGGACGCCGGGTACTGGCCTTAGAAAATAAAATAGCTTTTCTTACTTTTCTTTCTTATCTGTAAATGCCTTGGCATTTTCTGGAGCACCTTGCGTGCTAAAATCCCTAAGTCTTGACTTTTGGGGATTTCTTAAGGCCTTGGCCTTTTCTTTTCTTATCTTTATCTTCTCTTTTCTTTTCTCATAGCTTTCTTAGACCCTAAACTCATATAGGGTACATGAATAAACTTATACATAAGCATACAACAATTAATGAACTAAGATAACATGCAAAAACTTAAACAAAAAGGAAACATCTCTTTTTAAAACTTTTAAAGGAAATTCTCGCGGAAAAACCGCCTCTTACTGCAGGTGAGCAGTACTTACATTGATATCTTGGACTTACAACCAAGATTAATGTCTAGAGCTCGGGAGAAACTTGAGATCTCAGAGAATTCTTCACGTCTACGCGTTCCTCTCGTCGCGGGGATCCCGAATATAGGATTATCTCTTGGAGAAGAGTCTTGGCCGGCCCTCCTTGGCCTTGATGGTGGTCGGCGTCGCCCAAGAGGAGAGGTGGTCGGCGTGAGGGTTTGGAGAGGAGAGAAATAAAATTTCTCTCTTTAACTATCTATTTATACTTAAGGCAGATTAAACTAACAATTCCTTAAATAACCTTCTCTCCGTCCTTTGTTGTGCTCGATACCCCTAGCCCAGCCGGTTGTGCGCCTGTGTCGTCTCGCGGTGGTCGCGGGTTCGATCCACCCGTTGCACTTAACCGGTTTTTATTATTTTTCCATTTTCTTTTCTTTTTCTCTTTTTTTTTAAAATACCAAATGGACTCGGAAAATTCCATAAAAATATTCTAAAAATTCCTAAAAATATCTAGAATATTTCTAAACCATTTCTAAATAATTCTAAGGACTTTAAGAACTAAAAATGGGAATTTTGGGGCGTTACATGGAGTGAGGAGGCTTATATAGCCGGGGAAGCTGACAGCTCCTGCCCTGCCTGCCACCTGTTGTCCCATAGCGAGGACAAAGTAATGCATGCCCAGAGGTGGCAGGATAAAGTAGCGCATGCTGTATTAAGGAAAGGGGCACTGTCAACTTAAAGGTTGGTGTTGTTGGACACCGCTCGGCCTGACATCAGGGTATGTGGGCTTGGTATGGGGCACAGGATATGACAGGGAAATCAATACCTCGGCGAGATATCCGTCACTTGGTACTAGGATGGCTTCAGTCTTGCACCGATCCCGTACAGCTTCTGGTATTCTGGTGTTAGGGAGTGGTTGTGCCGATTGAGGCACTAGGTGTAGAGGCCGACTGAGGGCCTGTGTGAGTGCCGACTGGGGGCACTAGATGTAGAGGTCGACTGAGGGCCTGTGTGGGTGCCAACTGGAGGCACTGGATGTAGAGGTCGACTGAGGGCCTGTGTGGGTGCCGACTGGAGGCACTGGATGTAGAGGCCGACTGAGGGCCTATGTAGGTGCCGACTGGAGGCACTGAGGGATGAGGCCGACTGAGAGCCTGTATGGGTGCCGACTGGGGCACTGAGTAACGCCTCCTCCGATTTGGGCTTACCCCCAGAGCGTGGGCCGTCACGCGTCGGCAGGGAGCCAAATCTGGATGAGTCTTATAGCATGAACGTCTGGCTCAGGGTCAGGCTGATGCTAAAGAGCGTGGGCCACCACGCGTAAGTTTAAGGACCTAAACCCGCTGGACACCCATCTGACGGGCCTCTATAGCCCACTATCCCTCTTCCTTCTGACTGGGCGCCAGGCTACCGGGCCAGGCTACATGCATGCTGGCCCGGGATCAAGACCTTTGAAGGATGAACTACTGGTGAGTTAGAGATGATGTTGACTGAAGTCGTTCGAGAGCCAATTGAAGAGAGTTCGTCAAAGAGTCTACTAAACCTGAGAGGGAGAAAAAAGAAGAAGAAGAGGGTTAGAATGATTGCCAAGGTGCTCCGCCATGACTACTCCAATGCTCAAGTAAGTTTCAATGGGAAAGGTGGAGAGAAACAGAGAAAATCAAAAGTAGTCTAGTCTAAGATTTAAACACACCTCCGTTCACATTTGTCGACGTCAACCCCTTTTTATAATATAGTCACTGTATATCTCTCTTTTATATTAATGACATATTAATCATGAATGAAACATGTATCATACTATAATAAGGGAGAGTGTCCCATCATATCTATTAGTATCATGCGGATTAAGACATGAAAGTCGGAAGATGATATCCCACGCGCTTTGACAACCAACATGTTGTTTCCGTATAGGTGTCGTTCTCTATGATGGGTTGGGTCATGAGGCCCTTGGATTGTAAGCTAATTAGATTGGAAGTTGGAAGCGTATTAAATAGAATAATGTCAGATCACCAAGGTTAAATGGAGATGGACAAGGCATGCTAGTCAATACAAGAGGTGCACCCCCGGTCAGCATGACCATCCGGGGATATTGGATCGCGTTTGATCGAGAAGGGGTGACGTCTAGTTGGTGCGATCGACCCGGGAGAAGCGAAGATTGTCCAGTCCGTGGACCAACTGAGAAGCGGAGATCGTCTGGTCGGTGGGACCTACTAGGGAGAAGCGGAGATTGTCTAGTCCAGTCAAGTGGGAAGAAGCGGAGATCACCCAATCCATGAGACTGAGCGGGAAGAAGAGGAGATTGCCTGATTGTCGGATTGTCCCATTAATGTCGAGAGCCAAAAGCTCCTCCAATCAGGATCCCAGAGTGCAGAGCTACCCGAGTGGATCTATCTTTTGTTGACTTATCTTAACCTTCATCTCCATCTAGGTCTAATGTGTGACCCTTGGGGACACACGAAGACTTCCCATATTCACATATCAGTGAAAATTCTTCAATCAACATCAACTCGCCAGTTGATCAGCACATCTGTTCCAAAGGCACACATGCTAAACTCCACCAAAGAAAAAAGAGTAATTCAAGGTCAAAGACTCATTTAAGGAAAGAGGAATTACCTGGAGGCGACGCCGATTCCCGGTCATCATCTACGGCGGGAGACACCAGTGGCGGCGGAGGAAGCCATATATAACCAAAGGTTGGATGGAGAAAACGGTAATAAAAATAACAGAAATATTTTATTCTAACAATCTTACACATCTGGTGTCGTGGTGTAGTTGGTTATCACGTCGCTCTAACACGGCGAAGGTCTCCGGTTCGAACCCGGGCGACGCCATTTTTTTAATTATCATTATTTCAATGTGCAATTATATTATATATAAATCAGAAATTATTTTTCTAAATATGGCCCACGGAATTGGCCCATGGACATTCAACTTTGACAAAACCCTAAACCTCCCCTCGGCGACGGCGGCGCTCAACTCCCTCCGATTTTTAGCCCATAGCCGTAGTCCTTGTTGCCGGATCTTGGCCTCCAGCCACCGTCGTCGTCGACTGAGGCCGTCCTCCCCTCAGCCTTCCCACACCGGAGCCTCCAAATAGATATCCCGCGGATCCTGGTGGTACACACCCTTTTCCTGCGTTCCTTTGTAGTAAACTCCTCATTTGTTGTCATGTTCATCGGTTGTTACTGGCAAGTTCGAGTGTATTGCTCTTTTAGTGGATTTAACTCTGTCTTGAACTTTCAGATGTTTTGTTGTTGAAAAGAGGTAGTGAATGCCATTTGGAAATTTTCTATCAATCTTGTAGTAATGGCAGTCATCAAATCCCTTTTGCAATAAATAGGTATCATCGTCGAAAGCTCCTCAAGTAAAATGTCTTATTTTGTTACATTATGCATACTCTGAAATGAATATGGAGCCTATGAATGTTGGACTGGTTAACATTCCTGTAAACTTGGAGCTTGTGAGCACAGAGGCAATGGATGCAGAAACATCACCAATAACTACAAGACGCAGGAGAAAGAAATCAAAGGTCTGGGAGCACTTCACTGTTGAAGTTGTATCTGGTGGGCATACTAAAGCTCGCTGCAAATTATGCAAGCAAACCTTTGCGTACAGTAATGGTTCTAAGCTAGCAGGCACTAGCCATCTTAAGAGGCACATTTCACATTCCTGTCCTAAGATTAGGAATGAAAGGCAACAACTTCCATTAACTCCCGCCACAAAAATTGAAGGTGATACAACTAATCCACCCAAAAGACGCTATAGAACATCTAGCATGCTCAATGTTTTTGATCAGGAACATAGTTGCACATGCCTTGCAAAGATGATGATATTACATGAGTACCCACTACATATGGTTGAAAACTCCGCATTTGTGTCCTTTGTTCAGAGTCTCCAATCACAACTTAACATTTTTGATGTTGATACTATGGAAGGTGAAATCTTATCTATATTTCGCAAAGAAAAACAAAGTCTCATGCATACCTTCCAGATCATGCCCGGGAGGATCAGTCTAACTGTAGGACTGTGGACAACCAGTCAGACTCTTGGGTATATTTGCCTCAGTGGCCAATTCATTGACAGTGAGTGGAAGTTGCATAGAAGAATGCTCAACTTCTTTATGGTATCCTCACCTCATTCTGAAAATGCCCTGAGTGTGGCAATTAGTATTAGTCTTTCAGATTGGAATATGAAGGGTAAGTTGTTCAGCATCACTTTAGACACTAACTGTTCATCGCATGACACATTCAGTGTTAATCTCAGAGATCATCTTTCTAACAAGAACGCCCTTATGCTGAAAGGCCAGTTCTTTGTTGTTCGGTGTTATGCAAATATACTGAATGTCGTAGCAAATGATCTGATTACTTCAATTCAGGAAATTGTATACAATATTCGGGAGAGTGAAATTGATTAAAGTTTCTCAATGGGCTGAAAAAATTGATGAAATTGCCTCACAAACTGGAATTCCTGTCGCCGAGGTTCTTTCTCTTGATGTTACAAACCTGTGGAACACAACTTACCATATGTTGGCTGCTTCGTTGGAGTACAGACATGCATTCCCATTCTTAGAGACCTGTGATGACAACTGCAATGAAGCACCAACAGATGATGACTGGAAGAAGGTGACTGTTGTGTGCACATACCTGAAACTTTTGTACGACTCTGCAAACACTATCATGACAACATTAGATCAAAATGCAAATATATTTTTCCATGAAGCGTGGAAAATCCAGCTAGAGTTGACTAATGCAATTTCCAGTGAGGACACAATTGTGAGCTGCATAGCTAAGAAGATACACGAAACTTTTGACAAGTCTATCTAGTGGGACTGGGCACACCTGAATCGAATAAGCAATCTCCCCTCCCCGATCCACCTGAACAGAGGGTGATCAATCAATTAAGAGGTCCGGTAATCGATTGGGTGATCGATTAAAGCAATATTGCGTGAGAGCACAGAAAGGTGTTGAATCGATTCAGCAATCGATTAAGGTTGTTGATTAGCTAATCGATTAAGTTTCAAAAACTAGCTGTTGAACGGCTAAGTCTGACGTGGTAATCGATTAATAATCGATTAGGAAACCCTAGGCGTCGGGTATATAGGGTTTTCACGCAGGTTTGAAGCTTATCTCTTCGTCAGTTTTCAACACCTCTTCTCCTCCTTCCTCGCCATTTCAAGAGAAGCTTTGGGGCATAGTGTTGCTGTACTTCCAAAGTTCTAGAGGCGATCTCAAGTTTGAAGAAAGCAAGGAAAGCAAAGAGAGCTTGTTGTTGTAAATCTTGTAAGATTTTCTATTATATTTGCTTCCTCTTGTTGTATTTTTCTTGTAAGCTTGTAAGAGGTTTCTCCACCTAAAGAAGGAGATCTTTCGTAGTGTATGAGAGAGTGGATCCTTGTATTAGTCACCCCAAGGAGGTGGATACCAAGTAAATTCTTAAGTGTTAACATTGCTTAGAGTCTTCCGTGGCGACAGATCTTCTACAAGTAAATCGAAGTTAATCACCCCCTCTAACTCTCCTATCGGTCCTAACAGTATTAAGTGGCTATAATTTAAAAATAATTTAATTTAATATGATAAATAAATAAATATATATTAATACATTATATCAAAATTTTAAAAATAATTTAAATGCTTTTATAATTTCAATAAGATAATATTAAAAATTTATCATGTTTGGAGTGGTCATAATTTAAAAAATAATTAACCTTTTAAAATGAAGGATTGACCTTTTTTAAAATGAAGAGATAATGAAGACATAATGATTTTTATATAGATAAAATTTGAGACATTTTCATTAATTAAGTTTGGTAGTTACTCATTTTAGAAAACTTATTTTGTTTATATATAGAGAGAGATTTTTTACTAATAAAACTAAATGCATTTAATAATATTTTATATAAAAACTATTTTAAAAAATTAATATTTTATTGTTTAAAAAATATTAAGACTTCAAATTTTTTCTGTAGAGTTTAGAACATCTCCAATTATTAGAGTTCTATAAGAGCTTTTTTAGTCGGCAATATCCTATTGCTACGTCAATATTGTATTAAAAACATAAAAACATATCGCTTTTTACATAATATAAAAAGTCTCTTTATAATTTTTTTTAGGTCCTACATTATCAAATTATACATGTTTATTTATTATTTTTTTCATTTAATATCTTTATATATAATTTTCACATTAATTGACTCCACCTATATTGTTAATTGAGATGAAAGAGGAGCATTAAAATTTCATTACAATTTTTAAATTACAAACCTCGAGCTTTCCCTCCATGATAATTAAAGTTTTTTTCTTCAATTTTTTTATTTCACAAATCTCTTTAAAATTTTCCATTGAAGATGTCAGATCATTGCACATGAAGGGGGAAGGGAATGAATCACGTGTATTTAAAAATCAACACGCTGTTATTTACTTGGTCGGAACCTTCGACGACTCCTACTTCAAGACCTAGACCCTTTAGACCTTTCTCCAAAATGATCGAGGAAGATCGTAGAAATGTTATTTCAAAGAAGTTGACCGAACTCTCCTTATATAGGTCATTGGAGATGCTTCCAATGACCTAAGGCACCTCTAATGGTGTTGATCCGATTAGCAATTCTCGGGCCCTATCCATTTGAAGGTGCCTCCAACAACTCCGAGATGCCCTCCAGTCTACTCTGAGGCATCTCCAATCAGCATTGAGATGCTTTCAATTGGTGGTTGGCGAAATTTCATCCTTGAAGTTTATCTCCTCTGGGCACCTCCAACCATCTAAGGCACCTCTAGTGCTTCATCTGAGGCGTCTCTAATCAGTTTTGAAGTGTCTCGAGCATTGTTCATTCAAAGTTATTTTTCGCAATTAACTCCTGAAAAAATATGTTAGTTCAAATAGCAAAAATAATCTGCAAAACAAAGTTAACACATGAAACAAAATAAAATAATTAATTAGATCCTGTTTTATCAAAGACTGGGATCTAGTACTAGTCTCAACTTAGATTTCTAAAATAGATCTAAGTTAGATAGCACCTACAATTCCACTGGGACTCGTTCTCAGTGGATCTCTCTCTCCTCTAGTACTTACCTCCACTTACCGTTTATAGACTTACTTGACTCTGATCTCTTAGCCCAACAGGTTTTCCTATCAGATGTCCGATCTAGACTTTAGCCGGTTGTCAAGTCATACAAACTCAACTAGACTTCCTGCCAGATATTAGGTCCTCTCTCGACTCATCTGAGCTTCTTGCCAATTATCAAGTCCTCTAGACCTAATTGGGCTTCAGCTTGGTATTAGGTCCTCTAAACCCGTTAAGTCTTTCAATCCCACATACTTGGTAAATGGATTTGAACACACAAAATCTAACTTTAACTTTTTATCATCCATCAAAACTTGAGTTTGATTGTAAGTGCCAATTGTACTAACAGAAGGTGCCCTTAAAAAAGCATTGAGACTGCTTCATGGAAGCCTACTAGAATTGTGAGAGAGTTCATCTCAATAAAGGTAAATGAATAAAAGAACTCAAATATGTTGAAATGAAGCACACAATTTATGATATGGGAGCCAGATTCCTCAAAAGCCTTAAACAAGAAATCATAGAACATACCTATATGATGCGACATTAGATTGAGTGCATTAGAATGATGGTACATTGAGAGAATAGCTCGTCGGGTAGGCGGTAGCAATCGATCAATCCAACATTCTTCGATAGTGAATGATCTTGCTTTGAGAGCCTCGAAGGATGAACTACTCGTGAGTTAGAGATGATGTTGACCAAAGTCGCTCGAGAGCCAATTGAAGAGAGTTCGTCAAAGAGTCTACTAAACCTGAGAGGGAGAAAAAAGAAGAAGAAGAAGAGAGTTAGAATGATTGTCAAGGTGCTCCACTGTGGCTACTCTAATGCTCAAGTAAGTTTCAATTGGAAAGGAGGAGAGAAGCAGAGAAAATCAAAAGTAGTCTAGTCTAAGATTTAAGCATACCTCCGTTCACATTTGCCGACTCCTTTTTAGAATATAGTCACTGTATATCTCTCTTTTATATTAATGACATATTAATCATGAATGAAACATATATCATACTATAATAAGGGAGAGTGACCCATCGTATCTATTAGTATCATGCGGATAGACATAGAAGTCGGAAGATGATATCCCACGCACTTTGACAACCAACATGCTGTTTCCGTATAAGTGCTGTTCGCTATGATGGGTTGGGCCATGAGGCCCTTGGATTATAAGATAATTAGATTGGAAGTTGGAAGCGTATTAAATAGAAACACGTCAGATCACCAAGGTTAAATGGAGATGGACAAGATATGCTAGTTGATACAAGAGGTGCACCGCTGGACGTCATGACCATTCGGGGATATGGGATCACGTCTGATCGAGAAGGGGTGAAGTGTATCTGGTCGGTGCGATCGACCCTGGAGAAGCGAAGATCGTCCAGTCAGTGGACCGACCGAAAAGCGGAGATCGTTTGGTTGGTCGGACCGACTAGGGAGACGCAGTGATCATCTAATCCAGTCAGGCAGGAAGAAGCGGAGATCGTCCAATCCATGGGACCGAGCGGGAAGAAGTGGAGATTGTCTGATCGTCCGATTATTGTCGAGAGCCAAATGCTCCAATCAGGATCCCAGAGTGTAGAGCTACCCGAGTGGATCTATCTTTTGTTGACTTATCTTAACCTTCATCGCCATCTAGGTCTAATGTGTGACCCTTGGGGACATACGAAGACTTCCCATATTCACATATCAGTGAAAATTCTTCAATCAACATCAACTCGCCACTTGATCTTAAGCTAAAACTACGGCTTTTTACCAAAGGGCGTACCCAAGATTTGGTAATTACCAAAAGGAATACTATGGTTTCTTTTTTACCAAAGGGTGCATCCCATATAGTGTCCTTCCAATTATACCCATCCCGCCAAGTGAAGGCTTTCTCGATTCACATTTCGAGACTTCCGAACCACTTTATCAGTATAATATGAATTTGTGGGTCGGATGGACATGGAGTTGATTGTTTTTCAGCCTATATATATATTTATACCTTGCACAAGTCGATACATCACGAAGGTACATATATATTTCTACGTTGCACAATTGGATTCATCACCAACGCACTTAAGGAAGATAGGTGTTGAAGGAGAAAAAGCAAACAACAGTTTGATAACAAATAGAAATAGTAATGTACGTATGATTGTCATCTTTGATATGGTATCAGACCTAGTTTTATACATGATAAACTCTTTTACAATTTTTATGTTTGGAGAAGGACTCTAAGGGTGTCATGCATTGTATAATTAAGGTTCTCTGAAATTTTTTAAACTTCCAGGCCCTAGGAGTTCATGAGATCAAAAGATTCATGAACTCGATTGAAAGATTCATGAACCCTGGGAGTTCATAAGATCAAATGATTCAGGCCCTACCTGAAATATTATGATTTCAGGTCCTTGATTATGATTGTTAAAATTTTCTAAATGTAATTGTAATTTATTTTTCAGGGATGATAATGTTGTTGACGAAATTCTCTCTGAGATATGGAATACTCTTGATGATAATGCTGTCATGGGGAATGAAGCAGAAATAGCCAGTAATAATATTCCATTATCTTCCCAGTATGGTGATAATAGAATTACAAGGAATTTGACATTTGATCTAAATGAAGAAACAACTAATCTATAAGATGCGAGTCTGAATTCTTCTACAAGAGTTGTTGAATTCTTTGAGCCAACCTGGAGTGGGGAGGAAGAAATTGAAATACGAAATGGAGATGAATTACAACCCAGTACAAGTGTACTAGAATTCCATGCTGATGATATGCAGATTGAGCAATATGAATTCCTCCCAGATCAGTACAGTGACTTAGAGGAGGAGTTTCCATTAGCTGAAGATCCTTATATTTTGAATTCTCGATTGCTTGCTGGGCCAATTGGAGAGGTAGAGGCAAGAGATGAGCATGAATTTTTTGTGGGGTAGATATTTCCATTTAGAGAAGAATTCAAGAATGCATTTGTCAAACATGTCATGATTAAGCATATGAGATATAACCCAGTTGACACTAGAAAAAATAGAGTTAAAGCAGTGTGCTTCAACCAACCATGTACATGGAGAGTAGTAGCAAGGGGGGAAGTAGAGTTTACTGTTACACAATATGTAAAGGAACACCAATGTGGAACTGTTAGGGAAAGTGTTGTTCATCATGCATGCTCTTCATCATTTGTTACTTCTTTTGTTGAAAAGCAATTTCTTCATAATGAAAAATACAAACCAAGTATGATTATATCAGATATTAAAGTTAGATTTGGAGTGACTATATTATACAAAAAAACATACATAGCTAGGGAGAAAGCATTGAAAAAGGTTGTCGGAGATTATGATGAGGCATATAGAGATCTTCCACAATATCTGCGTGAGCTAAGAGCTAGAGATCCTGAAACTTATGTAACACTATGCAAGAATGGTGACAATCAATTTCAGCGGTGTTTTTGGGGTTTTGGTGCTTGCAGAAGGATGTTCAGGTCTTATTTACGTAGACTTATCGGAATTGATGCCACACACCTAAGAAGAAAGTATCCGGGTGTATTGTTGATTGCTACGACTATTGATGGTAATGACAATGTTCTCCCAGTTACCTTTGCAATTGCTGAAGTTGAATGTGGGTCTGCATAGGAGTGGTTTTTGGAGCATACCAAGAGGTACTTTACTGTTAATGATCACCATAGTATCAGATAGACATCGGGGCATTATATCAGCAGTTAGAAAAGTCTACACAAACACACATCATGCTTTTTGTTGCTAGCACATATCTTGTAATATGGTAACTGATACTGGAAGTAGGGCTGCTTTAGGTTTGTTTTGGGCAGCAGCACGAGCCAATACAATACTCCAATATGATATGATAATGCAGACAATGCTTGAAAAACATCCAGATGCCCATAAGTGGCTTCAGAACATTGACCTTAAAAGGTAGGCAAATGCATATTTTACTGGGAGAAGGTACAGAATGCTTACCACGAATTATGTGGAGAGCTTAAATGCTTTGTTCAAGTCCACACGTGAGCTTCCCATAAACAGGTTAATTGATAATACCAGAAGAAAAGTTGCTCAATAGTTCTTTAACCGTAGAGAGGAAGTCTCCAAATGACATGTTGCTTTGACACCTCATGCTACAAAAAAAATGGATTCAAGGAGAGAGAAAGCTAGAGCTTATAAGGTTCACCCTTACTCTCAATCAGAAATGGAAGTAGAAACATGGGGCACCTCATACATTGTTGATTTGGAAATTTTTTTTTATCATTGTGGGGAGTTTCAAATTTCAGGACTCCCTTGCTCACATGTTATTGCCGTAATCATTCATAGGAACATGGATACACTGCCATATTGTTGTTGGAACTTGGATGGCTAGAGAGGGGGGGGGTGAATATAGCCAGACACCAAAATCACTTTCTTTTCAAGTTTCTGCACTTAAACGTTAGCAGCGGAAGACAAGATGCAGAAACAGAAATGAAGAACATAAATCAACACAAAAATGAGCAAACCAGACGACACAGCGATGTACAAGGTTCGGGGATAACTTGCCCCTACTCCTTGGCGTGCCCGTAAGGTGGGCGATCCCTTGATCGTCGGCAGATCAAGCCCCGGTGAACACCGGATATCAAGCGCCTCCTTCTCGGTGGAGAAACCTCTCCACAATCGCCTCAGTAGATGAATACAAGATAAGCACACGAGACTAAGGAGGAACCTCTCACAAGACAGTAGCAAGAAAGCTCAAGAGAGAAGCTACACAAGGAGCACAACCACAACAGCGAAACCCACAGCCACACTTGCTTGTTTTCCTGTTCGTTCTTCTTCGCATCCTCTGCTTCTCATCTTCCTCTTATGCTCCTGCTTCATCACCAGGCTCCATCAGCATCCCCTGAGCCAGCCTGAACCCACTGACCTCCCTGAGCACTCAGTCCACTGAAGACCTCCTCTCCAGCTGAGTCTCCGTCAGTCGCCAGCTGCTCCAGTTGCCGTTGAAACCTGAGAAGGAGAAACAAACAAACCTGCTCCAAGGAAAGCCTCCCATTGACCCTCCTTGAGTGTTTGAATCACCTGCTATCACCTGCACACTCCAACAGAGGCTTAGCAAATCGATATCAAATGAAATCAGCAAGTAGCAGAGAATCGGCAGTGAAAACAGACGCGATCAGAGCTTTTGACAGCGTATTTGAATTAAAGTTCTGCTCCTGATCGGTCCCCAGACCGATCAGGGAGGAGCCTGATCGGTCACCAGACCGATCCAGCAGTCTTCTGCACACTCCTGATTGGTCCCCAGACCAATCCAGCATTCTGCTGCACACTCCAGATCGGTCCCCAGACCAATCAGGCTCCAGCCTGATCGGTCACCAGACCGATCAGGCTGCTTCCAGACCGATCAGGAGTCATCCTGATCGGTGATAGTGAGAACCTTGCGACAAATGATCGTTCACTAGACTGATCTGAACAGTATCCCTGATCGGTCACCAGACCGATCAGGAGCAGATCAGTAAGGTTCCCAAAACCTACTGGATGCTCCCTGATCGATCACCGGACCGATCCGGAGCAGAGCAGCAGGTGAACTATATGCTCCCTGATCGGTCACCAGACCGATCAGCCATCCCTGGATCGGTCACCAGACCGATCCACGAAGGAGCACCGTGCCAACTTCCCTGATCGGTCACCAGACCGATCCAGGCAAGCCCAAATGCACTCTAAGTCACGAAAACAAGCCTCCAACCCTTTTCTGACTCGTGACATGCCCAGCTTCACTCACTGGGACATTAACCTAGCCCTCCAAGCTAGGACCTGGCTTCACTCACCAGGTGGGTTTCGGTCACCCGGCTTCACTCACCGGGACCCGGCTTCACTCACCGGGACCCGGCTTCACTCACCAGGATTTCAACCTAGCTTCACTCACTAGGATTTCAATCACCTGGCTTCACTCACCAGGACCTGGCTTCACTCACCGGGATTTCCATCACCTGGCTTCACTCACCAGGACCCGGCTTCACTCACCGGGATTTCCATCACCTGGCTTCACTCACCAGGACCCGGCCTCACTCACCGGGATTTCCATCACCTGGCTTCACTCACCAGGACCCGACTTCATTCACCGGGATTTTAACCAACCTAGCTTCCCAAGCTAGGACCTGGCTTCACTCACCAGGCTTTCATCCGACCTAGCTTCCCAAGCTAGGACCTGGCTTCATTCACCAAGGTTTCATGCCCAGTCCCCGACCAGGACTCAACCCAAATTCGCTCAACCAAACTTAACTCAAAACTTAAATCAGTGTCAACACCAAAACAACAATCAGGGTCAGACTGCATCAATAATTGTGAGCATTATTTTTATTCAGAAACTTGGAAGTGAATTTACATGGATCGTATTTTCCCCTGTAGAAGCAAGCATTTTTGGCCTATGGGCGTAAACGACATTATAGTTCTCAGTCCCCGTAGCCTTGTGCATCCTGGTCGACGAAAGAAGGCACGGATTGAGTCCAAACATAATGGCAAGGTGAAAGTAAAATGTAGCTAATGCAAACAACTTGGCCATAATAGAAGGACAAGTAGAATGCCACCAGCCCCAAGGTCTTGAGTTAATTGGTATATGTATTGCAGGAACATTCTGACTGAAGTGTATATTTTGTAAGTAGGAAAATGAATGTATATATTTTGTATATTGTACAACCATAGTATTGTTAAAATACTAGTTGTTGTTAATGTTGTCACTTGAAGAAGTATTTCAATATTATGATACATATCAACGCCTTGTGTAATTCAATGTAAGCAGAAAAGATCAGTCCTCAGATTTCTGAACCACAAGTTTGTTAATTCAGGTCCTGAAGTCCTCTGTTTTTTGAATATCTGTCATTTTAGCCCCTCTTATTTCTAATTTGTTGATTCATTATTCTGTGGCAACTGATACTGTATCAACACGTAATTGATACTCATTATGACTATGTTTGGAAACCAAAAATATCATCTGCTAGCTAAACTCTAACTACTGATAATGAGTTTTGAAAACTTCAAATATCCTAGGTCCATCTAAAAAGTCTCCTTTGCTTTCCAAATTCTCAAAATATGAGCTCATGATGTGCATGGAATCCAATTGTGGTATGCAATGCCTTGTATTTAGGTACTCTCGAGTTGCAACCTTCTTGTTTCATTATGAAATTGTTGTCAGAACATGTACAATTATATAAAAGATTGCCATATAAATATTTAATAATATTTGTAAGCAGGTTGAATTGAGATTATTTCAGGGCCTGAACTCAGATTGGCGTATAAATATTTAATAATACTTGTAAGCAGGTTGAACTGAACTGAGATTATTTCAGGCCCACGCTGGGCCTGAAATAATCTCAGTTCAGGCCCAGCGTGGGCCTGAATCAGTTTGTTTTAGGCCCTGAAGGGGCCTAAAATTAGAATGTTTCAAATGATTACAACATAAGCAAGGTTCAATATTACTGATGGTATGGACAACAATTACATATTATAGCTTATATATTACACAAAAACAAGGATCGAAAGCAATGTTTCATTGATTTCAAAAGCATTACATAGATTGTACAAATATACAATGTTTGTCATGACACTTACATATGCATTGTATGAACAAAAGCACAATCCAACCTGAAAAAACCAATATTGTCATTGTTCTCATCTTATAAATCCAACCATGAAATCAATTGTTATGTTTAATACAAAAAAACATGATCTTACGATATGCTTTGGGTGGGTCCTTGTACTACAATTTTATTAAAGTGTGTCCCCGTTATGGAAGACAATCCTTTATTCCATATCTTGTAATATGACTAGTTCAAATTTTTGAAAAACGCCACCTACACAGATATTACATTAGTAACAATTATATTGCATTGAAACTTTTTGTAGAGGTATATATATGAAATAGAAAACTTACAGTTTTTTCAAATTTGGCAGTGTACCCTTCTGTGGAGCCTGAAATGAGATTAATTCAAGCCCACGTTGGGCCTGAAATGAGAATATTTCAGGCCCATGCTGGGCCTGAAATGATTTTATTTTAGGCCCACGCTGGGCCTGAAATGATTTTATTTTAGGCCCATGCTGGGCCTGAAATGAGATTATTTCAGGCCCAACGTGGGCTTGAATCAGTTTGTTTCAGGCCCACGCTGGGCCTGAAATGAGATTATTTCAGGCCCAGCGTGGGCCTGAATCAGTTTGTTTCAGGTCCTGAGTGGGCCTGAAATTTGATTGTTTCAAATGATTACAGCAAAAGCAAGGTTCAATATAACTGATGGTATCGACAACAATTACAGATTATTGCTTATATATTACACAAAAACAAGGATCGAAAGCAATGTTTCATTGATTTCAAAAGGATTACATTCATTGTACAAATATACAATGTTTGTCATGACACTTAGAAATGCATTGTATGAACAAAAGCAATATTTACAGATTTATCTTCCAGAACTTATCTCTCATTATTTTATATCCCACCTGAAATCGACAAGCTTTCATGTGTTTTTGGCTAAACTCTGTAGATCTTTGAAAGACCAGACTTTCAGCATATTACATAATGAAAAAAGCACAATCCAACATGAAAAAACCAATATTCTTATTGTTCTCATCTTATAAATCCAACCATGAAATGAATTGTTATGTTTAACCAAAAAAACATCATCTTACGATCTGCTTTGGGTGGGTCCTTCTACTACAATTTTATTAAAGTCTGTCCCCGATATGGAAGGCAATCCTTTATTCCATATCTTGTAATATGACTAGTTCAAATTTTTGAAAAATGCCACCTACACAGATATTACATTAGTAACAATTATATTGCATTCAAATTTTTTGTACAGGTATATATATGAAATAGAAAACTTACAGTTTTTTCAAATTTGGCAATGTACCTTTCTGTGGCGTCGAGAGAATTATAATGATGGATACTACCTTCCTCGAGGCCAATAATCATTAGATGACAATGATCATCTGCATTATTTAGAGGACAGATGATATATCTAATTGGCTTTTCTGTATCAGTAGCAATTGTTTGTTCAAATGCTGCAGCGTGAATAACCTCAAACAGTTCCTATGTTTATTAAAAAGGAAGTGTTAGTCGACTAAATCCTAGAAAAAAACAACAAAACCACTTGCTAATTTACTTACATCTAACCCCACCCCACAGAATATGGAGGGGTGGTATGATGAGTTACATGATTTTGCTTCATTTACAAGAATTGTCCAGTATGTGTTTATGCAATCCCCGGTGGTGTAGTCATTCTAATCAAATATTGTCAAAAATAATTGCATATCTAATGTAAATGTCCCATTCGACCATACTGGATTATTCTGATACCTACATGAACATAATATAAGCAACTTAATAAGAAGGTGAACGAATAAATTTTTTTAATGAATGAGAATAATTAGAATTGTTTTACAAATTCATGCAATCGCAATAACAACTAACTCACTTTAATTTACTAAGCTTTAATAAGGTTTCAGCAATCTCTGCATCTTTATTCTTATTAAAAAAAGCCCTGGCATTCTTCAAGATTTTATTTTTCACCTTTTGAATTTCTTTTGCTTTTGCTGCCTGTTGTTCAGATATGTATGTTTGGGTTGAGGTCGCAGATGTTGTTGTTTGCGTTGTAGTTTGTGACATTGATGGGGCAGGAGCCTCCTCATGTTTATCTTCATCCTCATCCTCATCCTCTTCCTCATCCTGAACAACTTCTTTTCCCTTGCCTTTGGCCTCGTAGGTTGGTCTGAACTGAGTTATTTTCCTTTTTTTGGGAACTGACTTAGCTTCATCTAACCCTTTGCTTTCCAATTGTTTATGCAGCTTCATGATTCTCTGGTTAGACTGGAGTATGATCGTTTCTCTTATAGCTGCCATTTTATTGTAGTGATCATCTTGTTTTTTAAGCCGGGAATCTTTGTCACGAATTATTGTATCCTTTTCAGCAATGATTTCATCTTTTTGTTTAAGCTGGGACTCATTCTCCGCAATTATTGTTTCCTTCTGAGCAATAGTCTGATCCTTGTCACTGATGGTTGTTGCCCTGTCATTTTTAACATCCTCCAAACTTTTAAGTGCTATAGTTAATTGTTGTTGTAAGGTATCAATTTGTTCTTGCTTTTCTATACAAAGATTGCAGACTTCCATTTCTAAGGCCTGATGCCTTCCTTCTACTGCCTGGCTTCCTTCTGGTGTCTGCTGTAATACCTCACAGTGTACCTCAAGTGGTTGAGTTGGAGGAGAGTAGTGAGGTACCAAATCAAGCTCTGACTCAGCCGGTATTAAATTAACATTAATTAAATTTGTGGCTACACGGTCTAACCTCCTCTTAATACTCTCAACATAGGCTTTAGGCCAAGTCCACCGAAGTATTCTTGGCAATCTATGAGGATGTTCTGGAGCAGCAATACTAATGTGTTCACTCAACCATACCTGCAACATGATTATATTCTATAATTAATATCCATCATATCTTATATGAGCAGGTATATGTACTCTAACTTACAGCCAAAATATTCGAAAATCCCTTCAGCAAGGGAGCCTTGGCCGTTTGGCTTGAATCACCTACATTTGGTCTATGCCTCAGTGTAACCTCCTTTACAATGGAATCCAACTGAGGAGCCATGAAATTGTAGATGACATTGCACCAATTATAGGTTGTTAGGTTGTCAAAATCATCTACGCAATCAATTAGTGACAGGGCAGGAATGACAAGTATGCTACTAGTACCACAACATAAAACTGTAGAAAAAAAATAGAGTATATACAACTGACAGTATAGCTTGTCATTGGATGTAGACTTCAATATCAGTTTCTCCAACTGCTTGGCAGAACAACTTGACTCTTCAAAATACTGCTTGTACAGTGGGCTGGACGCCTCGTTCAAATCAAGTTGTACTATCTCTCCATTGTCAGGTAGCCCCAGAATAAGTGATATATCAATCTTTGTGAATTTCAGATTTTTCCCATGGAATATAAAGCTCTGTTCTTCTTTATCTCAATTATAGAACATATTCTGAACCTGGGGTCTTACACATGAAGTATTAGGGAGGTCCAAGACCCAAGAAAAGGGTGTATCTCGAAGCAACTGCTCTTGTGTTGGTGTGGGTGGAACTAAACCAATAAAATTTTGGAAATGACAAAGACTACTTTTCCAGTTCATTCGTTTAGTTCGACTTCTGTTGACAAAACTTGTATAGTCGCTAAACAATTTCTTTTTTGCTTGTGCCAACTATTTATTTTTACTCCCACCAGGGCCTTGCAGTTTCTTCGATTTTTTGGAAGCTGGTTGCTTTGAAGATGATCTTTTTGGCGCCATTCCGAACTTAGCAACCATCAAACAAAAATTATTTGACACAAACAAATATAACACTTAGATTTCGTTCATAAATATCCTCCTCATATTCGGTCAGGTAGTTAAGAGTATCGCTAACCCTAGGTCAAAAGCAAAAACTAAAATGGAAAACTAAATGTGGGAGAACATACATTTCCACTAGTCCGCTGAGGAGGACGTCGCCCACACGACTCCAATTGATGAAAGCACGCTAGAACTTCAAAT
>JAGFNQ010000878.1:321438-402423 GCA_024364735.1 Boesenbergia rotunda | reverse complement strand
TTTTTTCGCGCTTACTAACGCTCTGTTTAAGAACAAATGAACAATTTTTTCTATGAAGTTTTCGCGAGAAGTTTTTTGGTCGATATTCACCCCCCCTCTATCGACGGCACTGATCCTACAAAATGAATGTATAAATTTTGTATATTGTACAACCATAGTATTATCAAAATACTAGTTGTTGTTAATGTTGTGACTTGAAGAAGTATTTTAATATTATGATATATTTCACCTTGTGTAATTCAAAGTAAGCAGAAAAGATCGGTACTGAAGTCCTATGATTTCTAAACCCACAATAATGTTATTCCAGGTCTTGAAATCCTGAAGTCCTCTATTTTTTGAATATCTGTCATTTGAGCCCCTCTGATTTCTGCTTTGTTGATTCATTGTTCTGTGCCAACTGATACTGTATCAATACGTAATTGATAATCATTACGACTACGTTGGGAAACCAAAAATACCATCTTGTAGCTAAAATACCATCTAACTACTGATAATAAGTTTTGAGAAATCCAAATATCCTAGGTCCATCATACAAATCTCCTTCTGTGCCAAATTCTGAAAACCCTATATCAATAGTTAGAGTAGAGCTAGGAGATGATATTTTTGGTGTCCAAACTTCTAATGGTTATACATTATGATGCAAAAGGAAAATCTGTAGGCCTATCAGTGGGTTTCCACCCAAACCCACTGATGGACCTAGGAATTTGGATTTCTAAAAACCCTATATCAATAGTTAGAGTAGAGCTAGGAGATGATATTTTTGGTGTCCAAACTTCTAATTGTTATACATTATGTTGCAAAAGGAAAATCTGTAGGCCTATCAGTGGGTTTCCACCCAAACCCACTGATGGACCTAGGATATTTGGATTTCTAAAAACCCTATATCAATAGTTAAAGTAGAGCTAGGAGATGGTCTTTTTGGTGTCCAAACTTCTAATGGTTATACATTATGTTGCAGAAGGAAAATCTGTAGGTCTATCAGTGGGTTTCCACCCAAACCCACTAATGGACCTATGATACTTGGATTTCTGAAAACTCTATATCAATAGTTAGAGTAGAGATAGGAGATAGTCTTTTTAGTGTCCAAACTTCTAATGATTATAAATTATGTTGCAAAAGTAAACTCTGTAGGTCTATCAGTGGGTTTCCACCCAAACCCACTCATGGACCTATGATACTTGGATTTCTGAAAACCCTATGTCAATAGTTAGAGTAGAGCTAGGAGATGGTATTTTTGGTGTCCAAACTTCTAATGGTTATACATTATGTTGCAAAAAGAAAATCTGTAGGCCTATCAGTGGATTTCCACCAAAACCCACTGATGGACCTAGAATATTTGGATTTCTGAAAACCCTATATCAATAGTTAGAGTAGAGCTAGGAGATGGTATTTTTAGTGTCCAAACTTCTAATGGTTATACATTATGTTGCAAAAGGAAAATCTGTAGGCCTATCAGTGGGTTTCCACCCAAACCCACTGATGGACCTAGGATATTTGGATTTCTAGAAACCCTATATCAATAGTTAAAGTAGAGCTAGGAGATGGTCTTTTTGGTGTCCAAACTTCTAATGGTTATACATTATGTTGCAGAAGGAAAATCTGTAGGTCTATCAGTGGGTTTCCACCCAAACCCACTAATGGACCTATGATACTTGGATTTCTGAAAACTCTATATCAATAGTTAGAGTAGAGATAGGAGATAGTCTTTTTAGTTTCCAAACTTCTAATGATTATAAATTATGTTGTAAAAGTAAACTCTGTAGGTCTATCAGTGGGTTTCCACCCAAACCCACTCATGGACCTATGATACTTGGATTTCTAAAAACTCTATATCAATAGTTACAGTAGAGCTAGGAGATAGTATTTTTGGTGCCCAAACTTTTAATGGTTATAAATTATGTTGCAAAAGTAAACTCTATAGGTCTATCAGTGGGTTTCCACCCAAACCCACTGATGGACCTATGATACTTGGATTTCTGAAAACTCTATATCAATAGTTACAGTAGAGCTAGGAGATGGTATTTTTGGTGTCCAAACTTCTAATGGTTATATAATATGTTGCAAAAGTAAACTCTGTAGGTTTATCAGTGGCCACCCAAACCCACTGATACACCTATACAACTACAAATTTTATGTAGATTTTCATATATTTTACTCACTTTACTATTTGTAAAAGAATATTGGGCGTGAATTAATATTATTTGTCAAAGAAGTTTGGACCTAATATCAGAGGCGTTTTATGATTATTAGAGGGCCTTTTATACCTGAAAGTGAGCCTGAAATTAAGTTATTTCAAGCCCTCGTTGGGCCTGAAATGAAGATATTTCATGCCCACCGTAGGCCTGAAATCAAGTGATTTCAAGCCCAGCGTGGGTCTGAAATCAAGTCATCTCAGGCCCAGCGTGGGCCTGAAATCAAGTGATTTCAGGCCCACCTTGGGCCTGAAATCAATTTACTTCAGCCCCTACTTGGGTTCTAGATTTTATCCCTATTTTAAAATAATTTTATATAATATTTAATCATCATTAAATATTATATTGATTTATAGAATAAAATTCAATATATATGTACAAGATGTGACAAAAGCCTCTCATTTTATTTAATTTTTCAATTTTATCAACACAATCTTACAGTCTATTAAACTTCAAACAAGTTTATTAAATTTATCGTAGACAAAATCTGGATACTACCTAAATACAAAATGCATAGAAATTTCAATTCCTTGCAGATCATGAAGTCATATTTTCAGATTTTGTTGCAATAGAAGTGTTGTAAGTCCATCAGTGGGTTTCGGTAGAAACCCACTGATGAACCTTCGATACTTGGATATGTCCATACTCGATATCACTAGTTAGAGTTAACCAAAGAGATGTTATTTCTGGTGTCCAACCTTAGTTCCAATCATTATCACTTATGTTATCTTACCGTATCAGTTGACATACAATATTGCAGCAACTGGAGGTGAATCAACATCACACAATTGTTTTGTTTTTTCTTGACAATCAATTATATTCATATGACAACATCTACAAAATCAGAATTTTCCATACAAATAGAGCTCAATCAACAGCAAAGGATTTTTTTGACAAGAATACATCGATATTTAGTCTTATGTTTTACAAAACATGTCCCTTAGAATATTAACTGTCAGATCAAATCTCATTTTCCTCATGTCTCCTTGTTTGAAATCCATCTTCTCATCGTATAGGAGACATCGAACGTATTGCATCACAAAAAAGGCACAGTCCACGCTGAAAATAACAATAGAGTATTTTTGATTTCAATAAGTGGGTATATAAAATACTTTCATATTTTTAAACTCATCGCCATTTACTTACCTATGTTTTTGTTGGGAACATTTTTGACTGACGGAGGGCTAATTGTCCAAGGGATGATGACTTTGTAGATAATGGATGAATAGCCGTAAGTTCCTCGCAACTATATTGTTTAAGTTCTTTTACCTGTAAAATATATCGTGATTTTAATTATCACCATAAATGATGTTTTAAACAAACTGATTAACATATATATGAATAAAGGTTGCTCACCGCTTAGTCAAATTCATTCTTATATTTACGACCACTAGCAAGAGAATTTAAATGATTGAATGTCATGGCTTCTGTATCCACCGCCAACAAGTGAAAGTGTGTATTATCACTACACAAAGGAATTAAAATATATCTAAACCCTTATTCTATCACATCAATCTGCATCACTTATTGCAGGAAAAACTTTCTTGACGATCTTATTGATGCCTAAAAAAATGCATACAGAAAATTATTAATAGCCAAATCATAATATTAGGTCTTCTACAATCTATCTTGTAAATTTATTTACATCACTTACTGTGAAGAAGGTTGAACAATATATTGACTTGTTATATGGCCTACCACATGCGGATGCTCCCCTAAATAGAATTTTACAAAAGGCATCAATTACCTCGCCTTTTGTAAAAACCTCTCCATTGAGGATTTGTAAGAATGAATGCAAATTCAAAGGAAAGGATGCATCCTCTCAAATAAATTCAGATGCCAACCTGCCAAGTAAATTGATAAGATTATATATTAAAGAACAAGATATATTAACTAAAATATGTTTCATAACTTACTTTAGGTTCTCCAATTTATTTATCAGGTATGCCACTTCTTTATCTTGAATTTTCTTCTTTGAATTCATAAAATGCTTCTTCACAAACTACATCGATACATTTTCAAAAAACTAATTAATGACCAAATTCAATAAAATTGAGGTATTTTATATGAAAGTAAATCACATACATCAATGCCTTGTTGCCTCATTTTGTATAGTTCGGAGGTCCTTCTTGTTTCCTCCTCTGTGTCTTCTTCAGACATGACTTCCATTACAGTTATGGTTTCTCTTGCTTCATCCATATCCTCCTCACTAATTTTCCTTTTTCCCTTGTCCATGACATTTGATATTTGTTTCTTGCTCCGCTTCCCCTTTGGTAATTGCTGGTGCCATACTGGACTGTCAATTGGAGTATCCCTGTAATCATATCGAGTTCGGTCACGTCCTCTCCTTGTTCTACAAGATACTAGATCAGAAAGAGGATCGGCTATATGATAGCTTTCTTGAGCCTCCATGCCCTTTATTTCAATTATTGAAAGTAATTCCTTAACCCTTTCATTTAAACAAATATTCTCCTCTGTTAGCTCCTTGATTTGGTTGTCTTTAAGAATGCATTCACCACATAGCCTTACATCTTCTGTGTCATCTCCTTGTGATATCTCCATTGGCCATGGAATGTCATCACCGATATCAAGGTTCTCAAACAATGTGTTCTCATGTAGGTTAGGAATTATTTCTACAATAACCTGTCAATTAACAAGTACACAAATGTTACTGCCTCTATATCAAACTAACATATATCACAGTTTAGAATAATTACCTCTTCCGGCGAGAGTCGGTCGACAAGGACCCTCACCCTACTAATATGCGAAGGAATATTCCTCCACTTATTTATTCGGGGTCCTTCAACATACATTGTATGGTTTTTGAATTGGTACATGCTCCAAAAACCATACCTACACCAAGTTTTCCAGCCAAATACATTAATGACAGTAAAATATTATAAAATTTAACAAGAAAATTCTACTTACTTCCAAAAGCCCAACAGATCCCTTTAGGTAAGGGAGGTTGGTGCTGGTCTGGTATCCCTGAGTTGATGAAAATAAGTCTCCAATCTTAGGTAATTGTGGAGACAAAAATTGATGGATAACTTCCACCCAGTTGAATCTAGCAAGATTCTCATAATCATCTACTATATCTACAAGACCTAGAGGGACCTTATATATACTAGACGAAAATAAAACACAAACAATTATATACAAAATATAGAGTTTACACACTAATAAAATATCATCGATCCTTTGATTCAACACTTTTTGAATAATATTTAAGTAACTCCTCAATTCTTATTCTGGTAGGTTGTTTTTCTTTTGAGAAGTAAGATAGAGGTCATCCGATGCTTTAGTTAAATTAATAGGGACCGAAACACCATGGTCCACTATACCCAGTAACAAAGCAACATCTAGTCTGGTGAACGCAACTGGTACACCTGATACATTTAAAATATTTAGTTATTATCAAGAATATAGGCTTCAAATGATTTCATTTTGAGCCTGAAATGATTTTATTTTAGGCCCAACGAGGGCCTGAAATAACTTAATGTCCTAATCTTGTTATGGGTTTAGAAGGAACCAACCATTGTTTAAGATATAATTAAATTAATGTTGTAAGTAGGACTTATCCTAATTATTGGTTGTATGCGGTTTAACTAATTAATTAATTTTATAAATGGCTAAACTATATCTTTGATACAGGACTTTGATTTGGATTCGTTTGGTTGATCGTGGAAGGTCCTCATCATTTACGAACTTCAATAATAAAAGGCGGATACTTCTCCTTTGTATTCTTGTAGTTTTTTTTTATCTTAAATGCATGACTTGTTATGTTTGAATAGGTCTACCTGACCTTGTTCCTTATTGTTGGTTATTTTATATCGCCTGTTCATATTTTCTTTGTTTGATCTTCGAGTTTAATCGAGAATTCGTATCCATACAGTCTTTCGTTGTTTTTCCATTCTGTAAAGTACCGCTCGTACGTGAGTACTTAAATGTTCATTAAACACCACTAGGATAGTTGGCATTAGAGACACCCTACCTACCAGTTTAGTTGCATATTCGTTGCTTTTTAGTTGCTTTCTGGTATTTGTTATTTTTTTTGTTGTTACATCGTTGTAATTTGGTTGTTTGTGCGTATTGGTATCATGTACCATACCTGCTCTGTTACATACTGACGCCTGCTGGGCTTCCATATGGTTAAACCATTGTTGTCAGTCATTCGTTGGAGTTTCCTTTGTATTCGGACTTTCTTTTGGCTTTATTTCTGCTAAAAGACGTTAAATGTTTTGCGATGTTAAGTTTTTTTATCTTTATTATTCATATTGATATAAACTGCATGGCTGTGCCTTTTTATTTCTAGTTATGATGGTTGAGTCATCTTTTATGTGAGAGTGATGTATTATTTGTCCTAACTTGTCCGCCGTACAGGGGAGATGCTGCCCGATTTTCAAGTAAGCATGTGCCTCTAGGGGCTTGACAATTTTTGGTATCAGAGCAGGTTTTACGATGTTTTGGTATCTGTGGGTTTACGAAGTTATTTTATGAGGTTAATCTGTATTTTATAGATTTGTTTATTTTTGCGGAGTCTTTTTCTTGACATGGTTCGGTATGGTTGTGTTTTGGAACTTGGTAGCAATGAGATCTCTCCCGCCAACAAGAAGTAAGTTGGTTTTAAATTTTGATAAAATTATATCTATGTAATGTGTGTTGGTGTTGTTAACAGGTATGCCTCGTCGCATTGAGTTGTCTCCACCCCATGCTCGTGGTCGTGGATGACGATCACAGGGGAGGCCAGAGGAGGCTGAGGGAGACACGAGTCAGGGGGTTGAGAGGCCCACCAGAGTGGAGCCGACTGGTCGGGGATTAGCTCACCAGGACCCTTTGGGTGAGCTGAGACCTCCACCACTGAGAGTATCTCCTCCTTATCCGATAGCAATTCCAGTTGTACCATCAGAGGCAGGTCTATTAGTGCCACCAGTGGTAGTCCCTGGAATGCCATCAGTGACACCCCTTACCCAAGCGGGTTGGATTCAAAATAGAGCTCGGATTCCGTTATTGGTAGCGTCTGTGAAGGGTCGTTTCACATTGTTCCATGGAGAACCAGATCCGTATGCTGCTTGTGCCTGGTTGGAGACATTGGAGGGCACCTTCAGCTATATGACCCTCACAGACATAAAGAAGGTAGAGTTGACTACTTATCACCTTCGAGATCAGACCATCACTTGGTGGAACATGCAGAAGACTATTATTGATGGACGACCAATTTCTTGGGTTTCTTTTCGCGAAGCTTTTGAGGGCAAATATTATCATGTTGTGTTTCATACGACCCGACGGCAGGAGTTTCTTACTCTTCATCAGGGAGATCACTCAGTTTTGGAGTATGAGACATAATTCAATCGCCTGGCGGAGTTTTGTTCTCAGTTGGTGGCTACAGAGGATGAGCGGGCGACACAGTTCACGCAGGGCCTAGCTGGATATATGCAGTTACGTATGTCTGGATGGGCTTTGACTTCTTATCGAGAGGCTCTGGATCAGGCTCTACACATAGAGATGATCCAGCATCAGTTGCATGGTGATAAAAAGAAAGGACAACAGTCAGCTCGGGATTCAGCAGAGATGTAGAAACAGCAGACTGATGGACAAAAGCGCAGTAGTAGGAGTCAGAGCATGCAAGAGACTTCTAAGCCTTAGTCTCAACTCCAAAAGTCGGGACAGTTTTCTGCAAGATCGTCGCAGGGTTCTCAGTAGACCCGGAAGTCTACTATTGGTGGGGCTCATTATTTTCAGTGTGGATCTAGGGACCACAGCAAACCAAATTGTCCTATAGAGCACCCCATCTGCTATTATTGTAAGCTTCCAGGTCATGAGAGTCGAGGTTGTCCCTTGAAGGCTCAATATAAGTCTGTAGTAGTTACTCCCTAGGGAGGTCGGTCAGGACAGCAGAGGCTACAGTGAGGCGGTCGTCAGACTCAGACGTCATCCCGACAGCAGCAGTCAGGACATCAGCAGACAGATCCTTCACCAGTTCAGATTTATTGTATGTCTGGGCATGAGTACCCCTCACCAGCAGCGTCTCAGTATTCTGGGACGGGGTCGTATTATCAACAGCCATACCTAGCATACCAGCCTACAGTCTATCAGCATCTGCAGTCGGCTGGAGCTTCGGGTTATCAACCTCAGCAGTCGATTGGGCCTTCTTGATATCAGCCCCAATAGACTGCCCGACCTTCATCATCTCAGCCGCAGCAGATTTTGCCGTTACCACCTCCAGCTCCAGAGACAGACCGAGTTTATGCAGTCACTAGAGAGGAGGCACAGTGGACCGATGAATTGGTCTTCCATGGTATGATTTCCGTTTATGCATTTCCTGCTGAATTGCTTATTGATACCGGTAGTTCTAGTTCTTTCATATCACGGTTGTTTATGGGAAAGATTAGTAGGTTGCCTACCCTTAGATCACAACGTCTATCAGTGTCTCTGCCATCTAGTGAGGTATTGGATATCACACAGGAAGTCAAGACGTGTCCATTGGATTTCGGCGATTATACTCTCACCGTGGATCTGTCAATTCTTGAGATGGTAGAGTTTGATATTATTCTGGGTATGGATTCGTTGGCGGCTTATCATGCCACAGTTGATTGTCAAGAGAGGGTGGTCACAGTTGGGCCTCCGAACCAACCCTCGTGGGAATTCATTGTCGCTAGAGATTATGGGATTTCGATTATCTCTGCACTTCAGGCCCAGAAGCTCATGTCGCATGGATGTCAGGGTTTTCTATTGACATTGATCAGCACTGATGACAACAGTAGCCCTCAACTCTCAGACATTCCAATGGTCCGAGAATTTTTGGACGTATTTCTAGAGGAGCTTCATGGGTTGCCTCCCAGAAGGCAAGTCGAGTTTATGATTGAGTTGATTCTGGGGACAGCACCGACATCAAAGGCTCTGTATCGTATGGCGCCTAAGGAGTTGGATGAGCTAAGGTTCCAACTTAAAGAGTTTCTTGATAGGGGATTCATCCGTCCTATCGTATCTCCATAGGGTTCGCCAGTTTTTTTCGTAAAGAAGAAGAATGGTTCTATGAGGTTATGCATCGATTACAAATAATTGAATGCAGTGACCATTAAGAACAAATATCCCCTACCTCGTATTGAAGATTTGTTTGATCATCTAAAGATACCTCAGTGTATTCCAAGATTAATTTGCGGTCAGGATATCACCAGTTGGGGTTTAGAGATTCTAAAGTCTAGAAGACAACTTTCAGCACTCAGTACAGACACTATGAGTTTTTGGTAATACCATTTGGGCTTACCAATGCACCTGCAGTATTTATGGATTTGATGAATCGGGTCTTTATAGAGTATTTGGATCAGTTTGTTATTGTTTTTATTGACGACTCCTAATTTACTTCCGTTCCGAGGAGGAATGTGCACGCCACCTTCGCATCATCCTAGATGCTCCGACGGGAGCAGTTGTATGCGAAGTTTAGCAAATGTGCTTTCTGGTTGTCTTCTGTGGGTTTTCTCGGACATGTTGTTTCCAGTAGAGGTATCTCCGTAGATCCCCAGAAGATCGAGGCTGTCACCAGTTGGGAGCAGGCAAAGTTAGTTCAGGAGGTGCGCAGTTTTCTCTGATTGGCTGGTTATTATCGACGATTTGTTGAGGGATTTTCCAGCATTGCTTCTCCGTTGACACGTCTGACCAGAAAAGGCGTGAAATTTATTTGGATAGAGGCTTGCGAGACCAGTTTTCAGGAGCTCAAGCGTCGACTGGTGTCTGCGCCGGTTTTGGTGTTACCATCAGGAGAAGACGATTTTGTACTCTACACTGACGCATCACATCAGGGTTTGGACGTAGTTTTGATGCAGCATGGATAGGTTCTCTTATGCTTCTCGTCAGCTGAAGGAGCATGAGAAGAACTATTTAGTTCACAACTTAGAGCCTGCATCGATTATTTTAGCCCTGAAAATATGGAGACACCATCTCTACGGCGTCACGTTTGAGATTTTCAAAGATCACAAGAGCATCAAGTATCTGTTCACTCAGAAGGAGATGAATCTTCGTTAAAAGAGATGGATAGAATGCCTGAAAGATTATAACTGTACTATTAGCTACCATCCAGGGAAAACTAATGTGGTTGCAGATGCACTGAGCAGAAAATCCCGGAGTGTTCTGGCATATCACCGGGTTATGGTCACAGACTTGGTTCAGAGCTTCTCAGAGTTGGAACTGGAGGAGCAGGGTCAGACAGAGAAAGGGTTATTGGTGACTATGGTTACTCAATCTTCGATCAGGACGAGGATCAGAAAAGCTCAGGCCAGTGATCAACATCTACAGTTCCTAGGCAGTCGGATAACCACAGAATAGCAGACTGACTTTACATGGGATGACGAGTGTATTCTATATTTCCGAGGGATATTGTGTGTACCTAAGTCACATCCGGTCATGGATGAGTTACTTCAGGAGGCTCATCGATCTCGATTTGGTATACATCCTGGCGAAACCCGTATGTACCGAGATTTGAGACGTTCCTATTGGTGGAACGGTATGAAGAAAGACATCGTGGATTTTGTAGCTAGATGTCTAATGTGCCAGCAGGTGAAGGCTGAGCATCAGAGTCCTGCTGGATTACTTCAAAAGATCCCTATTCCTAAGTGAAAATAGGAGCACATTACTATGGATTTCGTTGTGGGATTATCGAGGTCTCAAAGAAGACACGATGCGATTTGGGTGATCATTGATCGATTAACCAAATCCACTCATTTCTTGGGAATTCAGAGGACAGATTCACTGGACAAGCTGGCAGAGCTGTACTACTGTGAGATTATCAGACTACACGGTGTCCCTCTGAGCATCATATCAGACAGATACCCACATTTCACTTCTCAATTTTGGCAGAGTTTGCAACAGGCTATGGGTACCGAGCTTCGATTCTATACAACCTTTCATCCGCAGACGGACGGATAGTCACAGCGTACCATTCAAACGCTAGAGGATTTGTTGAGATCCTGCGTTATGTACTTTAGAGGCAACTGGGAGGATCACCTGCATTTGGTTGAGTTTGCCTACAATAATAGCTATCATTCGGCTATCCAGATGGCACCATTTGAGGCGTTATATGGTAGGGCTTGCAGGACACCCACCCTCTGGGAGGAGGTTGGGGAATCTTAGTTGCCAGGATCTCAGAATATTCAGCGTGATGTAGAGTTAGTTCGTACTATCAGACACAGGCTATCAGAGGCTCAGGATCGCCAGAAGAGTTATGCAGATCGGAGACGCAGACCCTTGGAGTTCTCTGTGAGCAATCACGTATTCTTACAAGTGTCACTCATGAAAGGGGTGAAGCGGTTTGGGTTGCGAGGTAAGCTAGCTCCACGCTACATTGGGCCTTTTCAAATTTTGGATCGGATTGGAGCGGTAGCGTATCGTCTAGCATTGCCACCGTCTTTGACTGGAGTTCACGATGTGTTTCATGATTCCATGTTGAGGAAATATGTACCGGATCCTGCACATATTTTATCGGAGGTGCCGATCACACTCCAGCTAGGCATGACCTACGAGGAGGTACCTATGTGGATTTTGGACCGCAAGGAGCATCAGTTGAAAAACAAGACTATTCGGTTGGTTAAAGTTGGTTGGCAGTACCATTCTGATAAGGAAGCTACTTGGGAGCTCGAGGATACAATCAGAGCTCGCTACCCTCATTTATTTACTTGAGGTGCGTATGGTTGGGTTGCATTCTGGTTTACATTCAATATTTATATTATATCAAGGTTGTTGATATTTGTTGTGGTTGACTAGTACATGTTGTGGTTGACTAGTACTTGTTGTGGTTTACTAGCGAAATTTGGGGACCAAATTTTTGTTAGTGGGGGAGAATGTTAAATATCGAAATTGTAAAGGGATAAAATGGAAAATTTTGAAAAAATAGGGTCTTGTTGCAATTAACCAAATTGGAGGGGCCCTTTTGCAAAAGAGCCAAAACAAATAAAAACCGTAACATTTCCTCACGTAATCCCGAAATCAGTGTCGCCCCTTCATCTCTGCCCCGACGCCGCAACCACCGATGCCGACCGCCGCCGCCGCGCCTCCTTTTCGCCTTCTCTCAGTCTTCTTCTTCTTCCTTTTCTTCTTCTTCGTCCTCTTCAGTGTGCATGGATGAGACGTGGTGCGGCGCCTTTTTCCTCTCTTGCGTGTGAAGGACGTAGCTGAGCCCTACTTCTTCTTCCTCCTTCAGCCATTTCGGACTCCGAGGGGTTCTCCTCGCGATTGTGAAGTCGTCGGTGGCATCACCATCTCGCGACCCTCCTTTGGCGTGATTTTAGAAACTCTGATATGTTTCAGAATCAAGTTTGTTTCAACTCTCAACCACTCCTAAACCCTAATACAATTAGATTTAATCCCTTTGATCCTAAAAAGGATTTCCCTTAATTAAAATATATTTTCTCATATCAAAGAAAATCGTTTCCTTGCGATTTAAACATCTTAAAACAGACATGTTCAAGTTTGTATCAAATGCTCTCAGAAAATTCAAAGTGTAGATCATAAAATTGTAGATCACACAATTCAAAGTTATATTTGAATAACAATTTATCATATAAGTCGTATCTGATACCAAATGCTCTCATCATCATAATGTTATTTTTGACTCCACTAATCAGAAAGTTCAAAGTATAGATCACAAAAGCTTGAAATTGTCTAAATTCTCTAGACGCAGGCAATTAAAAGAAAACTAACTTAGACTTCTTGTTGTAGTGAACATTGATTTATCTCTAGTCATGTGTTTGGAGCACCCATTGTCAACAAATCGTGTTGATAGATGCTCCCCCTCAACCAAAGCTATACAATTAGAAATATAGAGGTTTTAGGTACCCAAATTTTGGGACCTAATGCGTCTACAATGAATGATTTAGGCACCCATGCCTTGATCACTTTCTTTTGAATTCTAGAAACCTTAGATGATCTAACATGGGTTCTTGACATCAATGAAACAAAGGTTGGTTCTTTAGGTTGGTAACCTAAACCAACCTTGTTGTAAACCGCTTTTTGAGAATTTAGAATCATGTCCAAAGTTTAGAGCTATTTGAAAATTTCCCAAGAAGATTCTTGAGGTTTTCAATTTTGCTCTTCAAAGCCTTGTTCTCATCCTCAAGAGCCTTAACATGCAAATCATTAATATCATGATCCTTAGATGTTTTCAATTCCTCTACTTCCAATTTTAATAATTTTACTTTGTTCTTAGATTTCTTAAGCAAATTGGTTAAGCATGCTATTGTTCTATAACACTTATCTAATTCGGGAAAGATTACCTCTTCATCATCCAAAGATGATGAAGCTGCAGTTGAGGAGTCACTTGATTCGTTATCACTCCTTTCTTCATTTGAATCCTCTATTGCTATGAAGGCTATGTGACAGAAGCTCTTCTCCTCCTCCTTTTCCTTCTTCTTTCTTCTGTCGCCTGCCACAAAAGCCACACCCTTCTCCTTTGGGCTTTGGTTAGCGAACTCATGTAGTTCCATTTCACAAAATAAATCTTCTAATTTAACAATAGAAAGATCCTTAGATACCTTGTAGGCATCCACCATGGATGACCACAAGGTATTCCTAGGAAAGGATTTAAGAACATACCTTACAAGGTCGCGATTTTCGACCTTCTCATCAATGGAGTATAAACCGTTAAGTATTTCTTTGAACCGGCCATGGAGTTCACTTACCGTTTCGGACTCCTTCATGGTGAGGTTTTGGAGTTGGTTGAGGAAAAGATCCCTCTTGGCTATTCTTGAATCCCGGGTGCCTTCATGGAGTTCAATAAGTTTGTTCCAAAGGTCCTTGGCAGTGGTGAAGGGGCCAACTTTGATCAGCTGCTCCTTGGTCATCCCACACTACAGGGTGACCACAGCCTTTGCATCAGCTTCCCCCTTTCTTATCTGTTCTGCCGACCACTTTGAAAACTCGAGCTCTTTTCCCTCAGCATCCTTTGGAGGGGAGAAACCCTCCTTGACAGAGAACCACATGTTGATGTTGGTCTTCAAGTAATACTCCATTTGTGATCTCCAATATTGGAAACCAGCTCCATCGAAAAATGGAGGTCTGTTTGTGCTGAAGCCTTCCCTCATCGCCATTCTTGTAAGCTCTCGGGTGTTAGTCCGTTTGAAAGATCCCCAGGCTCTGATACCACTTGTTGGACCTTGGATGACTAGAGAGGGGGGTGTGAATAGCCAGACACAGAAAACTTTCGCCTTCTTTGATCTTTCTTTATTTCTGTGATTAGGGTTAGCAGCGGAAACAAACACAGAAAGAAGAACACAAACAAAAACACAAATGCTAACTCAAAGATGTACAAGGTTCGGGGATAACTTGCCCCTACTCCTTGGCGTGCCCGTGAGGTGGGCGATCCCTTGATCGTCGGCAGATCAAGCCCCGGAACTCCGGATAGAATATCTTCTCCTTCTCGGTGGAGTAACCTCTCCACAAGCGTCTCAGTAGGATAATAGTTAAGTGCACGAGACAACAAGAAGGAAAGCTCACAAGGATGTAACAGAAGCACTCAAGCAAGAAGATACAGAGAGCTCAAACAACCCAGCAAAACACTTCTCTAGTTTTCTGTCTATTCTACTCACGCTCCTCTACTTCCCAGCTTCTTCTTAAGCTTCTGCTCACCATCGCCAGGCTCCATCAGCACCCACTGAACCACAGCCTGACCCACTGACCTCCACTGAGCGCTCAATCCACTGAAGACCTCTTCAGCTTAGCCTCCGGTCAGACGCCAGCCGCGCCAGAAGCTGTTGAAACCTGGAAACAGAAAACAGACAAACCTGCCACGGTGAAAGTCACCATTGACTCTTCTCCTTGGTTTGTATCATCCTTGCAACGTCTGCACACTCAACAGAAGCTTAGCACAACAAATCAAAAGGAATCAGCAGAGTAACAGAAGAGATCAGAGTGAAATCAGACGTCTGACAACGATTCAAATTAAAGTTATCAGACACTGATCGGTCACCAGACCGATCAGTGAAGACCCCGATCGATCAGGTCACCTCCTGATCAATCCAGTGACTCTGTGATCGGTCACACTGACCGATCAGGGATCATGGATCTGAACCTGTGATCGGTCACACTGACCGATCAAGGATCGAGGATCGGTCACCAGACCGATCCACCAGTTTGCTAGAGTTTCCTCCTGCTCCCATCAGCCAAAGGCCCTGATCGGTCACCTGACCGATCAGGTTGTGCCCTGATCGGTCTGGTGATCGATCTGGTCACTCCCTAACCGATCAGGAGCCATCCTGATCAGTCAGGATGTCCACAGTCCGATCCCTGATCGGTCAGATAGACCGATCAGGGTTTCTCACAGAACCATTCTGATCTCTCTCTGATCGTTCACCAGAATGATCAGAAGCCAAATAGAAATATTCTGTTCTCTTTCCGATCGTTCACCAGAACGATCAAATACCCTGGATCGGTCACCAGACCGATCCACAACCAGGAGTTAGTGCCAACTCCTTGATCGGACCACAGACCGATCCAGCTCCAACCATTTCAACCCTAAGTCCAAAGAACAGGCTCCCTAGCCTTCTCTGACTCATTCTGGTCCCGAAGAAAGAGCTCACGTGCCCTCTCTGACCAGTACACTCAATGCTCAATCCCTCGGACCAAGACTTCGTGCCCAGCTTCACTCACTGGGACTTTGTTCAACCTAGCTTCAATCACTAGGACCTGACTTCACTCACCAGGGTTTCCTTCACCTAGCTTCACTCGCTAGGACCCGGCTTCACTCGCCGGGATTTCAGTCACCTAGCTTCACTCGCTAGGACCCAGCTTCACTCACCAGGATTTCAGTCACCTAGCTTCACTCGCTAGGACCCGGCTTCACTCACCAGGGTTTCCGTCACCTGGCTTCACTCACCAGGACCCGGCTTCACTCACCGGGGTTTCCGTCACCTGGTTTCACTCACCAGGACCCGGCTTCACTCACCGGGGTTTTCGTCACCTGGCTTCACTCACCAAGACCCGGCTTCACTCACCGGGATTTCCATCACCTGGCTTCACTCACCAGGACCCGGCTTCACTCACCGGGATTTCCATCACCTAGCTTCACTCACCAGGATTTCATGCCCAGTCCCCGACCAGGACTTAAGTCGAATTTACTCACTCACCTAAAAATAAATCGGTGTCAACACCAAAACAATAATCAAGTCAGACTGCATCAACAATTCGGTTATTTGTGTGTATTGGTATCATGCATCATACCTGCACTGTTGCATACTGACGCCTGTTGGGCTTCCATATGGTTAAGTCATCATTATTCATTTAGTTGCTTTGCCACTCAACCACTTGTTGTGGTAGTTGCTAGAGTGTGAGCAACCGTTCTGTTACGCCACACTCGACCACTCATGTACAGTGAATGTTGGAGTTGTAGGCAAACAGTTGACACCCTCACCGTTGTTTCCGAGGAATATCAGAGTTGTTGGTGGCTTCCCCTTTATCTCGGGGTTTTGGAGTAGTTGGCTCCCCAACATCCTGTCCACTCAACCACATCTATCAGTGGTATTCGTTGGAGTGCGTACAATTGTCACAGCCCTACCCACTCGACCACACAGATGTGATGTGTTGGCGGGTTGACTGGCGTCAGGGGTGACACATGTCATTGCATCATATGCATCTATTGCATTTATGCATTTTCTTGTGTTTGTTGTATTTATATGAGCTATGGTTGCTGCATTTGGTTGACATGCATGTTTGTTTGATATTATACTATATTGTATGTTTTCACATTGTTTTATACATGTTTTGAGTTTTTCTATTTTTCTAGAGACTGTACACCGTTGTATTCTGTTGTTTCGTATATCCTTTGATGTCATACAATTGTTTACTCATATACCCGCAGAGTCCGCCCGGACTCACCACCCCTGCCTCCTATTTTTGTTTCTGGTCATAGGTAGATACACTACTTGGAGCCAGGAGAGGATCCAATTGTCAGTCCCACAGTATTGAGTCGGTTTGGAGATTTGGTTTAGTTTCTATTTTCTTTCCGTTTTTATCTCCTAGTCTAGTATTTATTTCTTCATCTGGTATCGTCTTAGAAGATTTCCGTATTATCTCTTATTGAGCTGTTATGCTCGTTTTGGACTCATGTTGGAGTTTCCTTTGTATTCGGACTTTCTTTTAGCTTTATTTTTTCTAAAAGACGTTAAATATTTTGCGATGTTAAGTTTTTTTATCTTTATTATTCATATTGATATAAACTGCATGGTTGTGCCTTTTTATTTTTAGTTATGATGGCTGAGCCATCTTTTATGTGAGAGTGATGTATTATTTGTCCCAACTTGTCCACCGTACAGGGGAGATGCTTCTCGATTTTCAAGTAAGCATGTGTCTCTGGGGTCGTGACAATAAAATCCATTAATGGGTGGTGAGGTAGAGAAAATTTATATTATGGTTTGAAATCTATATAAGTTAAAGACTAAATTATTTTCTTCAAGTGTATTATATAATCGATAATTTATATCATAATTACTTTTCTAGGTGAATGATCGTAGATCAAATGTTCAAGATGAAAAGATAATTGATCTTGCACAAGACGTTTTTGTAACATAAGAATCTACTTTGATAGTATATTAATGACTTTAAATTTCATGTGGCACAATACGGTTCATACACATTGGCATATAAGTTAGGTGCTTAAGTAAAAAGATCTATCAACAATACTAATACTGAATTTAATTACTATGGTATACTTGATGAAATCATTGAGATTAAATATTTTGATTTACACATAAAAAGGTATGTTATTCAAATGATCATGGTAAAATCTGACTCCAAGAATATGTACTAGAATATATTCAAACCATAATTTAGTTGAAGTTAATTCAAACAAAAGATCCAACAAATTTTAACCTTTCATTTTCCCTATATAATCTGGTCAAGTTTTCTATATTGAATACCTGATGAGAAGAGAATAAGATCTAGTGAATGGTTAGCAATTTGTCAAATGAAGCCTCCCTCAACCATAGAAATATCGAACTCTATCACGGCCCAAAACACCCCCGGGGCTATGGTGCAGCGGTAGGGCAACTAGTCGTTAACTTAAGCATCCGCGGTTCGATCCCCAGCTACGGCGCATTTTGCAGGAATTTTTCCTCCAAATGGGGCGCGAACCCTGGGACGCTGGGCTTCTAGACTGCCCACCACGAGCACTTCCTGATTTACCCTGGTGACCGGTGGGAAACTTCCGTAGGGCCGGGCCGGTCACCCAAGGTTTAATTTGTCTGCTGCCTGGTTCATCATTTTTTTTCTATCACGGCCCAAAACCATGATTCATTTTAAAATGAGGAAGTGAAGATACATTAGCATAAATTCAATCCACATCATAATTACTTATAGATGTAAATATCACTTATGAAGAAACAGATGATAGAGAGATGTCTAAAAGTGAGGGGTTTGATGTACTAATAGAATCTAATGATGAAGACTTAGAAACTGTTAATATTAATGATTCAGATTGTAATGATGATTAAATTTTAGAATTGAAAATTATGCTAAAGTAAATGTGATATTATTAAATTTAAGGATTAATGTTAATGATTCAATTATGGGTATGTTTGTTTTTTATATGTAAATCACACTAGTTCAATTATTTAGAATGTGTATGTGTTATAATATTATTTTGCATATGTAATCATATATATCAAATATTGCAGCCAGATTATATTGATGATTATTGAGGATCGGTAAGTATTGATGTTATTAGTAATTCAAATTTGTTTAATCTTTTATTTATTATTTCAAAAAATAAAAAAAAATTCATGCAGTTTTATTCCTAATCATCATAGCATATTTGCTTATATAATTAAAAAAATTTAAAGAGCATCAGTGCGCTTTTGGTTCTACATAGAGGCATGTAGACCAAGATCTTAAAAAATTTTATTATCAGAAATTTTTGATAAGCAATTTAAATATTATTGATATTGTATAATATAATATCTTTTTAAACTAATTTTCTAGATTTTATTAAAAAAATATATATTTGAGAGCAGGACATGAGGTAGAATTTAAAGAAACATAGAACAATTATTGTCAAAAATTATATAAGGACTTGTTATACAAGTGGAGAAGGAAGAAAACAAGATTATCTCATGTACCAGTTAAGATTTGGGATGCATGAAAGATAAATTAAGTTGCAGAAAAATAGCAACAAAATCCATTAACTACTCAAAACAATAAAAAATACTGAGCTCACTAGCTTAAACACAAGATCCACAAAGCATATGGCTGGATTATGTTCTATTATAGAGCATGTAGTAGACTGGGAGAGTTTACAATAAAGTTATATAAGAATTTTATAATTATGAATGAACTTATTTTAATTTATAAAAAAATTATGTATACAGACAGATAATTTACAGAGGCATCCCACTTGTTGGGAGCTATTTCGCAGTATGCACCAAAAAAAGGATAATGTTTTTATCGATACTCAATAAAATGCTATAGATGTAAGAATATATATAAACATTATACCACTTACATTTCTTTGTACACTGACTTTATTAATTGTATATTAGATAATAATATTATTATTTTTATATTGGATGATATGACTTATCAATTTGCATAAGCATCTCATTCTATAAAGTGAGAAAAGTTACAGATTCTATCACACGATGCTATATATGATATATATTATGAGGTTGTCAATAGAAGGAAAAAGAACTCCCTTGACGACCTTGGCTCTTAAACAAAAGTTGTATATTATCATGTGATGACTCCCAGGCTTAAGGGTCATCCTAGTTCTTCATCTATTGAAGTGCAAGCATTAAGACAAGAAAATCAAAATCAATGGATCGGGTCACGACATAAGAGCAGTCAATGGAAGATTGAGTTAGTGAGCAGTTGATGGAAGATCAAATCAAGACATCGATAGAGTGGTAAATGTAAGAATTCATATCTCACTTTTCATTGATGAGTCATGATTTTCCAACACCGCATGGTTTTAATTCACAAGAAACTCAAGCCCCGAACGCTACTAATAAGTAGCTCATAATAACGATAGTTCTTCTAAGTTGTATTAACCTTTATTTTAGTTCTTTATTTATCACTCATAAAACATGCAAAATAGTTTTGTTAATTTTGATATTATATATAGCTCTAATTGTATTACATCTTTTCAAGAACAAAATAAATAAAAGTCAACACTTAAAGATTGGATTTGATACTATATTCTATCATTAAGATATATTCTTTTAAAGCATGTTAAACTTGTGTTTATCAGTTTGTGCATTCTTTCGATAAGCAGTTTTGATTTTGTGTACATCTATTTTAATTTTAGATTCATATATGAGTTGATTGTTTCAAAATAGAAAATGTAGTGAAATTTGAACCATGTGTTTTTTTAATAACCTATCATACATATTCTATTTGTTGCTGGATGAGATAATGAGATTGTGATGATGATGATTGTACTAGTTTTTAGTAGGATGGGATGTGATGGATTTGAATTATATATGCTTATTTTTGTGATGGAAGCGATGAATATATTGTTTTTGAACCATGTACAATGCTTTAAATATTGTTTTGTTGTTAATCATAAATATTGCTTTGTTGAAAAATGAATGAGTTTGTGAATGTTGAATGTATAATAATTTATGAATCTTGAATGTGTCATGGATGGTTTATAATGTAAATAATAATTTTGAATGTTAGATTGAAATTTGGATGTCTTAAATCTCATAGTTAAAGGGGTTTTGTCACGCCCTCAAAGGCTCATGTTTTCTCAAAAAATGAGTAGCATTTCTGCTGTACGACGGACAAGTTGGGATATTTATACATAACTCACAATATATATGATGGCTCAGCTATCACAAATATAAAATAAAACTTCACAACCACGCAGTTACACAACCACGCAGTTAATATCTTTAAGAAAAATAAAAATAGCAGAGAGTCCGAATATAAAAGAAAACTCTAATGTAAGTACAAAACGAACATACCAGATAAATAAAATAAATACTAGTCTAGGAATTTCATACGGAAATAAACTAGACACTGAAACAAAACTCTAAAAACGAGTTGACATGATGGGACTGGCAATTGGATCATCTCCTAGCTCCAGATAATGCATCTACCTGCTACCTAAAACAAAAGTAGATTGTAGGGGTGGTGAGTCCGGACAGACTCTCTAGGTATAAAAGTAGACAAATGCATGACATAACAAAAAGGTATAATAAGCAACAGAAACAACGGTGTACAGTCTCTAGGTAATAGAAGAACAACTAGACATGTATGAAAACCCAGTGATAACATAATATCAAAACATACATGCATGTCAACCAAATGCAGTAATCATAACTCTTATAAATGCAGCAAACACAAGAAAATACATAATGCAATAAATGCATATGATGTAATGACATGTGTCACCCCTGACGCCAGTCAAGCAGCCATCACATCACATCTGTGTGGCCGAGTGGGTAGGATTGTGACAACTGTACGCACTCCAACAAATACCACTAATATATATGTGGTTGAGTTGACAGGATGCTGGAGAGTCAACTACTCCAAAGACCCCGAGAAAAAGGGGGAGTCACCAATTTCTTGCATACAACTCCAACATCCACTGTACATGAGTGGTCGAGTGTGGCGTAACAAGATAGTTGCTTGCACTCTAGCAACTACCACGACGAGTGGTTGAGTGGCGAAGCAACTAAATGACTGACGATGGCTTAACCATATGGAAGTCAATAGTCGTTAGTATGTAATTGTGCAGATATGGTGCATGATACAAAATGCACAAACACCCGAATAACAACGATGCAACGACAACAAATATGCAACTAAACTACTAGGTCTACTAGGTAGAGTATCTCTAATACCAACAAACTTAGTTGTGTTTAATGAACATTTTCAAGTACTCACGTACAAGAGGTACTTTACAGAATAGAAAACTAACGATGAGATTGTACGGATATAAAATACGATTAACTCAAAGATCAAACGAAGAAAGTATCAACGAACGATATTAAAATAAATAGCAACAAAGAACAAGGTCAAACCGTCCTACTCAGACAAAAAAAGTCATGCATTTAAGGTAAATAATCTACTAAATATAAAAGGAGAAGTACCCGCTGTAACGCCCCGAAATTTCCATATTGAAGTTCTTAAAGTCCTTAGAACTATTTAAAAATGTTTTAGAAATATTCTAGATATTTTTAGGAATTTTTAGAATATTTTTATGAAATTTTCCGAGTCCGTTTAGTATTTTTAAAAAAGGAAAAACTTTAAAGGGCAGCAGGGGGGTTCGAACTCGCGACCACAGGAGGAGCAAGCCCTTAAGGGCGCGCAAGTGACCGGCTCGGCTAGGGTATCAAGCACAACAAAAGGTGGAGAGAAATAATTTTATAGAGTAGTTACGTTTTTTCATGAAGAGGTATTTAAACCCCGCTTAAGTCGCGTGAAACCCTTGGAGGAGAATTTTCGGCTGCGTGCGAGAAGGGGGCGAGGGAGGGGCGGCGAAAACAAAAGGGAACCTAGGTTTTCTTTCCTCCTCTCCTCTCCTAAGGGGCGCCGGCTAAGGGAATCTCAAGGGGGTTGGAGCGTTTCGTTCGTCTCGACGAGAAGAACACGTAGGCGCGGACGGTTCGTAGAGATCTCAAGTTTCACCCGAGCCCCAGTCGTCTAATTTCGGTTGTAAGTCCAAGAAATCAAAGTAAGTACTGCTCACCTGTAGTAAGAGGCGGTTTTCCGCAAGAATTTTCCCTTAAATGTTTTAAAGGAGATATTTACTTTTAGTTAAGATGTTGCATGTGATCTTAGTTCATTATATGCTTATATATATATTTGATAGAGTACCCTATGTGAGTTTAGGGTCTAAGAAACTTATAAGAAAAGAAAAGAAAGATGAAGAAAAAGAAAAGAGAAGGCCAAGACCTTACAAAATCCCCAAAAGTCAAGACTTAGGGACTTAGGCACACAAGGTGTTCGATAAAATGCCAAGGCATTTAAAGATAAGAAAGAAAAGAAAAAAAAACTATTTTATTTTCTAAGGCCAGTACCCGGCGTCCAAGGGCGTCGTTAAAGAAATCCAGGTGTCCAATTCCAAGGTCTTGGCCCTGGTAGACCAAGGTCTGCTCTATTAGGATTGGCGGCTCGCTACCCCAACCTTTTAGGGAACGCGCATAAGATGGTACTTACGTCTTAAGTGGATACAAGTGAGTTATTATTTTCAAGTATATGCTTTAGCAAAGTTTTTCTAAAGTTTAAGGAAGTTTTCTAAAAGTTAAAGAAAGATTTAAAGTTAAAGAATTGCTAAAGTTTCATGTTAAGCCAAGAAAAAGTGAGTTAAGACTTATTAATGCTTGAGTATGCATGTTTTGAGTTATACATGTTTTAGTGTTTCTTTTAAGCATAAAAGTATCTCATGTGATTTCACATTGTTTAAAAAGCATGCTTGCACATTTCGAGATTTTGTGAGCTAGATAGTACTTGCTAAGCTTTATGCTTATTAGTTGCATTTCCTCTTACTGCAGATAAAGGTAAAGGCAAGCAATTCTGAAGGAAGGCGACGAGGCGGTGCTGAGTGATGTGTGTGTGGTGGCTGACCTTGGAGAGGTCCTTGGGACGAGACAATTTAGCTTATTTGAAATGCAATGTTTAAGGTTTCCAAATTCCAAGTTATTGTGTTATGGAGTGTATTCAACATTTATGCTTCAGATAGTTTTACATGCTCAATTTTGTAGAATGAAGATTCCATGTCATTTCAATTAGTATGCATACTTTTGTGAATGCACTAGATGAGCAAGGGCATGAGTAGTTTAGCATGTGGATACATTAAATTTTAGACTTATTCTTGAGCTTAGTATTCCCTTTTGGACTAAGTCCTAATTGTGCTTAAAATGCTTGTAAATTCGGTAGAAAAGTAAGGTTTACATTCTATCTATTTGATGCATGTGCCAAGATGTTGTTAGCCTCCTTTTGAATTAAGTTTGTATTGCTTTAAATATGCTTAGAAAAGTTACATTCATATTCCATAATGCTTTAGTAATATTATAGAACCTTGTGTGATGAATTTAAATGCATGACTATTAAAGTTAGAATATCATTCTTAGATAGATTTAGATACAAAAAAAAAGTTTAAGAAAGTTTCGCATTTTTAGTCGTTGCATTAGAGTCAAGAAGTAGACAAAGTAACGGTCCGTCTAAGGTAGAGAAGGCGGGTCGCTACACCCGCCTTAATTATAGAAGTTCGTAAACGAAAAGGACCTTCCATGATCAACCAAACGAATCTAAATCAATGTCTTGTATAAATGATAAAATTTAGCTAATTATAAAATTAATAAATTAGCTAAACAAAATATTAAACACCATTAGAACAAATCCTAATCACAACTTCTATTTAATTACATACAATTTTAGTGAAACTTTCTAGTTCTATTCTATACATTTTTCACAATGACCATTGTTGACTTATTTTGATGAAATAGCATAGATTAAAAGTTCCAAGGAGACAAATCTATATAGAGTGATTCTATCTAATTGTCTAACCACACGTAGACTTCAAACTTGAGTTACATGAGAGTTCATCTCAACGAAGGGCCGACGATGAGGGGCGCTCAGGCCTGGTGAGCAAAATCATCTTTTTTTGCTTCATTGTCTCACATGAGAATTTAGGGTTCGATCCTCCTTCACTTCTTTAACACACCTTAATAATCCTTGTTCTTCCCTCAATGACTATTTTGTTGGTGAAATGATGTTCTAAAGTTGTTGGATTCAAATAATTTCTTTTGATGTGTTCGGCAAAAGGTTTAAGTTAGACTCTTGTGTTTTTGAAATGTGCATCAAATGTAGAGGGACTTAAAATATCGCACTTAGAGTGTGTAGAAGAGTTGGTTTTGCATTCAATGACTTAGATGCCAAGAATGAGTGTTAGAGCTTGAGGAACTTGAAACTAAGGCAAAGAGTGTTAGGTGGTGGTTATGGATGTGATTGATAATGGTGGGATTAATAACTCGAGGCTCAAAGGGAGATGGATCCTTAGTTAAGGGGAGAAGAATGGCATGAGGTGCGAGCTTAGGGAGGTGGATCCTTAGTTAAGGGGAGAAGAATGGCATGAGGTGCGAGCTTAGGTTAGTGCATTTGAGGAAATAGGGTCTAGCACAAAGTGGACTTAAGGACGAGGAGCACTAATGAGTGAAGACCTAGAGGCATGAAAACTATGAGAGATTGTACATAAGTGTTGTGTTCTCTTTAGTTAGATGGGTTAAGACTACTAGTGACTTGGCCAATAACTTAACTCGGTAAGTCCAAGCATTTCACACAGGACTACAAGGTTGTAAACCTAGTGAAAAAGGGATCATCGGCAAAATTCAACCAATTGAATGATGACTTGGACTAGACTAGTTTTGTCAACTAATGAATCTACTAGACTAGTTATGTTGATTAGTACGTAAGACGATTGAATGTGAGTGTTTATTGAATAGAAGGGAGGCATATATAGTCGATTGGATTGGATTTTCAATCTGTTAGTGATATGAGAGAAGTGTCCTAAGGCAATCGCCTTATGATTGTAATCATTTATTTTAATAAATGAATATTCACTATTTGAGTATACATGTTTGTGTATTTGATTGAGATCTTAAACTCATTTACTGAATGTCCGCAATACAATTCACAGCATGAGAGAATTTGTGATGAATTCACAACTAGTGATTATCTCTACATGTGCAATTGTGAAGTATTGAAATTATCCCTAGTCGATGAATTGATAAATACGGGCACTATCAATTCTGTTGAGACTAGCATGAGTTATTCTCTAATCAACTGATTCTCACTGGCTGGTGACATTGAGATGTCCGGAGATAAACATGAATGCTAGTTAAGGGAACTAGTTCATTGGAGTGAGGACTGGCTGTAAAACTTCATATGGTAGTCTACATATAGATATATCAGTGAAGTTATTATTGCAGCTTAAGTGCGATGTTCCTTTGACTTGCGGTGTTCAAGTCATCTTGGTCATGGAGACTTATACTTTGACATCTTAAACAAGCATCTCCAAGGAGGTGTGGACCCAGGATGATTGGGTATAAGCCGAAGTGCCCGAAGATGTTTGAACAGCCTACAAAGAATTCACCACTCCTTGCGAGGAGATGTATACCCGAGGCCTATCGTTGGATTGTTACTCGAAGCCTCTGGCCAGAGCATGACATGTTCAGAGTATGAATCTCTTAAATATATAAGAGTAATTAGAATCCGTAGGACGAGAAAACGTTACTAGGGCTAGGTGTGTCGTAGTTAGCCTAGTGGGGACTGACACACATAGATCATGTCCTGAACCAAGTGGGTATAAGATGGTGAAGGGAATGGGGCACGATTCATTATAGCTGCTGAAGGGTTTCAGAATTGTTTCTGAGGTCAATCGTTGATCTTTCGATTAATTGGGGATCATGATGTACTACTAGGTGCCACTCATGATCGTTCTATAATTAATTGATTAATTATAGATGACCAACATAAATCGAAAGCCTATTTAGTCACACGTACTACGAGTAATCCGAGACATTTAAAACGAGTTAAAAATTAGATTTTCCAATTAAGAGAGATTAGGTTTGGTTGAGCCAAACAATAAGTCGAATCTGAATTTTTCAGAGACGCATCGGAAGTGTAAAATGGCTAAGTCTTTTGAATACTTAATAGATGAATTAAATAAGTTTAATTCATTGGGGCGTGGCTTGGATGGGCCGGCCAAAGAGGGCCTCCATCCTCTTTGCTTGGCCGGCCACGACAAAGGGAGAGAACCAAGTTTTTGGTTCAATTTATAAAATAAACCAAGTGTGGTTTGTTTTATAAAATTATGGATGATATAAATTTTTATATAATAAACCAAGGTTTGGTTTATTTTTCATGGAAATTAAAATGAACCATGGATTGGTTTATTTTATAAAATCAATCATGGATTGATTTACCATATAAGGAAATTTATTCCATAGGAGAGAAGAGACTTGATTGATTTTTTATCATGAATTAAAATATGATTTTAACCATGATATAAAATCAAACTTGGCATGATGGAATAAGTTATTCCATATTTGAGAGGCTTGATGGTTGAGAGGTCACTATATAAAGGACCCAAGGCAAGGCTTGGGTGTGAAATATAGAGATGAAGGCATAGGCTCTCTCCCTCTCTTTCTCTCCTTCTCTTCTCCCCTTCTTGTCGTGCGCCAACCAGCCCCAAGAAGGAGCACCAGCCGGCTGCCCCTGCCCTTTCCCTGCCGACCACCACCTGCTGCCGGAGAAGGAAGCTCCAGCCATCTCTTGGCCGGAAGAAGGTGCTGCCGGAATTAGAGTTTGCCGCAAGGAACCTTTTTGCCGCAAGCCTCTTCTTTTGCTTCGCCGGAATTTTGATTCCGGCCATCCTTTTGTGGTTAGTCTTCCGACTTCTCTCTTGGTTTTTCTCGTCGCGTTCTCGGAGAACTAGTAGTTCTCGAGAACACGAAACTCGTGGCTTTGTGAAGTCATCCCAAAGATACTCGGCGTGGACGCGAATAGAGGCGGAACTTCCAAGGGACGCTTACGGTTGGATCTCGTCCCTTCCTTCGAGTTACGCGAGGTAATACGTAAATTAGTTTATGTTTCTGCAAAATTTCAAATATATGATCATGTCTACACAAGATAAAATTGCATGCTTAGATATGTGGTTAAATGATTTAGAGAAATTATTTATGCTAAACCTTTCCTCTGCACGTAATTAATTTTGAAATTACGAACCCGCATCCATGTCAACATGCACCCGGTCCCAACAGTGGTATCAGAGCCGAGGTTTGTGTTCGACATAATCATATAATTGTTTTGCGGAAAGCTTTATCATGATCTCAATTTTGGAAATTTTTGAATTATGGAAACATTCCAATTATGATAAATTTTCGATTTAGGAATTTCAAAGTTTGGAAATCCTCATGAAATTTCGCAAACTTTTGAAATATCTTTGTTTCTGAAATTTTATGATAATTGTGAAAACTTTCCATTTTTGGAAACTTTCCAATTTTGAAAATTTTCTATTTTGAAAATTTTCCAATTTTGGAAAAACGTAAGTTTTCTTTGTACCAAAAACTTACAATTATTCTAAAAACCTTTTATTTTTGGAAACTTTCCATTTATGGAAAGCTCGCAATTTTGGTCACTTTCTTTCAAGAAAGTCTAGACAAATTATGGGAATATTAATTGACATTTAAATTTATAATTGGAAATTAAATTATTTACAAAATTCTTTATTTTGGATTGAGCCTCGGGGAGCCGTCCAATTTAAAGTTAGTTGTTATAATTAAATTTCCTAAATTGAATTTAAATTGTCAAATGATTAATTTAGATTGAGCCTTGGGGAGCCATCCAAATTAAGTTATTGATATTAATTTTTCATAAATAAAATATGTGATCAAATCTTAGAAATTTTTGAGGTGATTCTCAAACGATAATTTCCTTATTTGATTTATGAGGTGATACTCTTACATATTATTGTCTCCAAAATTAATTAGGAAAATTGTTTCATATAGAGTATATTTTCTTAAATAAGATTTTCATGAAAATAATATGTGGTTGAATTAAGAGAATCTGTATCTTAATTTAATAAGATTTGATTTTGAGAAATCAAAGTCTTAAACATATTATTTCCGAAATTGATTATCATAATTCAGGAAATTGTTTCCCAAAACAATTCCTTGAATAAAGTATGAAATTAGAATTAGGAAATCCGGTTCCTAATTCAATTAATGAGACTTGATAAATTATATGTCATGAATGTGCATAAAAGAAAAGGATGAGACCCAAAACCCCTTACAAAATATTAAGGCCAACACCTTCCATTAATATGGTTAGAACCGGAGTTTTGTTTCTCGTTTGGGTTGATGGACACATCCATGCCCGGCTTGAACCTCAACATGTTCAAACCATGGAATTAGTTTATGATTAATATAGTTGGAGTCAGAGGTCAATCCTTAGTTTTGGTTGTTGGACACATCCAAGCCTGACTAAACGGTTGAATGAGCTCCAACTATATTAAAACTATTTCTTGATTAATGGGTCAGCCTTAAGCTTGGAGCATCGATTTGTTGTGCCACAGCCAAGGTCGATGTAAAGAGAGGTGCAGTTGGGTGCTATGTATATTGTTGCATACTTGTTAATGAGTTAACAACCCAATTATTTATGCAAACATTCAATTAGTTGATAGCATAATGTGATAGTTACATATGTATAATATGTAATCGGTATAATTACCTACCTTCATAGCTAAGAATAACTTGATGGACTCTAGCCATGGTTGTTCTTATCTATGGTTGGATATCAACCTATTTGGAGATGTTCTACGATCTCCCGAATTGATAAAAAGGGTTATTCAATTCGAAAAATAAATAGGATTTAATTAATGTATATTGATGCATTCTTTATCATTCTCATCACATAACCTCAATTTGTATTTCTAGGATAATCACCTGATCATGTCTTCTCTGAATTTGCGTTCCATTTTGGACACCAATAAGCTGACTGGGCCAAACTTCATGGACTGGCTTCGAAACCTGAGGATAGTCCTCAAGGCAGAAAAGCTTGCTTATGTCCTTGAAGAACAACTTCCCAACCATCCTCCTGAAGATGCAACTCCAGACCAGTTAGTGGCCTATCAGAAACATGTGGCCGATTCTGAACTTGCGAGTTGCATCATGCTGGCCGCTATGGTACCTGAGCTACAAAAGCAGCATGAGCATATGGATGCTCATACCATCGTCTTCCATCTTCATGAGCTGTTTGACGAGCAGGCGAGATCCGAAAGGTTTGAGGTCTCCAGACTCCTCTTCACCTCTAAGATGCAGGAAGGCACTTCTGTTTCACAGTTTGTGTTGAAGATGTTGGGGTACATTAAGCGACTAGGCACACTCGGATTTGCAATGGATCACGAACTAAGTATTGACTTAATTCTGCATTGTTTGCCCAAGAGTTACTCACAGTTTGTGATGAACTATCGGATGAACAAACTGGAGACTACCATTCCTGAGTTGCTTAACCTGCTGAAGACTGTAGAGCCTTCTGTAAAGCAGGATCAGAAGACGGTACTGTTAGTTGGTTCCTCAAAGAAAGGCTCTAAGAGGAAGCCCAAAGAACAAAATAAGGGAAGGAAGAAAAAGGCCAAAAAGATTGAAAAGGCACCAAAAGGCACTTGCCATCACTGCGGCAAGGAGGGCCACTGGCGAAGAAACTGCAAGGTTTATCTTGAGTCCTTGAAGAAGAAGGCATCCGATGCCCCATCCTCTTCAGGTATCTTCGTTATTGAATGTCACTCTATTTCCTCGGACACCTGGGTACTTGATACTGGGTGTAGCTCACATATATGTAATGACATACAGGGGCTAAGGAATAGAAGAAGACTCGTCAAGGGAGAAGCGAATTTGCGAGTTGGAAATGGAGCAAAGATTGCTGCTGTTGCCATCGGAACATATTTGCTAAAGCTCCCTACTGGACTTGTCTTAGAATTGGATAATTGTTATTTTGTTCCTTCGTTAATAAAGAACATTGTATCTATTTCATGCTTGAATGAAAAGGGTTATCATTTAACTTTTAGTAACAATTGCTGTTACATAACTTTAAATGGTGTTCTTTATGGGACCGAAACTTTATGCAATGGTATCTACACGTTAGATTTATCCGGTGACGTTTTCAATATCGAAGTTAGCAACAAACGTGCTCGAATAGATAATCAAATAGACTCCTATATGTGGCATTGTCGTCTTGGCCATGTAAGTAAGAAACGCATGACCAAATTACACCGATGTGAAATTCTGGAATCATTTGAACCCGGTTCATTTGATACATGCGAATCATGCTTAAAAGGCAAGATGACCAAATTACCCTTTTCCGAAAAAGGTAAACCAGCGGGAGAATTGCTTAGTCTAATACATACTGATGTATGTGGATCAATGTCAACTCTTGCACAAGGAGCCTATAGCTACTTCATTACCTTTATCGATGATCACTCACGATTCGGGTATGTGTTCTTAATGAAACACAAATCTGAAGCTTTTGAGAAATTCAAAGAGTTCAAAAGTGAAGTAGAGAAACAGCTTGGCAAAAGTATTAAGATACTTCGATCCGATCGGGGTGGTGAATACTTAAGTCAAGAGTTTCAAGATTATCTTAGGGACAATAGGATATTGTCTCAATGGACTCCGCCATATACACCACAGCATAATGGTGTATCTGAGAGGCGTAACCGAACCTTGATGGACATGGTTAGATGTATGATGAATCATGCAACTCTTCCAAAATCCTTTTGGGGCTATGCGCTTAAGACAGCTGTTTACTTACTAAACAGAGTCCCGACCAAGGTAGTCTCTACTACTCCATATGAGACGTGGAATAGTAAGAAACCTCATTTATCTCACCTAAAGATATGGGGTTGTCCTGCTTATGTAAAGCGGACTGTATCAGATAAATTGGATGCTAAGTCTGATAAATGTCTATTTATTGGATACCCTAAGGAAACGAAAGGTTACCAATTCTATCATCCCTTGGAACAAAAGGTGTTTGTTTCAAGGCATGCTGTATTTCTAGAAAAAGAATTTCTTTTACAAGAAAACAGTGGGAGTAGCATTGAACTTGAAGAAGTTCAAGAAACTCCAATAGACATTACAGAGACACCTAGTCTAGACCCACAACCAATAACTCATAATGATGAGCTATCAGTTGAACCTAAAACAACATCACTTCTTCGTAGGTCTGATAGGACACGCAATATTCCAGAGAGATACGGATTTCTCATAAGTGAATCGAACGACGTGTTACTCATTAACGATGACGAACCTATCAGTTATGAAGATGTTCTGAAAAATTCAGAAAGGAATAAATGGCTTGAAGCCATGAAGTCAGAAATGGATTCCATGTACAAAAATCAAGTATGGGACTTGGTTAACCCACCTGAAGGGATTAAGCCCATAGGGTGCAAGTGGGTTTTCAAGAAGAAAACCGACATGGAAGGTAATGTTGTTACCTTTAAGGCTAGATTAGTGGCAAAAGGATATCGTCAGAAACAAGGAATTGATTATGACGAAACCTATTCGCCAGTAGCTATGCTTAAATCCATTCGGATGCTCCTGGCCATAGCAGCTCATTATGATTATGAGATATGGCAAATGGATGTGAAAACAGCTTTCCTTAATGAAAACCTGCTTGAGGATGTATACATGATACAACCTGAAGGTTTCACATCGGTTAATAAAACCAAAGTATGCAAGCTTCGACGATCCATATATGGACTAAAGCAAGCATCCAGGAGCTGGAACATCCGTTTTGATGAGACAATCAAAGAGTTTGATTTCTCACAAAATCCTGACGAACCTTGTGTGTACAAGAAGGTTAGTGGGAGTGCAGTCGTATTCCTAGTGTTATATGTCGATGACATATTACTTATAGGAAACGATATATCAGTCTTACAGTCAGTTAAAATTTGGTTGTCCAAAACTTTCTCCATGAAAGACCTGGGAGAAGCAACCTATATCCTTGGGATTAGAATCTATAGAGATAGTTCAAAACGGTTGTTTGGTCTTTCGTAGTCTACATATATAGACCAAGTGTTAGAAAGGTTTAGCATGTTGGAATCCAAGAAAGGTTACCTTCTCATCAGGCATGGGATCAACCTTTCGAAGTCTATGTGTCCGCGCACAGAAGACGAGAGGATTTGCATGAATAAGATTCCTTATGCATCCACGATAGGATCTATCATGTATGCTATGTTATGTACTAGGCCCGATGTATCATATGCTCTGAGCGTCACAAGCAGATACCAGTCTGATTCAGGAATGGATCATTGGGCGGCTGTCAAGACAATCCTCAAGTACTTAAGAAACACTAAGGATGTGTTCCTAATATATGGAGAAGGTGATATGGTAATAGGTGGGTATACAGATGCCAGTTTCCAGACAGATAAGGATGACTCCAAATCTCAGTCTGGATACATATTTATTTTGAATGGAGGCGCAATAAGTTGGAAGAGTTACAAGCAAGACACCATAGCGGATTCTACCACGGAAGCGGAATATATTGCAGCTTCAGAAGCAACAAAAGGAAGCAGTCTGGATCAAAAGTTTGTCTCAGGACTTGGTGTGGTTCCAACCATTGATGAAGCAATACCGGTTTACTGCGACAACAATGGAGCTATTGCACAAGCAAAGGAACCAAGGTCTCATCAGCGATCCAAACATGTGATTCACCGCTATCATCTGATCATAGAGATTATAAGTAGGAATGATATACAAATTGAGAAAATTCCCACTGAAAGGAATTTAGCGGATCCTTTAACTAAGGCCTTGCCTCAAAGTAAGTTTGAGGGTCATTTTAGAGCCTGTGGTATTGGGTACCGTAGCGATTGACATTAGGCCAAGTGGGAGTTTGTTAGTGATATGAGAGAAGTGTCCTAAGGCAATCGCCTTATGATTGTAATCATTTATTTTAATAAATGAATATTCACTATTTGAGTATACATGTTTGTGTATTTGATTGAGATCTTAAACTCATTTACTGAATGTCCACAATATAATTCACAGCATGAGAGAATTTGTGATGAATTCACAACTAGTGATTATCTCTACATGTGCAATTGTGAAGTATTGAAATTGTCCCTAGTCGATGAATTAATAAATACGAACACTATTAATTCTGTTGAGACTAGCATGAGTTATTCTCTAATCAGCTGATTCTCACTGGCTGGTAACATTGAGATGTTCGGAGATAAACATGAATGCTAGTTAAGGGAACTAGTTCATTGGAGTGACTGGCTGTAAAACTTCATATGGTAGTCTACATATAGATATGTCAGTGAAGTTCTTACTGCAGCTTAAGTGCGATGTTCCTTTGACTTGCGGTGTTCAAGTCATCTTGGTCATGGAGACTTATACTTTGACATCTTAAGCAAGCATCTCCAAGGAGGTGTGGACCCAAGATGATTTGGTATAAGCCGAAGTGCCCGAAGATGTTTGAACAGCCTACAAAGGATTCACCACTCCTTGCGAGGAGATGTATACCCGAGGCCTATCGTTGGATTGTTACTCGAAGACTCTGGCCAGAGCATGACATGTTTAGAGTATGAATCTCTTAAATACATGAGAGTAATTAGAATCCGTAGGACGAGAAAACGTTACTTAGACTAGGTGTGACGTAGTCAGCCTAGTGGGGACTGACACACATAGACCATGTCCTGAACCAAGTGGGTATAAGATGGTGAAGGGAATGGAGCACGATTCATTATAGCTGTTGAAGGCTTTCAGAATTATTTCTGAGGTTAACCGTTGATCTTTCGATTAATTGGGGATCATGATGTACTATTAGGTGTCACTCATGATCGTTCTATAATTAATTGATTAATTATAGACGGCCAACATAAATCGAAAGCCTATTTAGTCACACGCACTATGAGTAATCCGAGGGATTTAAAACGAGTTGAAAATTGGATTTTCTAATCAAGAGAGATTAGGTTTGGTTGAGCCAAACGATAAGTCGAATCTGAATTTTTCAGAGACGCATCGAAAGCGTAAAATGGCTAAGTCTTTTAAAGACTTAATAGATGAATTAAATAAGTTTAATTCATTGGGGTGTGGCTTGGATGGGTCGGCCAAAGAGGGCCTCCATCCTCTTTGCTTGGCCGGCCACGACAAAGGGAGAGAACCAAGTTTTTGGTTCAATTTATAAAATAAACCAAGTGTGGTTTGTTTTATAAAATTATGGATGATATAAATTTTTATATAATAAACCAAGGTTTGGTTTATTTTTCATGGAAATTAAAATGAACCATGGATTGGTTTATTTTATAAAATCAATCATGGATTGATTTACCATGATAAGGAAATTTATTCCATAGGAGAGAAGAGACTTGATTGATTTTTTATCATGAATTAAAATATGATTTTAACCATGATATAAAATCAAACTTGGCATGATGGAATAAGTTATTCCATATTTGAGAGGCTTGATGGTTGAGAGGTCACTATATAAAGGACCCAAGGCAAGGCTTGGGTGTGAAATATAGAGATGAAGGCATAGGCGCTCTCCAAGCCGACTACCACCAGCTGGCATAGGCTAGAACGTGGGCCAACGTGGGCCTGAAATGTTTCCATTTCAGGCCCAACGTGCCCATTTCAGGCCCAACATGCCCAATATTAAAGGTGTTTTCTCGGTTCTTCATTATTATAGTTTAACATCTCGGAGAAGTCCAAATAAACAATAGATAACAAATTTGAACTCCTTGTAATATCAGAAATCCACAGGAACTGAAATTTTTACAATCGGAGCTCTCTATGTCAATCAGTGGGTTTTGACACATTAGGCCTTTTAGGGTCATTGGACCTGAAATGGAACTATTTCAAGCCCAATGACCCTAAAAGGCCACTGATTGACCTAGAGAGCTCCGATTGTAAAAATTTTAGTTTCCGTGGATTTCTGAGGTTACAAGGAGTTCAAATTTGCTATCCATTGTTTATTTGGACTTCTCCGAGGTGTTAAAATGTAATAACAAAGAATCGAGAAAAGATCCTTAATATTGGGCACGTTGGGCTTGAAATGGAAACATTTCAGGCCCAACGTGGGTCTGATATGTTCTTTTAGTTTTAATTTAATAAAAATATTTTAATTAATTTAAATATTTTTTTGTTTTGAGAAAGGTTTCATAATATAAAAATCAAAATATAAAGGAACATCTCTTTATGGTCCGTCTCGGAATTCGTTACTGAGAATGAGAAAGAGAAAGAGAAATACATGCAGTACTTGACGGTAGGGGTATAAGAGGAAGCTTACTAAAATATATGCGCCCTTTGGTAACAATAAAATCATGATATACCTTTTGGTAAATATCAATTTTTAGGTACGCCATTTGGTAAAAAGTCGTAAAGGTTTCAAAGTAAGGTTTTGCAACTTGGATGATCAATTTTTGAGAGTGATTAGTTTAATCTTATAGAAATTTTTTATTGGTCATGAGAAATTAAAAAGGCCTTTCAATAGACGATCTATTAAACCTTTTTAGATTAACTACTCATTCGATTTTTCAAATTTCTTCCTTAGGGAGGAGGATAAGATGAAAAGAAAAATAAAGAATATTTTTAAAAAGAAACACATCGAGTAAAAGAAGTCTCTTCTTATGTGATAAAAAAGCAATATTCCTTTCAAATTAAAAAGAAGACGAAACCATTGAGAGAAAAAACACAAAGGAGAAATGCTTCTACCATCAAAGATTAAAGGGAGGAAGGTAAGAAGTAAATAAATAAGAGGAAAACTAGAATAAAAAGAAATCTTCTTCTTACCTAATAAGTTCGGAGAGGAACCGATAAAAGGGGGGAAAAAACTAAGAAGTGATACTAACTAAAGAAACAAAAGAGATATTAACTCCATTCTTATAATTAATCAGGTAACAATTGAATTTGAAATCATTAGTTTAGTCCCATAAAAATTTTTCAATCGTTATTAGAATAAATTAAAAAAGTACACATAAAGACTCATCTTGATGGCTTGCATTTTTAGGGCCGCTATCCATTAAAGAGAAAATGTCTCAATAATACGTCACAACTGAGTCTCAAACTCTAATCCTTAATATACTATCAGAAGATCTGACCATGACATCTTGCCCTCGGGCTCCTTTTTATAAAAAAAAGATAAGTCTGTTACCTCAACGGCTCTACTGGAGTCGACCTCATGGATATGAAGAGAAATATATATAGATATACAGACGGGAACCACATGATGAAAAAATACCACCGTCTAGTCTATGCTACGCCAACGTCTCAATATCACTCTTATGCTTTCACTAGAGAAAGTCTCTTGAGAATTTGCCGAGGACATCACATTAAATTGATTTGCTTGCCTAATTAAAAAAAAATGATGTATTGGCATGGCAAGTAGGGATAAATGATGTATTGGCATGGCATGTAGGGGTACTCTTTTTATGATAATAACAAAAAATCATTTTAATTAATTAGCCTATTTAAGAAAATATTAAAGAATAATTAAATACAATAATAAATCCAAAACCTCAACATTCATGTGGTCGGAAGATGAAGGAATAATTCCTTCGTTTTTTGTTATTATTTGGAAGGAAGAGACGAAAACCTCAACCTGTTTTCATGTGCCACGTGTACACGAATTTATTGTTTTGGAAATGAGTAACTTATCAGAAAGTATGAAATAAGTATTATAAATATTTTTGCCAATTGAAATGCAGTGGTGAAGATTTTAATTAGATTTTTTAATTTGCAGCATGAAGAATAATAATTATTGTAAGTGAAACTTTTTTCTAATTTTAATAATTTAATAATTATATTTTGTGAATCAAAATGGCATAAGAATTGGATAATTATACTTATTTTCTTCTCTTGGATATAATTAAAATGATGGCCGGATCATCAAATAAAATATAAATTAAACATTCCAGAAAAAATTACCTTCATCATCATTTTTTTTATTTATTTACATTACATTTAGGAAAATAAAAGGAATTAGTCTCTAGCATTGAATACATATTAAATGAGGCCTGGATTCAAAGGCCCCTCCATGTGTAGACTGCTGATAAAATTTAAATATTCCAAATATATGAAAAAAGCTTTTTAAAAAATAAATTAAGGAAAATTGGTAACTATAAGTAGAACCAATATTTCATTCTACACCAGTCTCACAGATTGACCTAATTAGTATATATATCAATCTTTACATTAATAAATTTTATCTATAATAAAATACTCCTCGGCCATTTAAGATGAGTTATATGAATTTTTTACTCCAATATTCCATTCGTGACCTATCAAAAAAGAATAAATTTTAATGAAAATAATTTTTTATATTATAAACTAATTTTTAAAGAAATTTCCTTATTTATCTTACTTTCAATAAGTCGGGGATTTTATTATAATAAATGGGCTTATGAATTGTTTATATTTAAATTATTTAAATCTTTGAATCCCATAAATTCAAATTTCTACCACTAAAATATGAATTTATTGAATTCAAATGTATGATAAAGATTAGCTTTAAAATTATTTTGATGATTTTTGAAAAATAAATACATAATAGAAAAACCTTTTGATATTTTTAATTAAAAAAAGTACACCCTTTTGTGTACTTTGTTCCTCCATCTTTTGTCTTGTAGTAACAAAAACAATTTAAAATTCACTCCCTTGAATCAAACAATTGTTCAAATTAGGTTTTAGTAGATGGTGTTTTAAATTCACTGTACTTTTTATGATTCAATGAATTAATTTATTTGTCCCCTCCAATAGGATGCCTAATTGGTTAGGAGATAATTAGTAAAGTTTATAATTTATTTTTTTTATATTTATTCTGAAACGGATTGATAGGATGTTGAGATAAAAAAATCATCTTTTACCACCTAATTAGTTAAAAGATACTAAATTTATTATAATGAAATTGTGATCAATTTTGGATGAACACATACTCTCGGAGAAAAACTTCTTCCACCTCCTAACTATCGATAGTCGATTATAAGTTACCTTCACGATTTACTCCTCTCCTTATAATTTACAGATAAATTGTGAAGCATTTCTGAAATGAAGATAATTATATTTTAGTACAGTACTACACTAAATTAATTTATTGTCTTTCAAAGAGAGACAGTGTTCTAAGGGTGCATCTATATTAGAATTGTTCGGGGTTATGCTTTGTTACTTCTTCTCTCTCCCGAAAATTCTTTTGTTAAGTAGGTTTTTACCTCATTAACCTTGATCGTGTAGTTTTGCTTTTGTAAATTATTTGATATCTGTGTTCTTCGAGTATGAGAATTTTAAGTCTAACGTGAGTGTTGTTTTATATTATTTTAAAGTGTTTTAATCTATGTAGTACTTTAAGGAACTATAGAGTATAACTGGTACGAGGAATTCAAATTTAATCATATTTTGTATTTTAGAGTATCATAAAATTATTTAATTTTATATAATATTACATTTTCCTTTTTAATAAATTTTTAAAGGCTAAAAAAAATAAGGATAGTTGTTGATACCGTCCATAATAAAATCATCTGTTTTTTTAACTATATTTTATATCTAATTCTACTAATCAATTAATCTCAGATAATCTATCTGATCCTATAAAATTTTTACATCAATCATTAAAATAAATCAAAAAATACTCATAAAAACTTATTTAGATAATCAATATTTCTAAATCTATTTTGAATAAAAATTATAAAATAATCTTTTAATTATTTCTTAAAAGATATGGAATAATTTTTTTTTCACTGTATACATTGGACGATAATCTTTCAAGAATAGCAAAGCTTACATATTCATGTCTTCCACACTCGTCCATAGATACGGAAGAGTTACACAAGGAGACAAATGATTCGCTTCTAAAAAATTACTATCTCAGTCTACAAGAAAATTTTAAATAACAATAAAAGACACCAAATTTCAGAAACACATCAAAACCAAATGCAGATTTGCAAACTTCCCTACCTAATCCCATGATATATATATATATATATATATATATATATATATATATATATATATATATAATATATATATATATATAATCCCATTTGGGTATCTAGGGCAAAACAAAAAAATACTTCAAACTGTAGTGATAACATTCTCAGGATTTACTCAATGATCTCAGCATGAAGAATACTCTCAAACGTTGAAAGAAACTAACTTAACTGTATGTGTTTAGTTCTTTTAAGCATTAAGAGATCCTCCGAAAACATAATAAGAAGTACAAAATACTATAAGAACTTTCATGAACTTTGTTTAGGACGGAAAAAAAATGCTAAAAGAAACAATATTATTTAGAGTATACTCACTATAACAGCGCCTACTGTCATACTTCCATAGGCTCGTGCTCGTTTGAAAAATCGAACAATATCTCCCGCGTATGACGGATAATCTGAAACTATACATACACATCTCCACATATATAAAGTTCAGCTTCACTCAACTGGCATTCACACAATCACAACCATGCAGTTAAATAATTATATAATCATTACTAAGCATAATAAACTTCGAATAATAAATGCGACAAAACGAAAATCCGACGATATACGTACCGAGACCATAAATACAAAATTATGACTCTAAAACCATAAACTAAAATAAATCTACTGACGAAATAAGAATCGTGAAACGTCCATCGAAAATAAATACTAATCCGAAAAAAATATGAAATAATCACCGACGCTAAGGGACTGGCAGGTGGATCCTCTCCTGACGACACAAGACATAACTATCAACTACCTGAAACAAAAAGAAGGCGAGGGATGGTGAGTTTCAGGTAGAACTCTACGGGTATAAGAATAAATAAATGCATGGTATAATAAAAGATAAAACAAGCATTTGGAATCAAAGATATACAGTCTTTGGAATAAAGAACATAAAATGAATGCATCTATACAAATAAACATACCTCAAAATCATGTAACACGTAGGAGTAAGATCAGAAATCCCTCTAATACCTCAGTAAACTGCTATTATTGCCGAGTAGATCCAGATCATATAATAAATACAAATCATAATCGAATATGCATGTCAATCATAGCTCAAACAAGTGCAGCAAACACAAGCAAATGCACAATGCATAATATGCACATGATGTCATGACCTGCACTGTACACACACCGACCACCGCTACATTGGATAGGTTGAGTGGACAAGATACAAGCGCTAAAAGCTGTGGCTATGCAAATACACCACAGTACCTGTAGCCCTGAATAAAAAAGTCGTAAAATCTATGGCTTTAAAAATCCAGAAGTACCTGTGGGGATTCCAAACACCTAGAGAGTATCAATTGTCTGCTCACAACTCTAACTGAGCATGGCACGACAGGAAATAAGACCGACGACACGTCTCAACCACAAGGGAGCTAGTGGTCGTCGGTATGTATACAATGCTATGATACATGTCACTAATATGCACAACCTTAATCAATCCAAAACCATGAAATCAATATGATACGAAGCATAATCAACACTAAATTAAATAAACATGCATTAATCTACTATGTAGGGTTTATCTAATGTCAACCACACCCTAGATAAGTCAAATGATAGTTCTATACACGATACTATTTAGATCAGAAATCAAGAGATAAGACTGTATAACTCAACATTTTAGAATACTACTCAAAGGTCAAGCAAAAATAAGTATCAAGCAAGAAAAATAAGACAAATATATTTAAGGTAAAGCAACCTACTCAGATAGTAAAACAACCATGCATTTAAGGTAAACGATCTACAAGAATCAAATAAGAAATACCCATTTTTAATGTCGTATACGTATCCGAGGGAAGCTTCAGTCCAAATAATCCACAATCAACTATCATCCTGTATCAAGGGTCGAGTTAAACTACCTACGTAGAAGTCTGGATCCAACCAACCCACAATCTCAACAACGTACTATACGGTGCATAACATAGGGTCAAGGGACACCCTACAACTCAATCCAAAAGCAATAGGGATTCACATGAAATGGTAAGCTACCAAACCAACCTTAGGTTAGTTCCCAACTCCTACTCACGGCAACACATGATTAATGGACACCATGAAATTTCCACTCCACCGCACATAAACTCACGGCGTAGGAAACACAAGTTCAAAACACTAATCTAAATCCAAACACAAACCCATTACAATTACCACACCTCATGGCGCCACACCCATCTCAGAGAAGAGAGCTAAACCCAACTGACACACAACATCAACCAACTGAAAACCCAATTACTAGCAAACCGCCAATTCAATTCACATACTCTTACCATCGACCAAGCCCGCCATCAACTGCCTACTGCCACCAAAACTAAACCCAACACCAAAATCGAAGGACACACAACCTCATCTACATTCAAAATCAAATGACTATCAAATACTACATCGAAACAGAAATCAGATGCATCCATAGCAAATTCTAATCGATACACACATCAAACCACCCAAGCATGATACCAAACAGAGCAACCCTTACCTGCATCGCGCGGGTGCTACTCCCCTCTCCGAGAATCCAAGATCTTCCCTAAGACCGGAGTTAGAAGATGGGCGACGGCTCTCTCAAGGCCGACGGCTGGATCAGCAAAGAGAGACACCCAAGAGGTGACGACGGCTGGCGCCGAGGAGGGGGTGGGCTGCGGCGGTTTTGGAAAGGAGGAGGCGAGGATTGCGGCGTCGAAAAGGGAGAGGGGTTGCGCTCGGCGTTTCCCTCATGTGTGGCGAAGAAGAGAAGGAGGAGAGTCGGCGTGGCGTGGCGTGGCGTGGTTTAGGTTTAGGAAACAGGAGCAAAACATATATAAAAGGTGAATATATATATATAGAGAAAGAGAGAGAGAAATGCTCGGTTGTGGACCGCGCGCTGCGGACTGCGTGCGCGACACGCCTGATCGGTCACCAAACCGATCAGGTGTTGGCCTGATCGGTCTGGTGACCGATCAGGCATACTGCCTGATCAGTCACGGAGAAGCTCGGCGAGTCCTCCGATCGTACCGGCGGCCTTCGGCCGCCGCCTCCGAACAAAACTATAACCCAGGGGATGAGCGATGAACCCTAGGGGGTAGGGTGAACCCGTCGGGGTACGGTGATCGGTCACGGAGAGGCTCGGCGAGTCCTCCGATCGTACCAGCGGCCTTCGGCCGCCGCCCCCGAACAAAACTGTAACCCAGGGGGTGAGCGATGAACCCTAAGGGGTAGGGTGAACGTGTCGAAGTACGGTGAACCCGTCGAGGTACGCTCCCAAGCCTTCCCGAGCCCCTCCATAACCGATCAGGCAATGCCTGATCGGTCACGGGACCGATCAGGCGTGTCGCGCACGCAGTCCGCAACGCGCGGTCCGCAGCAGAGCAAATATATATATATATATATATATCAACTAATTCGTAACTAACTTATCTTGTGCCAATTATTCCCACAAACATTTTCAAAAATTCTAGAAAATTATTCCAAAATTTTCCATAAGGTTATTTCCATTTTTAAACTCTTATATATATATTTTTTTATTATTTATTTATTTAGAACTGTATTTTTACACCAACAACAACAACCAAGTTTTATCTCACTAGATAGGAGTTTAGCGTATACTCATTAGTAAACAAAAATTTGAAGTCTCAAACCAAGTCTGATATTTCATGATGGCATAGAATATGCTCACTCCATTTCAACGGTAAACTAATCTTCTTAACAAATGAAAAGACATTTTCACGTGATCACATCCGTAAGATGAAAGAATCTGAAATGCTGCATGACATAAGATGAAAACATCGTACAGATTGTGTTTCTTTCAAGATCAATAAGACCTATAAGAGAAGACGTAGAAGCACACAGACTAGTGAACAGAGAAGTCTTTCAAACAAAAGGAGGTGGAATTTAAGAAAAGAAACAAAGCCATTATATAGAAGGAAAACAAATGAAAGATAAGGAAACGTAAACCTGCATTTTCTCTGTCATTCATATTTAGAATGGAATGCTGTATTGCCTCTTAGAAAGACTAAAATAGTTCGGAAAGCATTGCAAATCGGACAAAACCATGAGAGAGGTTCACCGTCCACTTCAAATGTTAGAAACAGACTAAAATCAAATAAAAATCATAAGTATCAAGAAAAGAAAAGGATAAATTTTGAGCTTTTTATGGAAATGGAGTACAAAAACATTCCAAAAAACTCCTGAAAATTTAACGTCTTAACTGACACAATTTCAGGCAATCTACTAGTATGGAAGAAGCAATCATTGAAGGGGAGGGAAAGGAAAAAAGATGAGGAATAGCTGCCTATTTGAACAGAACTATGGAAAGAAGAGAATTGAAGAAAACATTATTTGCCTCTTTTTTACAGGGAAATGAAACGGGATATAGAGAAAACTAATATACCCACTCTTCATCACTAACAACCAATCACCACAGGATGTCACACCGTGGACGAACCATCACTGGCCACGGCTGACCATCATCAGGCCATTGCCCACCAACCATCCTTTGTCACCGCTAGACCCTCATCACTTAAGAGATGATCTCCGACAGACATTGATCGTTGGCGAACCTTAAAGTCAGTCATCAGATCCGACCAATAAACCTCTACTGGCCACTAGAGCTCACCACTGAACCATGATGATCATCTATCCAACTGTGGGAACATCACCATATCATGGTTGGACCACTGCTCACTAAACTAAGCATGATTTGGATTTGAAGCAAATACCTTTTAAATTGTTAGCCATCCACTTGTCTAGTGTCAATGTTATATGAGAACAATAACCTGACCCAGCTATACTGGTGGCCTACTCAAGTTTAAGTTTCTTCTAATCAAAGCTTTTCATTATTCATATATCCATTACTTGGCCTCTATTGTGATTAATCAATTTAGGGCTAGTAAAGATAACTATCTGTTGATTATTGTACATAGAAATTACCTTCTTGGCATGCTACCCAAGTGTGATATTTTTACCAAATTTGCTACGATGCATAAAGTAGCTAATGCATTTACTATGCTGTATTAATGAATTTTCTATCACAATAATATAATCTGAAGTATTCCATCTATTATAGTTTTACCAAACATGGTATCACAGGTAGGTTTCTAATTAGAGTTTTTCAAAGAGGTAGTCTCCGAGGGGGAGGCTGATGACCTTCTGCTACCCCTCACCCTCTCTCTTTTTTGTTTTTTTTTCCCTTATACACAGTCACATGTAGGGATTGCATGGAGTAGAGCACTACTACAACCAGAACATACCTTTTCAAGTGTCTCTCTAAGTCGCTATTGCTTCAAATATTTAAATGGAGAATAACCAACATTGACTCATCTTATGCCTTCACTGTTGCTCATCTTATGCCCACACTCATGAAACTTTCAAGAATTATATTTCCATTAAGAGTTTTTTTTAGGTCATCAATGATAAGGTAAGATTCAACGATTATATGTTCCTTCAATGATTGGCAGACGTCTTACCAAATCGGACATTAGCAGAACCTCATATGAACTATAATATAGACCCAAGCTCACTTCTATCAAATTACCTTCAGTTTACAAAGATGTCTTATAAAATTATTCTACATTTTTTATCTTTTTAGTTGGACTAAGTTTTGGTAGAATTGTTTTTAAGAGATTATGAATATAGAAGATTTTGTCTAAAATACAAGCATTATAAATACTCCATGCTGTATCAAATGTACTAATGAATTTCCTATCATAATCAAATTATCTGAAACATTCTATCCATTATAATTTTATCTCAAAATTGTTTGATATCTCTCTACAACTCCAAATCACAAACTAAAACCAAATTTAAATTTCCACGCTCTAGCGTCTTGAATGACCGATATGAATTGTTTTAGCCCATCAAGGAGCTTACCCTTGATGGAGCAAAACAATTACTCAAAATTGCTTGATTGGCCAAAATAGTTCATAAAATGTATTCCTTGGAGGGTTGATACTCCAAATCCAGTATTAGTTTGTGATTTGGTACTATGGAGGGAGATCAAGCAGTTTTGAGCTAAAATTACTTGATGTTTTCGATCAAAAGTGCTTGATGACGGCCAATTTACATTGGTCAAGACCTGGTATATGTTCTTGGGAGTGTGCGGAATCCAAATCTAATCTTTGGTCTGACAAGCACCTTTGAGTTGAATGCTTGATGACTCAAAATAACTCATTTCAATTTAAAAATAATTTTTTCATATAACAACACTTGTGTGGATCCAATGATACCCTTGTTGGTTAAAAACTATAAGGTTCTAACCATTAAAAAGTTTAGAAAAAAAAAACATAATTTTGTTAAGTCAATATGCTTTGAACCCCTTATGAAAGATCTCCTACTTTACAATATCAATTGACTTGTTAAAGGCAATATCAAGGCCTCGCTTCAAATTGCATTGCAATTATTTCCGTTCACTCATAGTGGCATCAAATCATGTTAGTCACTTCTAAGTTTTTTTATAAATTTCCCTAGCACTTAAATATCCTTTTAGTGTCATGAGAAGCTGAAAGATACAAAAAAAAAGTATGCAAATTTCTCCAAGGCCACATTTGAAGTTTGGATTTTCAAATCAAACTCCCATATGTCAAAATTTCCACTTCCTCTTTCCATATACTCAACATATCCTTGATTCAAGGACTGTACAACCCCTCCCCTTTCTTTTTCAAATTCTTTTGAAGTTCCAAACTTTTTTCACTTTACTAATCATATTCAAACAAATACCCAAAAATAGTTTTTTGGCCAAAATCACATTGCATCAACCCAAAACAAATCGCTTTAGTGGCCATCAAGGTAATTTTTAAAACAATCAATTCCAACTCAATGGATCTTTTAAAAAAATCAATTTGAACATCGCAGCTGAGACTCTGAGGGTACTCTGACATTACATTTGCAATCAAAATGGCATGTTTAGTTCATTGAGATGCTTTGATGATCTTGATCATTTATTCAACTCAACATGATCCTTTTCAACACCAAAACACTAAAACAGTCCACCTGAGATTCTCAAGAATCGTTGGTGTATTTTTTTAAAGCCAAAATAACTTATTTTGGGCCATCAAGATGATTGACAATTTTCAATTCAACTAGAATACTCTTAACTGTGACACCCAAAAAGCACTTAGTATGATATTCTATCTAAATTAACATGTATTCTAACTGTGACTCCCAAAAAGCACTTGGTATGATATTCTATCTAAATTAACGTGTTATTTTTAACTAAAAATGTTGTCAAAGTGGTTTGGCTAATTTTCAACTCAAAATCACTTGAACACTAAATTCCAGACTCTTACAAAGCATCTAATATGAACAATGACCAACATAAGAGAGCAAATAATCAGCCTATAAATCACCTATATGATATTATTTATCCACAAATAGAAGGGAGAAGATGATGCAATGAACCAGACATCCAAAAGCAAATTTAAAATCACAAAGATTCTGCACTAACCTGATCTCAGATCGCCACCAACGTTTTGGACGGAAACTATGGATGCTGTATCCAGTCTTCCAATTATCTAAATAGATCACCTTGCTCACAGCCCAGTAAGCCAGTAGCATTCCCACCAGCATGAATCCCCTCTGAGCCGAGATGCTTCTAAATCTGACAAGCAAATGAGTCATGAAGGCCAGAACGAGTCCAACAACCATGTACAGGAAGCCAATGGCGAAGCCCTCAGCCCCCAGCTGCATCCCAGATCCTTGGTAGAAGAAGATTAAGCGATCCGGGTTGTCGCGGTCGGGCAAAACCATGGGCATGTTACGGATGATGTTGTGCATCGTACCGGAGACGCCAAAGGAGTACACGAAGAGGGCAAGGGACATCCAGAGTCGCTGGTCGTGGATGAGAGTGTCGCCGTCAAGGATGCGGCGAATTAGGAAAGGGGCGGAGATGAGGATAGCAGCGAGGAGGAAGAGGACCTGGCGAAGAGAGACAGGGGGAGGGCGCAGGATGGCTCCACCGAGGGAGATCTTAGTCTTGGACTCGAAGAATTCAGCCATGGACTCAGCACCGCGGGAGAACTCGGACTGGCCCATAGGGATGGAATCGCGGAGCGAGCGAGTAGAGGCCGTAACGAGGCGGACATGGGGCACGCTGGAGACTCCGAAGAGGTCAAACGATTGTTGAGACTCCCCGAATTCGACGTCGCAAAAGAAGATGCGAGATGACGAGGCGTCGTCTTCATGGTGAGCGGTGAAGGAGGCGGAGAGAAGGGAGAACTCGGAGTGGAGATAGGGAAGGCGGAGCTCGGCCTTGGAACGAAGTTGGCTCGCGTCGAAGAAGATGAGTAGAGAATAGGGGCGGGGCGTGCCGACTGAGGAAAGGAAGCGGGAGACGAGGCGGTCATCGAGGTGGATCACGCCGGAGGGAGACTGAGACCTAAGAGACTTCAGCTCCTCTACAAGATCATCGACGGAACGTCCACCAGCGCCGCCAGTCATGAGGAGGAGGAGGAGCACGGCGGCGATCTGGATCAAGATAGTCATCTTCTCCGCCACGCGTTGCCTCTGACTTCCATTCTACTTTAATTTGGTTGAAGGATATTTTTCATTTTAGCACCTAAATTTCAAAGTTAGTGCCCAAAGTTTAACAAGTAATCATATCTTGATAGTCTAAAATAGGGGTGTAAATGAGTCGAGCCGCTCGTGAGCCGCTCGGTCAAAACTCGACTCGAGCTCGGAGTTGACCGAGCTCGAGCCGAGCTCGAGCTGGTTCGTTTACAATTCGAGCCGAGCCCGAGCCAATTCAAAGCTTGCTCGATGGCTCGTCGAGCCATATCGAGCCAAGCCTGGGATCTATCCAATAAATCCAAGGGCTGAGCTGAATGCTGAAGTGAACGGTCAGGATTAGTAGATCAATTAATAAAAAATTAAAACTCAACAACTCACTCAAATCTCGACCTCGACTCTCAAGACAACAAAAACCCTAGTGGCTAATACCCTACCTCTCGCAGCGTTGCCGCCGCTACGTGATGTCGTGATTTGCTTCGACCTTCGACCTTCGACCTTCACTGGAAAACCCTCGTTCCCCGCGTTTCCCAAGCTTTCAAAACTCAAAAGCCTTTGTCTCGCTCGCTGCCTCAAAAACACTCCTTCGTGTCGCTGTCGGCTGCCTTAACTCATCTCCGTGTCTGCTCACCAACTCGAAAATTTCTCCTCCTTGAGACTCTCTCGGTTCTGGGACAAGTTGCTTGCAGAGGCGAACAAGTTCCTTTTTGGAATTGTAGTTCAAGACTTTAAGCGTTGTGTTGTGTTTGTTTATTTTTTCAATGGAAAAAAAAAGAAAGTCTTATGGCTGATGATTGTTAAGGGAGAAAACTATCAAATAACTTCTTAGGCTTCTCTTTGTTTTGTTCCTCTTTCGTGTTTGTTTTCTTGTGAATTTAATTTCTTGATCTTACTTTAGCTATAGAGTTCTTCAGTAGTTTCTCATCTTACATATAAAGGTTTTAGAATTTAGATTGTATTAAATTCTTTCAACTTTGACCTGGGGAATCCTTTCTTTCACAAGAGAAAGGTTTATTTTACGCTCATGTTCCAAACAAACATAGTGAAAAAGAATCATAATCGTTTGTATGTTAATTCTTTATAGTATGTTGATTGAAAAGATTTTTTTCTCCACTACAATCAGGTTAAAATGCCTGATATTCAGTTAGGAGTCAGGACTTAGGAGGTCAATCATTGAGAACCCATGGGGCTAAATTTGCTAGATTCCATTGCTGCTTCCAATGTTTTGTGAATTTATCCTATAATTTTATAGGCCTTCTTAATAAACTTTATATTGCCTTTAGTGTTCTTATAATGAATTATACTGTTGCTTCCAGTCTTCTTATATTGAATTATAAGAAAAATAGGTTTTCTTTGTTTATCTTCTTTAGAATTTATTCTTTGAGCTTTTTTCAGCCATGGCATGCTCTTCTAATTATTGTTTGAGCATTTTATAATTTATTATCTTTTGATCAGTTATGTCGCTATCGCTAGAAGAGTCATCTATTCCAACCACGGTAAACAGTGCCGTTGCTGAAAATAATGAGGTTAATCTTGAGATCAACAAAGAAATTGGCACAACTAGTCAAGAAGCACAAGAAAATGCTGAAGAAAAAAAGGAAGAGGAGTTCCAAATAAAGAAAAGGAAAAAAAGTTCAGAAGTTTGGAATGATTTTGACATAGTGGATGGATCAAAGAAAGCTAAATGCAAACACTGTCAATCTCTTTTTACAGTATATAAATCAGGAGCCACATCAAGTCTTTTAAGACATAGATCAAATTGTGTCAAGAAGAAAATTCATATGCGAGCAGCTGAACAACAAACAAAGTTGAATTTTTTGCCCACTGATTCAGCTTCACCATCTATTCCTCCGTTACATTCTGGAAAATTTGACATGGAACAAATGAGGGAGGCTGCTGCTCATTGGATTATGATGCACGAACATCCATTCACCATTCTTGATGAAGAGGGGTTCAATTTAATGATGAGACGTGGAATGCCAGAATGGCAAAAAATTAGCAGGACGACATGCAAAGCAGATTGTATGAAAATTTATGAAGTTGAGAAAAAGAGGTTCAAGAAAAGTCTAGAGTGTGTTGATAAAATAAGTTTGACAACAGATTGTTGGAAGTCCAAGACTCAAAAAATTGAATACATGGTTGTCACTGGCCATTGGATTGATTCTTGTTGGAATTTACAAAAGAGGGTTTTAAGTTTTATTAACATTCCACCACCAAGGGGAGGTCTTCAAATTTCTGATGCCATTTTCAAGTGCATGAAAGAGTGGGGCATTGAAAACAAGGTTTTCACAATTACAGTTGATAATGCTTCAAGTAATGATTTGGCTATTCGGTACATGAAAGACACGATTCGAAGATCTAGAACATTGGCATGCCAAGGAAATTTATTTCATGTTCGTTGTTGTGCACATATCTTGAACTTGTGCGTTCAAGATGGGTTGAGAGAGATTGAAGATATTATTATTAATATAAGGGAAAGTGTAGAATATGTAAATCGTTCAGAGGCAAGACGTCTACAATTTGCAGAGTGTGTGCAACAATTGCAGTTAAAGGATAAAAAATTGATTCGTGATTGCAAAACCCGGTGGAACTCGACTTTTGAGATGTTAAGTTGTGCACTCAAGTTCAGAGAGGTTTTTCAGATGTTTAAAGAACGTGATCAGTTTTATGGTTGCTGCCCTCAGGAAGAAGAATGGGACAAAGCTCAAAAGATTTGCTCACTGTTAGAGGCTTTTTGGACAGCCACGCATATCATTTCAGGTACTGAGTATCCTACTTCAAATTTATTTCTTCAAGAAGTTCAGAAAATAAAGACAGCATTGGATACTTATGCACAACATGAAGATTTGTTTCTTAAGCAGCTAGCTAGAAAAATGAAAGAAAAGTTTGACAAGTATTGGGGTGATTGTAATCTATTGATGGCTATAGCTGCTGTGTTAGATCCAACCAAAAAAATACTTGCAATTGAATTTTGCTTCCCTAAACTTTATTCTGAATTTGATGCCTCTATGCATATCTCAAAAGTTAAGGAAGTAATTAATTCTCTTTATGAAGAGTATGTTTTTGAAGAAGCTAATAAAGGAGTGTCTCATCCATCTGAGTCCGAGAGTTTTGGCTCTTCAAGTGTTAGAAAAAGTCAACAAAGTTATGTGTATAGTTGGGATGATTTTGATGACTATTGTGCAAAAGTTGAAACTTCAGAGACTAAGCGATCTGAATTGGTAGATTATCTTGAAAAGGGTCGTTTAAAGAAGAATGAGATTCCTAAAATATTTTCATGCTTAGAATGGTGGAAGATGAACAAGATGCAGTATCCAATATTATCAAAGATGGCAGCTGATATTTTAGCAATCCCAGTGAGTTCAGTGGCTTCAGAAGCAACATTTAGTGCAGGGACAAGAGTTATTGATTCTTATCGTTCATCACTCTCTCCAGACGCAGTGCAGGCTATATTATGTGGGGGTGATTGGCTTCGACACATACATGGACTGAAAAAGAAGACTAAGATAAGTTAAATTCTATTATTAGTTTTCTAAGTTACAAACTAAATTTCATCACTTATTTATCTAATTTTTACTTTTTCAGAGAGAGAAAACTTACCAAGAAATTTTTCTTCCAGTATCTACCTCTTAAGACTTACAGTAAGGTAAATTTCATTTTTTTACACAAGTATAAACGTGTAAATCTGTTTTACACAAGTAAGGAAAATACAAGTATAAATGTGTAAATCTATTTTTTTCTTGCACAGGGGCTGCTAATCTTCATGGTTCATATTTTAGTATCATGTTTAGTCTTCATCTATTTTGTAACTTTTCATTCTTAAGAACACTAAATCTTGCAAAAATCGTTATATTTTAAGTTTTAACTAATTGGCATCTTGATTCAATATTCACAGCCGCGGCGAGGATGCTTTGAGATATGCGAGGAAGGCGGTCAAACTTCTGTATCTTTACTGGTATAGTGGTATTCTTATACATCACTACTACATATATCCCATTCAGCACTCTAAAATGCTTCTATATTGAAAGGAAGCATACTGTCATACACATACTGCCATTGCAGGATATGGGAGCATACTGCACTCCATCAGTCCATCTCATATTGATTCAATTCATCTAATTGTACAATTTATGGATTTCTAATTTGTAGAATTATTTTGACACATACTGTGCTTACTGTCATCCATCTAATTGTACAATTCATCTATTGTCATACACATATTGTCATCGATTTGTTCATACTTCATAGTAAACTTGCATTTCTCATCCTAATAATGTGTCATGCTGTCCTTGTAGGTTATGGGGCGTCCCTTTACAGTTTACACTAATGAAGAAGCTCAACATGGAAGATGTAATCAAGGACATTTTGGAGAAGAACACTTGATTGGGAATGGATACAGGATTAGTAGAAAAGCTACGATTAGAGAGTTTTATTATGAATGTCTCTATGTAATTTTATATCCTGTAGAAGATTGAGACTTTAAGTGGCAATGTGACATTGTTCTAAACTTCTAATCTGTAATTCTGCATGAACTGCTCTTTGAAGTTTGAAGTGATGCTTGATGCTCCTATCTCTAAGCTTCCCAAATGTGATCTATTCTATTGTTTAGTTGCAGAGTTGAGTTAAATGATGAGACAACATTATCTGTCGTTTTGGGCATTTATACCTTTTAGATGAACTGCTCTTTTAAGTGATGCTTGATGCTCCTATCCCTTATATTGAAGTTCTTGAACTGATGAAGACTTGAAAAGAGCAAACAATAATTTTGAAACAGAGAGTTTACTTTTTGACAGAGGGACGAGGAGAGCCTCTTGAGGGATAATGCTATTGTAATTTGCAAGTATAAAATCCAGATTTGTGTTCTTTATTCTCTACAATGCATATCCAGTGTTCATATATTTTTCTTTTCATCGGAAGCCATGTTGATCAGTTGATGGTATCGCCAACAAACTGCCTCATGCATGTAACAAAGAACTGCTTGGTAACACTACAAGCCTGTGAATTTGTGATATTTCATTGATGAATCTGTGATTTTTTTTACATCTATGAATGTGAATGTGTGATATTTTTTTACAGCTATGAATGTGAATGTGTGATATTTAAAATAACATTGTTTTCCATAAATAAATAAGAACTTGATGAGGTATTTGTGGTTAGAAGGTTTCGGTGGAGGTTCTCATGTAGCAGAGGTTGCAAGTTCGAATCATGACCTTACCCCATTTTTATTAGATTTTTCGGCTCGAATTTGGCTCGAGCTCGGCTCGAGCTCGACTCGAGCCGAGCTCGAGCTCGAGCCGAGCTCCTTTGGTTTTCTCAAGCTCGAGCTCGAGCTCGAGCCGACCTTTGGCTCGGCTCGGCTCGACTCGTTTGCAGCCACTCTAAAATCTATATCGTGCTAAATCAATATTTAAATCATAATACTCATTTAAGATGATCATAAATATTTTGTTTAGTTTCTAACTTAAAAAACGCTAATTTTAGAACATAACTATATTTTCACTAGATTATTAGTTATGTGTCAAATTTAAAATTTATTAATAACAATATAGTAGATGGTTAAATAAATAATATATTGAAAAAACTTATAAATTAATGGATGATCAAATTATTTACTGACTTTGCCTTATTAAATTGACCAAGCTGTATAATCCACGAGAATCAATCTATTTGTATTTTTACGGATCAACTGATGAGTAACATAGTATTATCATTACGAGAGTTGATGATCAAAATTTGATAAAGTCAATATGTTCGTCTTTCCTATGTGATAGTCACATCATCCAAATTAATAATTCTATGATTTATTTCTTATGTGTTGACCTTAAAATAAATTAATAAGAATAGTGAAATAAATGAATCATCTTTTACCACCGAAGAATCAATCAATTTACATAATTTATACTGTCTCAATCAACTTAACTGACTAAATATGGTGGTCGGTGGGAAACTTTCGTGAGGTCGAGTCGGTCGTCCGAGATTGAAAAAACTTCGTTAATTATTTTTTTCTGACTAAATATATCTATTTAGCCGGTCTAAACCAATGAGTTCACCCAACTACCTTGCGTGGACTAACATATTAGGCCATCCAATCAAGTTATCCAACTTAATTAAATTGTTTTGTTGAAAGCATCAATCAAGTATGTTTTTGAGGGAGGAAAATAAATTATTTTAAAAAATAAAATAAAAAATAATCTCTTCTTATAAATAAATATTCTAAAGTTATTTTTTATAACCAAATATATAATGTTTAGATCATGAGATTTGTTAAGAAAAGGAGCAACTATTTTTTTAATAATTTAAATATTTAGGGCTTTCTCCTACTCTTATAGGTTTTTCGTTCGATCAGTACAGTTTCATTTTGATCTGAACAACTATTTTTTTTTTTGCTATTTTTCTTTATCATGCCCCCGGATGTTATTGCCCGGCTCGTAGAGTAGATAAAGCTCTCTGATAAAGAAGAATTAAAAATTATATTGGAAGATGAAGATCTGCGTTTAGGAGAAAAACGCATCGACAATTGCTTGGTCGCCAAGATTTTCTCCACCAAATCTTTGAACAACGAGACGTTTTCATACGTAAATTCCTCAGATCCTACAAGCATCGCGTAATATAGAATTGAAATCTATGGGGATAACATGTTTGTATTGGAATTCTCATCTACCCTAGATCGACGCCTAGCGCTGGTTGAAGGGCCGTGGGATTTTTTTTCGAGATCTAGTGGTCTTTAAGGAGCTTTATGGGATGCAAATACTGCGACTGCTTGAGTTTAATGAGGTCTCAATCTGGGTGCAGTGCCACAACCTTCCAATTGCACATATGCATCGAGGTTTTTGTGTGCTCTCAGCGCCCTCGTCAATCCATCCCAGGATTAACACCGAGGAGATAAATCACGATGACTAAGAAGACAAGAGGTTGGAGAAAAGAGATTTTTTACATAAGATACAGAGCCATATTGAGGAGACGGATAGTGGTGAAAGTGGGACGTGGGAGTTCTGCTAGAATTTGGATACGAATTGATTTGGCAAAACCCCTCAAACATTTTGTGCGCATTGGGAGGGAAATAGTAGGAGAAGATGTGATTATCGTAGTCACCTATGAGAGATTACTCGACTTTTGTTAAAAAAAAAAGAACAATTGAAACTCCCAACACTCCAAAAAATTGAACTAACTGTGAAGAAAAAAAATTCTCTTGTAAAGGACCTTGAAGTCTCTCTCGTAAAAAACCTTAAAGAAGTTACAAAGAATGTAAAAACTGAAAGACCATTTTGATAATCATTACAAAGGTATTTAAAGACTCATATCTATTAACTAACTAAAAGTAAATTATCTTGAAAAAAAATAATACACTAAACCCGCCTAAAAAATACGAACCCATAACAATTCTAGAAAATAAACAGTAGACTAGATTAATTTAAACTTCTAGAAACATTACTTGATAATTCAACACACCCCCTTAAAGTGATGTTCTCAAAACTAATCCGAGCTTTGATCACAGATCTTCTAATCATCCTTTGGAAGTGATTTTGTAAAAATATTGACAATATTGTCTTCACATTTAACAACGACCATATCAATAATCCCATCAAGCACTTTTTCAGATAGCGCCCATCATCGTCTTCCTCATTTGCAGAATAAAAGGCCTCAGAAATAGAAGTAGAAGAAGTTGAAGAATAGGATACCCAACCACTTTTCGCGAATGGATTGATCCATTCGTCGGCATCCTCAAGCGTATAGAGATAAGCATTTTCATAATGGTGGTCAGGGAACCTAAGTCCCCATTCATCATCCGGGAGATCCCTTGGAGGATTCAGAATAGATGGTGATGGAGGTGGTAATAATTTCATCATAAGATTTTGCCAAGCCCCAGTGCCAATCTGTGGTCGCTGAAGTTTATCATAGTATTCCCTTGTCTGGGAGAGGGAGGAGCTGGGATTGTCTTTGTGTAAGGTTAGCGACCAACAGGGCTCCTTGTCGTTACTTGGGAAAATATATTCTTCTTCAGGAAGGTTTGTAGAACCAAAGCCTCCATGTCGGGAGATCTCTTTGAATTCAAGAACTTCAATTAATTCAGGAGTACTTATTGCTTCAAGGATTAATTGAGCTATGGCTTCGCCACACCTAATATGCATTACTTCAGAGGTTAGATTGAAAACCAATATTTTTACCTCTTCTCGATAATCAGAGTCAATTACTCCTATCCCTACAGAAACACCCTTCTTCCATGCGGCACTTGATCTAGCTGCAATCGTTCCATAATGTTCATGAGGTATATTGAATGCCAATCCTGTAGATAGTAAAGCTCTTCCTCCTGCAGGAATATTGTAAGCTTCAATAGTGGAACGATCATAACCAACAGAACCTAGCGTCTTTCTTTCTAGTATAACGGCCTTTAGGTGTAGTCTTATGACTTCAAAAATCTCCGGCTTCATAGTGATAATAGGGGCCAGAATCTCTTGTTCTGGTGAACTTATTTCTTCATCATGATGGTTCACTCTGTGTGATGTTTGCTCTGGAACTGGTATATATCCCTCAAATTGTTGGGAAATGCTGCCATCAAGTAATGTTCTTGTTTGAACATGTGTTGGGGCCACTGGATTTCACCTGATTGATGGTTGCAGTATCCACCTTTGTTGTTGGAGTTGTTCGGTGGTGAATCGGATTCCTGGCAGGGCATGAACCCCTCGACTAGCTAGATAATCTGCCACATTTTGAACATTATAAGCAAAATTAGTAAAGCTAGTATTGGTTAATCGCCCAATCATCATGCAGGTTACTAGCAGGTTACTAGCTCCTCTTTGCCATTCCGTATATCCATGTGTTTGGAAAGAGACTCCACATGGTTGGCGAAGTCTTCAAGGTTCATAATAATCTCAGGAAACATAAACCATTTGTGTCCCTTGTGTTAAGTCATTTCCATGGTGGTGGTGATCGATCGATCATCCCTCCACCTAGTGTCTTGTAGGACTGCTAGGGCCATAACACCGGTATTACGCCTATGCAAGGCGTAAATTCATACCATGATGAGGCCCATGTGTATGTGTTGAAAGCCAGCCTCCCGTAGTAGTTGATGACTTTGCTCAGTTACAAGTGGTAGGTCAACTTAACTATCTTCGATGCACAAAATATCTTCTTCAAAATAATGTTGATAGACCCGGTGTTGAGTGAGTCTATATCCTGTGGAGTAGAGAACTTCGGCTGGAACCATCCCGGCTCTTTGTGATCTTGAGACTTCCAGTTGAGCTTCTGGGCTTAGTTGAGTTTCAATAGTTCGCCGATATCTCCGTTGGCTTGGCATCAGACGTCTTTGTAAATTATATAATCGATGGTGGTTCTGACGATAGTCACGAATTTGGTCCTCCATGCTCGGAACTGTTGTTATTGTTGAAGTAACGGCTGGAGGCCTCGTCTAGGTGCTCAACCTTGCTGAGTTGCTCATTTTCTCAGCTCGTTTTTTTAGAATTTCTGCAGGGTCTTTGAAAACCAGAATAGAACCCTTCTTCTATGGGATAATGGGATCAATTCCCAAAGTAAGTCCACCCAACCTTTTTGTTAGATCTGCAATAGACTCCTCTAGCTCTTTCGAACTGGATACTGGTGCTTTGGTTGAGATTCTTCTTATTTGGCCCTGCAAGTCTTGAACTTGAGATGTTAGGTTGATTACCAATGAAATTAAAGTATTATTCTGCTTAATGATACCTCGTTGTAGATCAAATGCTGTTTTAAGATCATTTGGAGCAAGAAAACCAAGCGCTAGTGTGTCAATGACCTCAGTGGTTTTTAAGGCTTTCTTATAATCTACAGTTTCCTTCTGCTCCTCAAGGTTCATTTACCAATAAGGTGCTTCATTTCTTCAATTAGGTATTCCACCCTTCTTACGTTCTTCCTTAGTTATTCAGTTAACTTAAGGGTTTTTTCTTCAATCAACTTAGGTTGTTGCACTATTTCTCGCACAAGGTCTCTTACGTCTGCCTGAGTAATGGGCTTCCTACTTAGGAATTCCTTCTCAAGGGCTCTTACAACCTTTTGTAGCACAAATATTTCATGCTTGAGTTCTCCATTTTCTTCTTTCAATGAATAAAAGTGTTTTAGAGAAACTTTAGAAAGGAGAGATACCCTATTAAAAACAACCCCAATATTATTAGCAATTTCTGAGAGTTGTGGTTTAGCTGTTTCAGCAAGATCAAGATATTCAAGGTTTACGGTTCGGGAACCACTATACCATTCTCTTATGTTTTGCTCAAATTTTTTAGACATTTAAAGAAATTACTAAATCTAAATCTTTGCTTACGGCTTAGGAATTCATAAAACTTTCATGCTCACCTGACAGGCTACGACTCCTTTCTGTGGAGGCTTACATGCACAGCAGTCTTTTGCAATCAGTTAATAAACTCGGTCGCCTTATCACAAAAATTTTAGAAATTAATAATCTATTCTTCTAAATTGTGTTTATTCTTTCGGAAATTAATATCTGGAGATATCCATCGTTGGGCTTTCAGACTTACCGTCTTACGCACTTACTAGCCTTGCGGAATTCCGGACCAAGGATGCTCATCGAGTCTCCAACCTTCAACCTGTGATTTCTTCTCCAAAGTATCAAATTCCTAAAGCTACTCCACAATTTTAAGTAGTAAAAATCTTTCGCAAATAGAAAAATGATAAGTAAGTGTCCCTCACCTTTCACCTTGAATAATGAGTTTAGCCTGCTATTAGCTAGCAGGCTCTGATACCAAAGAAAAAGATTGTCTTTACTGAAATGGAAACCCGGGGTAAACCCAGAGATTCATTTATCGGTAAAAAAGATAGGCACACAAGCTTAAGCTTATAAACTCTCTTAAGGAATGAGTGTCTTGGTGTTGCTCAAGGTGTGCTCAAACCTCTATCGTCTCTTAGTTTTATAGGCAGTGGAGGTTGAATCAATTATTGAGGCGGGTGCATCTCTTTGCCCCATCGTCCCTCAGATAAGATTCCCTCTGTCTGCGAATATAAACTTTACAACTCACACCGTACCCCTTCCACGTCCTATTCTTATCTTTACACTATTTACTTTATTAAAGGATCGGCTCCCCGAGGCTCAAATCCTTAGTGCGGTGGGTGTGGCTTTGGATGTTCTGGGAATTGGGCCCACCATTTGCTTTCACGGTGGAACTCTTCTGATTTCGCGTCCAATCATTTGGATGTGTTTGACTTCAAGCCAAAGATCTTTTCTGCTTTCTTGCACATTTTTCAGATTCTTGTGCCAGAAGCTTTCACTTCCCCCTTCCATATGCCTTTGGTAGTTAAAATCATATTCTTTCATCTGTATGATTAGTTCCAGCTCACATAGCTTCTCCAGCACGTTACATATGGCTTCATCCTCAATCTTGGTCATCCGATGCCTTTTGTCGTGTTCCTCATTATGCATTATTTTCTTCAGGGTGTTATGAATGAGATTTTCATATTCAGTAAGCAAAGGAAACCTGGTTGATGAGGTAGCTTCTTCTTCTGTATCAGTGAAAACTGCTAGTACCTCTTGATCATTTACTAGCCTTGATAGCGTATCTGCAAGGACATTTAACTTGCCATCAATATGCTAAAAATTAACTTTTACGCTTGTACTTGTAATGTAATCGGTAAAGGATAGCCATCGAACCCTCGTGGGTTTGTTTCTTACTGACTCGTTGTGGAAGTTGATTATTGCCTGGCTGTCAGTTCTTAGTGTAATCTCCTTTTTATCAAGGAAATGGATCCTTAAGGCGGACATTGTTTCCATAGTGGCGTATATTTCTGCATCAATTACTGATTTCACTACTGAAAATTTGTCATGCGCGTATGCACATATTTTCTCCATGCTTCGTGGGGCATACTTATTGGGCTTCCATTTGCATATTCCTCCCTAGCACAGCATTGATCCATCTGTTTCGAGGACAATATATGCATCTTCAGGAGGTATCTCGAGATCAGGCAGTTTGCTAACGGGCTCCTTTATTTCTTTAACAATGACCCAATCTGAGGCTTTCATCCTCTTTATCCCCATGAGGTCATGTCTTCTCGTATAAAGGTCCTAGCTTAGAGCTTAAGTTGGGTATATAAGTTCTTGCATAGTTTAGAATCCCCAACCATGATCGTAGGCCTTTTTTCTCTTTTAATTGATCTTCTTTAAACTTTGAGATCTTCTTAATAATGTGGGGCTGAAGTTTTAGCTTTCCTTCCCCAATCTCAGCTCCTAGGAACTCGATTTTTGATACACAAATCTTGTATTTGGTAGGAGAGAGAACCAGGTCGTGCCTTTCACAAATGCTAAGCATAACTTCCAAATGCTTGATGTGTTCCTTTTCTGTATTGGAAAATACAAGGATATCGTCAATATATACAGAAATAAAATCTTCCATACCTTTTAAGCATTGGTCCATCTTTCTTTGAAATATTGCTGGTGCGTTTTTTAGGCCGAATGACATTACAAGCCATTCAAATAGACCTGATGGGCAGATAAACATCGTCCGTTCAATAGAAGTGAGGTCCATAGCGATCTGATGAAAGCCAGACTTCAGATCAAATTTGGAGTATACTCTGGAATTTCCCACTTTCTTCAGGATAGTGTTGATTCCGGGAAGACTATATTGGTCTTTGTATGTATTATCATTTAATGTCTTGTAGTTGAATACCATACGTTCCTTCCCTTTGGTTTCCTTTCCAGTGATTGGATCAACAGAAGTCCCAGATTGCACGATTATGGCCATCGTCCGGTGGTGACTTTTACTTGGCCTAATTACTCCGAGCTGGAGCAGTGCTTCAACATGGCGTTCAAAGGCCTTCTGTAGGGCTGGCGTAATATTGGTCAAAGGCTTATCCTGAATTGTTATGTCAGGATTAATAACATCTATTTTACAAAGGATGTCATTTTCTGACCAATGCTGGAGAGGATTTTCTCTAATGTACCCTTGCTCCTTAAGTTTGTGAATCAAGGAACTATGCTTAGTGAGAATATTCTGGTTAGAGGATGTACCAGCAAAATATACTTCTTCTTGTATTTGAATATATTCTAGTTCTTCGAGGTCGAGCTCTGTGACTGTTGCTATTGTGCTCTTATTTGTAGCCACTGTGGTAATATTCTTGTAGAAGGTAACTGTATTGCCTTCAATTCGAAGGCCTCCTTGCATACTCTGTATGAAATTACAACCAAGGACCATTTGGATACCCCTTCCTAGAGTCATTTCAAAGGCATAAGTGAAAGGGATTCTGAATTTATTTTCACCAATTTTCATCTGTCCCATTTTGAGCTTCATCTTTGCTTCCTATTGTGAATTGACACCATTAATCAAGATAACATAAGAATTCTGTTCTATTGCCTGACCTGGTATAGATCTGATGTCGATGCAGCACGAGGTTGCACCTGTGTCTAATATGACATTTACTCTGAATGGTGGAACATTAGGAATTTCAAACTCCACCTGAATGTTATATAAACGGTTAAGTGTACCCCTCTGGTATACCTGTCCTTCCGTTACCTTGGATATTACTTGCTCTTCTAGGTAGGAAACTTGCTCCTTCCCCTTTTGGGTATCTTCAAGTGATAAGTCCTGCAATTCTGTTAGCAATTCTTCTGACAAGGCGTCTTTAGAATCTTGATTTCTTCTAATAACTCTGGCTAATTCATCCTTTAGTCTCTGGTTTTCTACAAAAGAGGTATTGTGTATAGACAATTAGTTCAAAAATTAATTTTCTGTCATCATACTGTACCGGGGGAGGTGGTGCTAGTTTGAATTCCAGCTTTAAGTAATTTCCTGCACATAGGCTGCATGTTGTAAGTTTACACCTGGTGCAATGACCTCTGGATCTTTTACCCGTAATTCTTTTACGGAAGGTACATTTGATACGCGGCGAGCTAACTTCAGAATTTGTCTCCCAATCATGCTTGCAGTTGTATTGGCTATTCGGGATATCTACCTGAACCTGCCATCCATGGGTTTCCCCAATTATCACAAACAAAGTTTCAGGTAGAGTGTTTGTTACCAGACTGCAGTATTGTTCCGTATCGTATTCGCCTTCAAAGATACTGCATATAGTATCACTGTCAGTTTCTTCTGGGTCCACGGATACAACATCATAGTCTTCTGGCAACTCCAGCTCGCTTAGCATTGCAATTCTTTCCTTGTTGCCTACTTTGTTTTTACATTCTCGTGCGAAGTGCCCTTCTTCACCGCAAATGAAGCATTTACATTTTCTTACTTTGGCATGGTCATTTTGATACTTCTTCTTTATCACCCTTACATGGGATTTGTGAGGCTTTCCTTTGTAGGTTTTGGCCTTCCTTAGGCCATACCTTCTTGTTTGCTGATAATGTGAAGGTAAGGGAATCTGAGCACAGAATTGCAAGTCCTTTAGGCTCCTTTGTAATGACACTTGCTTGCACATTTCTATTAACTCTTGGTATGCATGATGGATTCTTGGAAGTCCTCCTATCGTATCCCTTGATGTCTTTCTTGGAACTTCTTTTCTAAGTAGCATCCAATAAGGGGGGCATCTTTCTGTAGAATTTGCTGGAGAGTTCTTCGTTCACAAACATCCTTCCAGTCTTGGCTGCCAACACTTTATACTCATTCATATAAGAAATTAAATTCTTCGTGTCAGGACATACCAATCTTTCTAGGTCCAAATACGCCTGATTTTGTTCCGCTATAGATCCTGAGGCTGGGTCTTCCAATGTAATAATTCTCCTGATTTGTGTTAGGACATTCTGTGTCTCATCGGCTACCTCAACCAGCTTATCGTACTGGTTTGGGAACATCATTCTCCATTGGATGAAGGTTTTCTTTTCTGTTTCGCCGAGTAAATTTTCAATATATTGCACTTTGGTCCTGTTATCGGCCCATATCTTGGAGTCCACACATTGGTGGTGATTGATTCTCACCTGGAAATAACATCATGATATAAGTCAATATTATCAGGAAGTACGAGCATGGCACCTATTTGCTGTTGTGCGGATGGTAATGTCCATGCTTCATTGTTGTACATTCGCTGTAATTTGCCAATTTTAGTACCATAGTATCCTGGATCATTATACACATTTGGCTCTTCCTTCTTAATCGTGGCTAGAGCAAACTGTGGTGGTCCCATGATGGAATCCGGTGGTGGGTTGTATGCTGAAATTGCAGAGGTTGATGCTAGGAGGCTTTCTCTTGGCCATCGGACTGGATAATCCAGCTCAAGTTCATCATTAAGGGTGGCCATGTATTCTAGATAGCGCCCATCATCGTCTTCCTCATTTGCAAAATAGAAGTCCTCAGAAGTAGAAGTAGAAGAAGTTGAAGAATAGGATACCCACCACCTTCCGTGAATGGATTGATCCATTCGTCGGCATCCTTAAGCGTATAGAGATAAGCATTTTCATAATGATGGTCAGGGAACCTGGGTCCCCATTCATCATCCGAGAGATCCCTTGGAGGATTCGGAATAGATGGTGATGGAGGTGGTAATAATTTCATCATAAGTTTTGCCAAGCCCCAGTGCCAATCTGTGGTCGCTGAAGTTTATCATAGTATTCCCTTGTCTGGGAGAGGGAGGAGCTGGGATTGTCTTTGTGTAAGGTTAGCGACCAACAGGGCTCCTTGTCGTTACTTGGGAAAATATATTCTTCTTCAGGAAGGTTTGTAGAACCAAAGCCTCCATGTCGGGAGATCTCTTTGAATTCAAGAACTTCAATTAATTCAAGAGTACTTATTGCTTCAAGGATTAATTGAGCTATGGCTTCGCCACACCTAATATGCATTACTTCAGAGGTTAGATTGAAAACCAATATTTTTACCTCTTCTCGATAATCAGAGTCAATTACTCCTATCCCTACAGAAACACCCTTCTTCCATGCGGCACTTGATCTAGCTGCAATCGTTCCATAATGTTCATGAGGTATATTGAATGCCAATCTTGTAGATAGTAAAGCTCTTCCTCCTGCAGGAATATTGTAAGCTTTAATAGTGGAGAGATCATAACCAACAGAGCCTAGCGTCTTTCTTTCTGGTATAACGACCTTTGGGTGTAGTCTTATGACTTCAAAAATCTCCGGCTTCATAGTGATAATAGGGGCCAGAATCTCTTGTTCTGGTTAACTTATTTCTTTATCATAATGGTTCACTCTGTGTGATGTTTGCTCTGGAACTGTATATATCCCTCAAATTGTTGGGAAATGCTGCCATCAAGTAATGTTCTTGTTTGAACATGTGTTGGGGCCACTGGATTTCACCTGATTGATGGTCAATATCCACCTTTGTTGTTGGAGTTATTCGGTGGTGAATCGGGTTCCTGGCAGGGCATGAACCCTCGACTAGCTAGATAATCTGCCACATTTTGACCATTATAAGCAAAATTAGTAAAGCTAGTATTGGTTAATCGCCCAATCATCATGCGGGTTACTAGCAGGTTACTGGCTCTCCTTACGATTCCGTATATCCATGTGTTTGGAAAGAGATCTCCACATGGTTAGCGAAGTCTTCAAGGTTCATCATAATATCAGGAATAACATAAACCATTTGTGTCCCTTGTGTTAAGTCGATATCCATGGTGGCGCTGATCGATCGATCATCCCTCCACCTAGTGTCTCGTAGGACTGCCAGGGCCATAACACGGTATTACGCCTATGCAAGGCGTAAATTCTTTACCATGATGAGGCCCATGTGTATGTGTCGAAAGCCAGCCTCCCGTAGTAGTTGATGACTTTGCTCAGTTACAAGTGGTAGGTCAACTTGACTATTTTCGATGCAATGATATCTTCTTCAGAATAATATTGATAGACCCGGTGTTGAGTGGTATATATGCTGTGGAGTAGAGAACTTTGGCTGGAACCATCCCGGCTCTTTGTCATCTTAAGACTTCCACTGAGCTTCTAGGCTTAGTTGAGTTTCAATAGTTCGTCATATCTCTGTTGCTTGGCATCAGACGTCTTTGTAAATTATAAATCGTCGGTGGTTCTGACGATAGTCACAAATTTGGTCCTCCGTGCTCGGAACTGTTGTTATTGTTGAAGTAACGGCTGGAGGCCTCGTCGAGGTGCTCAACCTTGTTGAGTTGCTCATTTTCTCAGCTCGTTTTAGAATTTCTGCAGGGTCTTTGAAACCCAGAATAGAACCCTCTTCTTTGGGATAATGGGATCAATTCCCAAAGTAAGTCCACCCAACCTTTTTGTTAGATCTGCAATAGACCCCTCTAGCTCTTTCGAACTGGATACTGGTGCTTTGGTTGAGATTCTTCTTATTTGGCCCTGAAAGTCTTGAACCTGAGATGTTAGGTTGATTACCAATGAAATTAAAGTATTATTCTGCTTAATGATCGCTCGTTGTAATCAAATGTGTTTTAAGATCGTTTGGAGCAAGAAAACCAAGTTCTGGTGTGTCAATGAACTCGGTGGTTTTTAAGGCTTTCTTATAATATACAGTTTCCTTCTACTCTTCGAAGTTCATTTACCAATAAGGTGCTTCACTTCTTCAATTAGGTATTCCACCCTTCTTACGCTCTTCCTTAGTTCTTCAGTTAACTTAAGAGCTTCTTCTTCAATTAACTTAGGTTGCTGCGCTATTTCTCGCACAAGGTCTCTTACGTCTGCCTGAGTAATAGGCTTCCTACTTAGGAATTCCTTCTCAGGGCTCTTACAGACTTTTGTAGCACAAATATTTCGTGCTTAAGTACTCTATTTTCTTCTTTCAACGAAAGTGCTTTAGAAAAAACCTTAGAAAGGAGAGATACCCTATTAAAAACAACCCCAATATTATTCGCAACTTCGGAGAGTTGTGGTTTAGCTGTTTCAGCAAGATCAAGATATTCAAGTTTAGGTTCGGGAACACTATACCATTCTCTTATGTTTTGCTCAAATTTTTCAGACATTTAAAAATAACTAAATCTAAATCTTTGCTTACGGCTTAGGAATTCATAAAACTTTCATCTCACCTGACAGGCTACGACTCCTTCTGTGGAGGCTTACGTGCATAGCAGTCTTTTGCAATTAGTTAATAAACTCGGTCGCCTTATCACAAAAATTTTAGAAATTAATAATCTATTATGTTTATTCTTTTCGGAAATTAATATTTGGAGATATCCATCGTTGGGCTTTCAGGCTTACCGTCTTACACACTTACTAGCCTTACGGAATTCCGAACCAAGGATGCTCATCGAGTCTCAACCCTTCAGCCTATGATTTCTTCTCCAAAGTATCAAATTCCTCAAGCTACTCCACGATTATAAGTAGTAAAAACCTTTTGCAAATAGAAAAATGGTAAGTGTCCCTCACCTTTCACCTTGAGTAATGAGTTTAGCCTGCCATTAGCTAACAGGCTCTGATATCAAAGAGAGGATCGTCTTTACTGAAATGAAAACCTGGGGTAAACCTAGAGATTCAATTCTTGGTAAAAAAGGACAGGCACACAAGCTTACAAACTCTCTTAAGGAATGACTGTCTTGGTGGCGTGCTCAAACCTCTATCGTCCCTCAGATTTATAGGCAGTGGACGTTGAATAACTTATTGAGGCGGGTGCATCTCTTTGCCCCATCGTCCCTCAGATAAGATTCCCTCTGTCTCGAATATAAACTTTACAACTACACCGTCCCTTTCCACGTCCTATCTTATTTTACACTATTTACTTTATTAAAGGATCGGCTCCCCGAGGCTCAAATCCTTAGTGCGGTGGTTGGCTTTGGATGTTCTGGGAATTGGGCCCACCATTTGCTTTCGCGGTGGAACTCTTCTGATTTCGCGTCCAATCTTTGGATGCGTTCGACTTCAAGCCAAAGATCTTTTTGCTTTCTTGCACATTTTTAATTCTTGTGCCAGAAGCTTTCACTTCCCCCTTCCATATGCCTTGGTGGTTAAAATCATATTCTTTCATCTGTATGATTAGTTCCAGCTCACTAGCTTCTCCAGCACGTTAATATGGCTTCATCCTCAATCTTGGTCATCCGATGCCTTTTGTCGTGTTCCTCTTTATGCATTATTTTCTTCAGGGTGTTATGAATGAGATTTTCATATTCAAAAGCAAAGGAAACTGGTTATAGGTAGCTTCTTCTTCTGCTTCAGTTAAAACTGCTAGTACCTCTTGATCATTTACCAGCCTTGATAGGTATCTGCAAGGACATTAACTTGCCATCAATATGTCAAAATTAACTTTTACTTACCTTAATGTAATCGGTAAAGGCGACCATGAACCCTTGAGGATTTTTTCTTGTGACTTGTTGTGGAAGTTGATTATTGCTGCAGTAGTTCTTAGTGTAATCTCTTTTTTATCAAGGAAATGGCTCTAAGGCAGACATTTTTCATAGCGGCTATATTTCTGCATCAATTACTAATTTCACTACTGAAATTTGTCATGCGGTATGCACATATTTTTCCATGCTTCGTGGGTCATCTTATTAGGCTTCCATTTGCATATTCCTCCCCAGCCAGCATTGATCCATCTGTTTCGAGGCAATATATCATCTTCAGGAGGTATCTCGCAGATCAGCATTTGCTAACGAGCTCCTTTATTTCTTTAACAATGACTGATAACCATTTTTAGTCGCGTTACGGTTTCAAATAGAATTAAAGTACCGAACTCCTCTAAACTAATGTAGTATAGAGTAACTAGAGTCGTCTCTCTCAAGGAATGTAATGACAGGTTAATAATCTTAGGATTTCAAACTATTGCTTTTGGATTTTAGGTATTAAACTGGGGGTTTGGATTTGAAAACTAAGACTACGAAATGAAACAGCAAAGCAAGTATGAAATCTAATCCTAATCAATGAAAGACAGTGCAAGTAATAAAATCTAATTTAACCTAACTACACTTGACAAGGAAATTAAAAAATAACATAAAGTAACCATTGAATGAAATCTAGAACATTAAAGAAACCTAATCTAACCTAATCTATTGCATCCGAATCAAATACAAGAACATAAGGAAAACATGAAGCATTCAATTAACAAAGCAATGCAAGAATTTAACGAACTCAAATGCAGCAATCCAAGTAACATGAATGATTCGGGCATTTCATCAAACACCTAATGAGCATCAATTAAAATGACCCAAGTACATACAAATTGAAACATGAGGAATCAAATTCAATACAAGCATTCATCTTCAACACAAACAATCAAAATATTAACACAATAATCAAATCTTGGCTGTGAAGAAGCTGCTGCTAGGAAGAAGCTGCTGTGATGGAACTGTCGTTGAAGAGGAACTGCTGAATCTGAGCTGTTGAAGAAGAAGCGGCTGGAAATGCAGAGTAGCTGAATTGCAAGTCCTTCAGGCTCCTTTGTAATGACGCTTGCTTGCACATTTCTGTTAACTCCTGGTATGCATGATGGATTCTTGGAAGTCCTCCTATCGTATTTCCCTGATGTCTTTCTTGGAACTTCTTTTCTAAGTAGCATCCAATAAGGGGGGCATCTTTCTGTAGAATTTGCTGGAGAGTTCTTCGTTCACAAACATCCTTCCAGTCTTGGCTGCCAACACTTTATACTCATTCATATAAGAAATTAAATTCTTCGTGTCAGGACATACCAATCTTTCTAGGTCCAAATACGCCTGATTTTGTTCCGCTATAGATCCCGAGGCTGGGTCTTCCAATGTAATAATTCTCCTGATTTGTGTTAGGACATTCTGTGTCTCATCGGCTACCTCAACCAGCTTATCGTACTGGTTTGGGAACATCATTCTCCATTGGATGAAGGTTTTCTTTTCTGTTTCGCCGAGTAAATTTTCAATATATTGCACTTTGGTCCTGTTATCGGCCCATATCTTGGAGTCCACACCATTGGTGGTGATTGATTCTCACCTGGAAATAACATCATGATATAAGTCAATATTATCAGGAAGTACGAGCATGGCACCTATTTGCTGTTGTGCGGATGGTAATGTCCATGCTTCATTGTTGTACATTCGCTGTAATTTGCCAATTTTAGTACCATAGTATCCTGGATCATTATACACATTTGGCTCTTCCTTCTTAATCGTGGCTAGAGCAAACTGTGGTGGTCCCATGATGGAATCCGGTGGTGGGTTGTATGCTGAAATTGCAGAGGTTGATGCTAGGAGGCTTTCTCTTGGCCATCGGACTGGATAATCCAGCTCAAGTTCATCATTAAGGGTGGCCATGTATTCTAGATAGCGCCCATCATCGTCTTCCTCATTTGCAAAATAGAAGTCCTCAGAAGTAGAAGTAGAAGAAGTTGAAGAATAGGATACCCCACCACCTTCCGTGAATGGATTGATCCATTCGTCGGCATCCTTAAGCGTATAGAGATAAGCATTTTCATAATGATGGTCAGGGAACCTGGGTCCCCATTCATCATCCGAGAGATCCCTTGGAGGATTCGGAATAGATGGTGATGGAGGTGGTAATAATTTCATCATAAGGTTTTGCCAAGCCCCAGTGCCAATCTGTGGTCGCTGAAGTTTATCATAGTATTCCCTTGTCTGGGAGAGGGAGGAGCTGGGATTGTCTTTGTGTAAGGTTAGCGACCAACAGGGCTCCTTGTCGTTACTTGGGAAAATATATTCTTCTTCAGGAAGGTTTGTAGAACCAAAGCCTCCATGTCGGGAGATCTCTTTGAATTCAAGAACTTCAATTAATTCAAGAGTACTTATTGCTTCAAGGATTAATTGAGCTATGGCTTCGCCACACCTAATATGCATTACTTCAGAGGTTAGATTGAAAACCAATATTTTTACCTCTTCTCGATAATCAGAGTCAATTACTCCTATCCCTACAGAAACACCCTTCTTCCATGCGGCACTTGATCTAGCTGCAATCGTTCCATAATGTTCATGAGGTATATTGAATGCCAATCTTGTAGATAGTAAAGCTCTTCCTCCTGCAGGAATATTGTAAGCTTTAATAGTGGAGAGATCATAACCAACAGAGCCTAGCGTCTTTCTTTCTGGTATAACGACCTTTGGGTGTAGTCTTATGACTTCAAAAATCTCCGGCTTCATAGTGATAATAGGGGCCAGAATCTCTTGTTCTGGTTAACTTATTTCTTTATCATAATGGTTCACTCTGTGTGATGTTTGCTCTGGAACTGATATATATCCCTCAAATTGTTGGGAAATGCTGCCATCAAGTAATGTTCTTGTTTGAACATGTGTTGGGGCCACTGGATTTCACCTGATTGATGGTCACAATATCCACCTTTGTTGTTGGAGTTATTCGGTGGTGAATCGGGTTCCTGGCAGGGCATGAACCCCTCGACTAGCTAGATAATCTGCCACATTTTGACCATTATAAGCAAAATTAGTAAAGCTAGTATTGGTTAATCGCCCAATCATCATGCGGGTTACTAGCAGGTTACTGGCTCCTCCTTACGATTCCGTATATTCATGTGTTTGGAAAGAGATCTCCACATGGTTAGCGAAGTCTTCAAGGTTCATCATAATATCAGGAATAACATAAACCATTTGTGTCCCTTGTGTTAAGTCGATATCCATGGTGGCGCTGATCGATCGATCATCCCTCCACCTAGTGTCTCGTAGGACTGCCAGGGCCATAACACTGGTATTACGCCTATGCAAGGCGTAAATTCTTACCATGATGAGGCCCATGTGTATGTGTCGAAAGCCAGCCTCCCGTAGTAGTTGATGACTTTGCTCAGTTACAAGTGGTAGGTCAACTTGACTATTTTCGATGCATATGATATCTTCTTCAGAATAATATTGATAGACCCGGTGTTGAGTGGGTATATATGCTGTGGAGTAGAGAACTTTGGCTGGAACCATCCCGGCTCTTTGTCATCTTAAGACTTCCAACTGAGCTTCTAGGCTTAGTTGAGTTTCAATAGTTCGTCTATATCTCTGTTGTCTTGGCATCAGACGTCTTTGTAAATTATACAATCGTCGGTGGTTCTGACGATAGTCACAAATTTGGTCCTCCGTGCTCGGAACTGTTGTTATTGTTGAAGTAACGGCTGGAGGCCTCGTCGAGGTGCTCAACCTTGTTGAGTTGCTCATTTTCTCAGCTCGGATTTTAGAATTTCTGCAGGGTCTTTGAAACCCAGAATAGAACCCTACTTCTTTGGGATAATGGGATCAATTCCCAAAGTAAGTCCACCCAACCTTTTTGTTAGATCTGCAATAGACCCCTCTAGCTCTTTCGAACTGGATACTGGTGCTTTGGTTGAGATTCTTCTTATTTGGCCCTGTAAATCTTGAACCTGAGATGTTAGGTTGATTACCAATGAAATTAAAGTATTATTCTGCTTAATGATACCTCGTTGTAGATCAAATGATGTTTTAAGATCGTTTGGAGCAAGAAAACCAAGTGCTGGTGTGTCAATGACCTCAGTGGTTTTTAAGGCTTTCTTATAATCTACAGTTTCCTTCTGCTCCTCAAGGTTCATTTACCAATAAGGTGCTTCACTTCTTCAATTAGGTATTCCACCCTTCTTACGTTCTATCTTAGTTCTTCAGTTAACTTAAGGGCTTCTTCTTCAATCAACTTAGGTTGTTACGCTATTTCTCGCACAAGGTCTCTTACGACTGCCTGAGTAATGGGCTTCCTACTTAGGAATTCCTTCTCAAGGGCTCTTACAGCCATTTGTAGCACAAATATTTCGTGCTTGAGTTCTCTATTTTCTTCTTTCAACGAATAAAAGTGCTTTAGAGAAAGCTTAGAAAGGAGAGATACCCTATTAAAAACAATACCAATATTATTAGCAACTTCTGAGAGTTGTGGTTTAGCTGTTTCAGCAAGATCAAGATATTCAAAGTTTACGGTTCGGGAATCACTATACCATTCTCTTATGTTTTGCTCAAATTTTTCAGACATTTAAAGGAATAACTAAATCTAAATCTTTGCTTACGGCTTAGGAATTCATAAAACTTTCATACTCACCTGACAGGCTACGACTCCTTTCTGTGGAGGCTTACGTGCACAACAATCTTTTGCAATCAGTTAATAAACTCGATCGCCTTCTCACAAAAATTTTAGAAATTAATAATCTATTCTTCTAAATTGTGTTTATTCTTTCGGAAATTAATATCTGGAGATATCCATCGTTGGGCTTTCAGGCTTACCGTCTTACGCACTTACTAGCCTTGCGGAATTCTGGACCAAGGATGCTCATTGAGTCTCCAACCTTCGGCCTGTGATTTCTTCTCCAAAGTATCAAATTCCTAAAGCTACTCCACAATTTTAAGTAGTAAAACTCTTTCGCAAATAGAAAAATGGTAAGTAAGTGCCCCTCACCTTTCACCTTGAATAATGAGTTTAGTCTGCCATTAGCTAACAGGCTCTGATACCAAAGAAAAATATCGTCTTTACTGAAATGGAAACCTGGGGTAAACCCAGAGATTCAATTATCGGTAAAGAAGACAGGCACACAAGCTTAAGCTTATAAACTCTCTTAAGGAATGAGTGTCTTGGTGTTGCTCATGGCGTGTTCAAACCTCTATTGTCTCTTAGTTTTATAGGCAGTGGAGGTTGAATCAATTATTGAGGCGGGTGCATCTCTTTGCCCCATCGTCCCTCAGATAAGATTCCCTCTGTCTACGAATATAAACTTTACAACTTACACCGTGCCCTTTCCACACCCTACTCTTATATTTACACTATTTACTTTATTAAAGGATCGGCTCCCCGAGGCTCAAATCCTTAGTGCGGTGGGTGTGGCTTTGGATGTTCTGGGAATTGGGCCCACCATTTGCTTTTACGCTGGAACTCTTCTGATTTCGCGTCCAATCATTTGGATGCGTTCGACTTCAAGCCAAAGATCTTTTCTGCTTTCTTGCACATTTTTTATATTCTTGTGCCAGAAGCTTTCACTTCCCCCTTCCATATGCCTTTGGTGGTTAAAATCATATTCTTTCATCTGTATGATTAGTTCCAGCTCACATAGCTTCTCCAGCACGTTACATATGGCTTCATCCTCAATCTTGGTCATCCGATGCCTTTTGTCGTGTTCCTCTTTATGCATTATTTTCTTCAGGGTGTTATGAATGAGATTTTCATATTCAACAAGCAAAGGAAACATGGTTGATGAGGTAGCTTCTTCTTCTGCATCAGTTAAAACTGCTAGTACCTCTTGATCATTTACCAGCCTTGATAGTGTATCTGCAAGGACATTTAACTTGCCATCAATATGCTCAAAATTAACTTTTATGTCTGTACCTATAATGTAATCGGTAAAGGCGATCCATTGAACCCTTGAGGATTTGTTTCTTGCTGACTTGTTGTGGAAGCTTATTATTGTCTGGCAGTCAATTCTTAGTGTAATCTCTTTTTTATCAAGGAAATGGCTCCCTAAGGCAGACATTATTTCCATAGCGGCATATATTTCTGCATCAATTACTAATTTCACTACTGGAAATTTGTCATGCGTGTATGCACATATTTTCTCCATGCTTCGTGGGTCATTCTTTTTAGGCTTCCATTTGCATATTCCTCCCCAGCCCAGCATTGATCCATCTGTTTCGAGGACAATATATGCATCTTCAGGAGGTATCTCCAGATCAGACAATTTGCTAACGAGCTCCTTTATTTCTTTAACAATGACTGATAACCATTTTTAGTCGCGTTACGGTTTCAAATAGAATTAAAGTACCGAACTCCTCTAAACTAATGTAGTATAGAGTAACTAGAGTCGTCTCTCTCAAGGAATGTAATGACAGGTTAATAATCTTAGGATTTCAAACTATTGCTTTTGGATTTTAGGTATTAAACTGGGGGTTTGGATTTGAAAACTAAGACTACGAAATGAAACAGCAAAGCAAGTATGAAATCTAATCCTAATCAATGAAAGACAGTGCAAGTAATAAAATCTAATTTAACCTAACTACACTTGACAAGGAAATTAAAAAATAACATAAAGTAACCATTGAATGAAATCTAGAACATTAAAGAAACCTAATCTAACCTAATCTATTGCATCCGAATCAAATACAAGAACATAAGGAAAACATGAAGCATTCAATTAACAAAGCAATGCAAGAATTTAACGAACTCAAATGCAGCAATCCAAGTAACATGAATGATTCGGGCATTTCATCAAACACCTAATGAGCATCAATTAAAATGACCCAAGTACATACAAATTGAAACATGAGGGAATCAAATTCAATACAAGCATTCATCTTCAACACAAACAATCAAATATTAACACAATAATCAAATCTTGGCTGTGAAGAAGCTGCTGCTAGGAAGAAGCTGCTGTGATGGAACTGTCGTTGAAGAGGAACTGCTGAATCTGAGCTGTTGAAGAAGAAGCGGCTGGAAATGCAGAGTAGCTGTGAAGGAAATGAAGAAACGAAAGAAGAGATCGAATCTGTGAAGAAGAAGTGGCTGCCGAGTGGATGAATTGGAGAAGGAGACGATTCAGTGGCTATAGGGTTTGCGGATAGGGATGGATGAGTTCGGGTCTGCGGTGGAGAAGAGATGAGGAAGAGATCGCCGGCCGCTTCTCTAGGGTTTGCCGATCGGGAGGGAGATAGAGTCGAGTGCGCTGGCGTCTAGGGTTCCCCATCAGTCGGCGTCAGGATGCTTGGTGTTGGTGGCTGCGGTGGAGAAAGAGATGGAGTGTGGGCTCTCCGGTCGGCGGTGGTAAAGGAGATGGAGAAGATGTGGCTGCCGGCCGGAGATGGTGGAGAAGAAGAGGGTCGAAGGTGGAGCCGCGCGTGGGAGAAGATGGATTGATCGTCTGTGTCCCTGCCGAGCCCTTTTTGTGTTCGCGGCTGGATCAGATGGTCCTAGTCCAAGCCAGTGGGAATCCGCATCTCTGTCTGTCTCTGTCTATCTCTACGGGCTCAGTCCATCGGGCTCGATGGAGGAGTCGAAGTTGATGGAGTTCCCATCCTTTTCGCGCGTGGGCTCCCGGTCAACCCTTTGAATTCGGCCCAACAGTTCAGCCCACTTTCTCTTCCAACAAAGCATGATCTAATTTCTTTGATCATGGTCCAAGCTTTCAAATTAAACCATGAGTCCAATTTCTTTGATCCAAGTCTTGGTCTAATGTCCATCTTTAATTCCTTACAAAAATCATAAAATAATACCAAAATTTAGAGGAAATTATAATGAGCTCCAAAAATAAATCCTAATCGTAAAATGTGATATAAATAGGATTTAAACATACGATAGGATACAAAAATGCTAAATAAATGAGCAAATAAAATGGCATAAAATGCTAGTTATCAATGACCCAATCTGAGGATTGCATCCTCTTATCCCCATGAGGTGATGTCTTCTCGTATAAAGGTCCTAGCTTAGAGCTTATGTTGGGTCCAGATATTAATTTCCGAAAGAATAAACACAATTTAGAAGAATAGATTATTAATTTCCAAAATTTTTGTGATAAGGCGACCGAGTTTATTAACTGATTGCAATAGACTGTTGTGCCCGTTAGCCTCCACAGAAAGGAGTCGTAGCCTGTCAGGTGTGCATGAAAGTTTTATGAATTCCTAAGCCGTAAGCAAAGATTTAGATTTAGTAATTCCTTTAAATGTCTGAAAAATTTGAGCAAAACATAAGAGAATGGTATAGTGGTTCCCGAACCGTAAACCTTGAATATCTTGATCTTGCTGAAACAGCTAAACCACAACTCTCAGAAGTTGCTAATAATATTGGGGTTGTTTTTAATAGGGTATCTCTCCTTTCTATCGTTTCTCTAAAGCACTTTTATTCGTTGAAAGAAGAAAATAGTGAACTCAAGCGCGAAATATTTGTGCTACAAAAGGCTGTAAGAGCCCTTGAGAAGGAATTCCTAAGTAGGAAGCCCATTACCCAGGCAGACATAAGAGACCTTGTGCGAGAAACAGCGTAACAACCTAAGTTGATTGAAGAAGAAACCCTTAAGTTAACTGAAGAACTAAGGTAGAACGTAAGAAGGGTGGAATACCTAATTGAAGAAGTGAAGCACCTTATTGGTAAATGAACCTTGAGGAGCAAAAAGAAACTGTAGATTATAAGAAAGCCTTAAAAATCACTGAGGTCATTGACACACCAGCGCTTGGTTTTCTTGCTCCAAATGATCTTAAAACAGCATTTGATCTACAACGAGGTATCATTAAGCAGAATAATACTTTAATTTCATTAGTAATCAACCTAACATCTCAGGTTCAAGACTTGCAGGGCCAAATAAGAAGAATCTCAACCAAAGCACCAATATCCAGTTCGAAAGAGCTAGAGGAGTCTATTGCAGATCTAACAAAAAGGTTGGGTGGACTTACTTTGGGAATTGATCCTATTATCCCATAGAAGAAGGGTTCTATTCTGGTTTTCAATGACCCTGCAGAAATTTTTAAAAAACGAGCTGAGAAAATGAGCAACTCAGCAAGGTTGAACACCTAGACGAGGCCTCCAGCCGTTACTTCAACAATAACAACAGTTCCGAGCATGGAGGACCAAATTCATGAGTATCGTCAGAACCACCAACGATTATATAATTTACAAAGACGTCTGATGCCAAGCCAATGGAGATATCGACCAACTATTGAAACTCAACTAAGCCCAGAAGCTCGGCTGGAAGTCTCAAGAGAAGGTTTTCACGCAGGTTTGAAGCGGGATCGCTCGATAGGGCTCACACAGTTCTTCTCCTCCCTCACCATTTCAAGATAAGCCTTGGGGCATAGTGTTGTTGTACTTCCAAAGTTCTAGAGGCGATCTCAAGCTTGAAGAAAGCAAGGAAAGCAAAGAGAGCTTGTTGTTGTAAATCTTCTAAGATTTTCTGTAAGAGATTTCTCTACCTCAAGAAGGAGATCTTTCGTAGTGTAAGAGAGAGTGAGGAGAGTGGATCCTTGGATTAGTCACTTCAAGGAAGTAGATATCAAGTAAATCCTTGAGTGTTAGCATTGCTTGGAGTCTTCCGCGGTGACAAATCTTCTACAAGCAAATCGGAGCTAATGACCCTCCTCTAGCTCTCCTACTGGTCCTAACAAACTCCTGGTCGGGCATCGACAGCACCCGGACCAGGCATACTCATCTCAGGCATCAGTAGCACCGCGAGGCAGTAGGGTTTTAACAACTCTTGGTCAGGCATCCGCAACACCTGGACCACGCCTACTCACCTCAGGCATCCGCAGCACCACGAGGCAACAAGGTTTAAGCAGCTCCTGGTCGGGCATCCGCAGCACCCGAAACAGGCCTACACACCTCGAGCATTGATAAGCACTCCACCTCTTACATGGGTCTTGTACCTAAATCGCCTGCGGCCACCTGAACATTTTTTGTAAAGTTCAAGTGTGGGGGAGACATGCACCATGACATAGATCAAATGAAGGAAGCTCTCTCAGCCACCCATATTCCTCCACTATCACGATGGAGGCTACTACTTGATAGACTCCGTCCACCAGAAATAAAGAGGAGTTTGTTCTTTCTTGCAATTTTCTTCCATTGCATTTTTCACTTTTATGATTTCTAGAAATACAATTTCCTTTTAAATTGAGTCCTTGCTAATAAATGCGTGAATATACCATGTTAGTCTTCTTAGAAATTTATTTCTTGCATGATTAGAAATAAATGTATCCCTTTAGGTTATCTTCGTAGCATTTTAGAGTTTCTTGAAAATAAATTAAATTTGGTTGTTAAAACTTAAGGTTTAAGCTAATGGATGAATTCTTGGATGCTTGAGTACTACTTGGCTTTAGATTCTTAATTAATGACTTGAGATGAATTATTTGCACCTAGTGAGAATTAGCCTTATTTTTGTGATACACATATGTAATTGTACTCTAGAACTTGCTTAGGTTCTTTCAAAATCATATTTCAATGATTGGATCACATCTATAGAGGCTAAACAATTTGTTTCCCATTCCATATCAATTTTTGGCAATAAGCATGATTATTCTATTTTCCTTTCCATATTTTCTACTCTTAACCATACTTTTCTATGGACTTGTTTGTTTGGAATGTTTCTTAATGCTACTTTGCCCGAGACGGATAAAGGATTAAGTGTGGGGGAGTGACTAGTGTTTTGGAAATATTTGGTATCAAAGAGGCATTTCATGTCAAGAAAATTTTTTTGTGAGGTTAACTCAAAAAGGTGCCAAGTGAGTTGAATACTTTGAAGATTCACGTGGCAAGCAATGGACCAAAGACAAAATCTGTGTCATTTCAAAAGAAATTCTGAGACAAAAGTGGAAAAGAAGTGGTCAAGAGATTGAATCCAAAAGCAAAGAATTCAAAGAAGAAAAAAAAATTTTGTTTCGGTATCACTTGATTGCAATGGGCACAGTTTAGTATCCATCTCAAACTAAAATTTTAGTTTTGGAAATCAGTGATGCAGTGTCGAAATCAAGTGAAGCATTTATGAAGAAAATTCTGCATGAAGAAGGAATATGGCACGCAAATGGCACAAAATCTGTGCCAAAATGGAGAAAAATCTGTGGAGCATGTCTTGGTCAAAATTGTTTGGATTGAAGCTGTTCTTTGCTATAGAAATCAGAACACAATATGCTAGAAGTGAATTGCAGCTGTATAAAATCAGGAAGTCTGAACAAAGTCTGAACAAAGGCTGAAAAGAAGCTGAAAAACTGCACTGCATTGCAAGGGAGTGCTGAATCTAAGCTTGCAATGCTGAATCTGAGCTTGCCGAGTGGTTTTCAATTGAACTAGACTTCTTGGGAGCAGATTTTAAACTGCTGAATGAAAGAAATATGGCTGGAATCTAAACTTCTGGAATTTAAACCGAATTTGAAGAAAGGCTAATCTGAGAAGAAAAATTCTGCAGCTGAAAAAAAAATCTGAAATAGTTGCAAGGGAGAGCTTGAAATCTGCCGAGACATGACTTGGAGCTGCTGAAATTCTGAGCTGAATTGCAAGGATAGCTGCTGAAACTTGAGAAGTAGACCTTTACCAGCTACCTGGAAGTCTGAAACGCAGCTGTGAAGAAAAAAAAATCAGAATGTCTAAATTGCAGCTGTGAAGGGGCAGAATTTGTTGGTTGAAACTAATCTGAAACTAATGAAAGGGCTGCTGATAGGGAGTAAGAATAAAACCTTCACCAGTGAAATGGAATTAAGTATATGTGGCTGATTGAAATTCAGATCGAAACAGAGGAAAAAAAATTTGGCAGTGAAGGGCAGTGGCTGAAACTTGACTGGCTACTCAACCATTTTCGAGTGGAAAATTTTCCACTATCATTTGATGCAAGTACTCTGGATGTTAATTGTTGGAGAAATCAGAGACTTGAAATGAATCTACCGTGGATGCTGAACTTGAAACAGAAAAAAATAATTAAAGAAGTGTGCCAACTTGTGAAGTGAGTGTATCAAAAGTGAGTTGCAAGAGTTAGAGAAGGTAACATTTGGAACATCAAATTTTTGCACCTAATTGTTATTGGATGTCTCAAGTTTTTATGACACAAATCCTGGTCCGAAGTGTTTCCAAATGAAGATTGGCTCCATAAGAAGGATTGAGAGCAAACAGAAAAAAAAAAAGAGAAAAGAAACAAGGAAACAAAGAAACAAGTGGACACAATGAAGTTGGCACCATGAAATCAAGTGAAGTTTTTTCTCATCCAAATTAAAGCCTTGTTCCAATACATTCTGACTTTACTAGAAAGAAAGAAAAAGGAAAAAATGATGAGGAGAAAAGAGAAGGAAGCAAGGTTGGCACGCAAATGGGAAATTGGCACAAGGAAGTCAAGGAAGGTTCTTCATCCAAATCAAAGGCATATTTAAGTTGACTTCACCACACTTTTGACTTCACTAGAGGACTGTAAAGAGAGCAAAGTGCATGGGAAATATTCTTGAGCAACCAAGTCTTCTACTTCATCAATTTGTCTATTCTCTTGGCTTTCACTTCATTTTTACCATTTTCTATGTTTTCCACTTGTTTTTATAGATGTTGATCCTAATCATGAATAATGGTGGAGAGTAGATAACAAGCAAGCCTATGGTAGTGCAAGAAGCATGTGTGTTTGAGTGAGCTCCACTTCCATCATCAACTTAGAACTTAAGGAGAGAGCTACCAAAACTTCCCTTGAAAGGCTTAGTGAGTTAAATTCATCTCAATGACTCATGAAGGATGGAAAGGCTAAGTTGTTGATTTAAGGACGAGATACTAATCCATAGAGCTTATATTTTTGAGAATTGACGACCCTAGGTAATTTCTTTTTATTTGTTTCTAATTATGCTTGGAAAGAGCCTAAGGGATACATACTTAGTAGTTTCGCGAGACGCTCATGCTTAAGTGTGAGGGAGTTGATAAGTGCTATTTTATTGGTTATTTCAGATGCCAAAATCCATGTTTGACCCATATTTTTCTTGCTTAATTGTGAATTTATTCTAGGTTCTAGAAATTATTGCTATTTTGGACTTAATTGCAAATCTTTACATATTTGAATTAATTGGCCACTAAATTTTTGATCTATTTTTGTAGGCATGAAAGGATCATGGACTTAGGTTATGCTGGGTCAAATTTGAGTCGGATGTGGACCCGGATCGAGTGATCTAGTTTTAGACAAATCTAAGCCGTCTGATTCAAAAACGGCTAGATCTGAGCCATCTGGGACCATCTAAGGTAATCCGAGCTAGGGTTAGGGTTGATCAAGCACTGAGGTCAAGATCTGAGATTTTCATCCAAATCAGAGATCATTCCACCGTTGGATCAAGCCAAGAGGATCTACATCGTCCATTCAAAGATCGGGTTGATCTGGGCCATCTATTGCAAATCTGGAAGATCCGAGCTACCCTGAGGCAGATCTTGACCCTTGATCAACATCATCAAAGTTTGGTCCAGATTGGAGAAGATCCGACCGTTGGATTCATCCAAAACAATCTCAGTCGTCCATTCCTTAGTATTTAATCAAACATTTCTCCACACTGCAGCTTCGTCGCGTCTTCTTCGCCGCAACAATTTCTTCCACGGTTCTTCAAGTTCTTCAGCAATTTTCTTTAGTGGAAGGCGTGACCACATCGATCTCAATCTGAGAACAAGTTTTAGAT
>JAGFNQ010000878.1:122168-316993 GCA_024364735.1 Boesenbergia rotunda | reverse complement strand
GAGAGCTCACTTATAACTTGCCTTAGCAAGAGTCTGGACACCGTCCGACTTACCCCTGACCGAGCGTGGATCGCCACGCCGACCGGGCCCGACCGAACGTGGAAACGCCACGCCCGGTCGGCGCCGAGTCCGGTGGGTGCGTGAGAGAGAGCTCACTTATAACTTGCCTTTAGCAAGAGTCTGGACACCGTCCGACTTACCCTGACCGAGCGTGGATCGCCACGCCCGATTGGGCCCGACCGAACGTGGAACGCCACGCCCGATCGGCGCCGATCCGGTAGGTGCGTGAGAGAGAGCTCACTTATAGCTTGCCTTAGCAAGAGTCTGGACACCGTCCGACTTACCCTGACCGAGCGTGGATCGCCACGCCCGACCGGGCCCGACCGAACGTGGAACGCCACGCCCGATCGACGCCGAATCCGGTGGGTGCGTGAGTGCAAACTCACTTATAACTTGCTGCAGTTGTTTTTCTGGAGAGTCAGAGTTTTTGTCATCGTTCTTTCTGAGTACAGTTACAAGAATCATCTCTCTCCGCTCTCCTCACGGTACAATCTCAAATGCACTGCACTCCAAGGTCTTCCAAGCCGCTTTCCTTGAGCGTCTTGCAGATAGTAGGCTCCCGATTCCAGCGCCTCGACCACCAGGAACGGACCACTCCATGGAGGCTCCAGCTTGCCTACTTCTCCAACCGGCTTGATTCTTTTCCATACCTTGTCCCCTACTTGGAAATGTCGAGGTATAACCTGCTGGTTATATCGATTCCGCATCCTTTGGTGGTAAGCAGTCATGCGGACGGCAACCTTAGCTCGGACCTCCTCGATCAGATCTAACTCAGCTTGCCTTTTCTCCGCATTGTCCTCTCCATACAGATGTCTTCTGTCAGACTCACAGCCGACTTCCATGGGGACTACTGCTTCACTTCCATAGACTAACTGGAAAGGAGTGCATCCTGACCCCTCTTTGGGTGTGGTCCGAAGGGCCCATAGGACACCAGGCAGCTCGTCCACCCAGGATCCGCCGACCTGATCCAGCTTAGCTCTGGGCCCTTTCAGAATCTCTCTATTGGCCACTTCAGCCTGGCCGTTACTCTAGGGGTATGCCACGGAAGTAAAGGCATGCTTGATCCCAAATTCCTTGCACCAATTTCTGATAATCCGACCCTGAAACTGCCGACCATTGTCTGACACCAGCTTGTGAGGTATGCCATACTGGCACAAAATGTTCTGCCAAAGGAATTTCTTCACCGCTTGTTCGGTGATCCGGGCCAGTGCTTCTGCTTCGACCCACTTGGAGAAGTAGTCCACTGCCACCAACAGGAATTTCTTCTGGCCTGCTGCCCTGGGGAAGGGTCCCACTATATCCATGCCCCACTGATCAAAGGGGCATGATACAATGGACGTTCGCAACATCTCAACTGGTTGGTGCGACAGATTCTGATACTTCTGACAAGAAAGGCAGGAAAGAGTCATCTTCTCTGCATCCTTTTGAAGGGTCGGCCAAAAGTAACCGGCCAGCAGGACCTTCCGAGCCATGGACCGACCTCCTGAATGATTTCCGTAGCACCCCAAATGCACTTCTCTGAGTACATAGTCCGCATCTTCCTTTCCGAGGCATCTGGCTAGGGGTCGGGAGAAAGCCCGCTTGTATAATGCGTCCCCTATCAGGGTGAACCGGGCTGCTCTGATCTTCAGTATCCGAGCTTGCTCGGGGTTGTCCGGCAGAGTTCCTTCTTTCAGGTAGGCGATGAATGGAGCTCTCCAGTCCCCCTCTATCTCCATTTCTACTTCCCTCTCAACCTGAGCCACCAGCATGACCTGAGGTGAAGGCTTGGGGAAGACCCACGGCCGAACCGAGCTGGCCAGCCTAGCTAACTCATCCGCCTTGGCATTGTCCCCTCGGGGGATCTGTATAATCTGAACTTCTTGAAATTCTGCTTTTAACTGTTGATACGCCTCTACATAAGCCTGTAGCTTCTCGTCATTTACTTCGAACCGCCCAGCCACCTGCTGAGTCACCAACTGAGAATCGGAATGTAGGATGACCCGAGTGGCCTCGACCTGCCTGGCCGCCTGGAGGCCTGCCAAGAGGGCTTCGTACTCCGCCTGATTATTGGTAGCCTGGTACTCTAGCCGCACGGCGAGATGAATGGGGTCTCCCTTAGGAGACATCAATAAAATTCCCAAGCCACTCCCTGCCCGGGTGGCTGACCCGTCTACATATATTTTCCAGACTTCCTCCTCTTCCTCGGTATGAAGTTCACTCAGGAAATCTGCCAAGGCCTGAGCTTTGATCGTCGTTCGGGGCTGGTACTGAATATCATATTCGCTTAGCTCGGTTGTCCATTTGACCATCCGACCTGAGACTTCAGGGTTGATCAAGACCTTCCCGAGTGTGCTATTGGTCAGCACTCGGATAGGATGAGCCAAAAAGTAGGGTCGCAGTCGCCGAGCCATCAACACAAGGACATAAGCTAATTTCTCGAGTGTAGTATACCTACACTCGGCCTCCTTTAATAAATGCCCAAAGAAATAGACCGGTTGCTGTTCGGTCTGTTTCTGGGTTACAAGCACAGCACTCGCAGCTCCCTCGGTAGCAGACAAGTAAACATACAATGGTTCTCCTTCCTCGGGCTTGGCTAGCACTGGCAGACTGACCAAGTATGCCTTCAATTCTTCGAAAGCTCGGTCGCACTCGGCATCCTACTGGAACTTGGAGGCCTTGCGCAGGATCTTGAAGAACGGCAGACTTCTATCGGCCGACCGGGAGATAAATCGGGATAAGGCCGTGATCCTTCCGGTCAGGCGCTATACTTCCCTTAGATTCCTGGGCGGTGGCATGTCTAGCAGAGCTTTCACTTTACCCGGATTGGCTTCTATTCCCCGCTCGGTCAGGATGTAGCCCAGGAATTTCCCACTCTTGGCTCCGAACAGACATTTTGCAGGATTGAGTTTGAGGCCATACCTTCGCAGGGTGCAGCAGGTTTCTCGTACATCTGCTATGAGGTCGGCAGCTTGGGCGGACTTGATGAGGATGTCATCGACGTATACTTCTACGTTTCTCCCGAGCTGCTCTTTAAAAACTTTATTCATCAGCCTTTGATAAGTTGCCCCGGCGTTCTTGAGTCCGAAGGGCATGACTGTGTAGCAATAGGTACCTTCGGCTGTGACAAAACTGACCTTCTCCTGGTCACCCGGGCACAATGGGACTTGGTGATATCCCTGATAGGCATCGAGCATGCAGATAAGTTCACTTCCGGCGGTAGAGTCTACCATTTGATCTATTCGGGGGAGTGATAAGTACCATTTTTGTGATTATTTTAGATGTTAAAATCCATGTTGGACCTATGTTTTTATTGCTTAATTATGATTTTACCCTAGGTTTTGGAACTTTATCTTATTTTGGACTTAATTGCAAAATTACATAATTTTTGGATTATTTGGCCACTAATGTTCTGATATATTTTTGTAGGCATCAAAGGTTCAAGGACCTAGGGCATACTGGGTCAAACTTGAGTCGGATGTGAGCCGGATCGAATTATCAAGCCTACGATTAATCCGGGCCGTCCGATTCAAGAGCGGCTAGATCTGAGCCATCCGGGACGATCTAAAGCAATCCGAGCTAGGGTTAGGGTTGATCAAGCTCACTAATCAAGATCTGAAGGTTTCATCCCAATCAGAGCTCAATCAACCGTTGGATCAAGCTTGGAGGGCTCTAGAGCGTCCATTCACAGATAGAGTTGATCTGGACCATCCGTTGCACATCTGGAGGATCCGAGCTACCACAAGGCAGATCCTGACCCCAGATCATCATCATAAAAGTTTGGCTCAAATCAGATCAAGATCTACCGTTGGATTTCATCCGATCAATCTGGACCGTCCATTGATGGCTATTTAATCAAAAATCGCCGCAGCCTTCTCCTTTGTCGCGTCTTCGCCGTCTTCTTCGTTTTTTCGTTTGTTCTTCATGTTCTTAGCAGATTCTTCATCCAAGAAGGCGTGACCACCTCGATTTCAACCGCAACGCATCGTCTGGAGCTTTGGAAGGCCATCTCGATCCGAAATTCAACTCAAACTCATCCGGACAGAGCTTGTCGAGGGTTTCGCATTCTCTGTGGTCCGGGAGCTTGAATCTCAGCTACACGCAAATTCAGATCACCTGAGCCACTTGTAGGGGTTCTCAAGTGAGCTCAGGTCGTCTCCAAATCTTCAGCACAGCTCGGCAAGTTGAGATTAAAGGGCTCGGATTGGAAATTTCCCATTTGGATCAGTTTGAGCCGAATTCAGGGATTGAAGTTGATTTTCCACTGATTTGCTGTGCCTAGGGGTTCGAAGCCGGCTCTTGATTGACAACCAAGAAGATTGTGAGCTCGGGAAGAGATTGGGGTTTAGATTGTTTGGTTAATCTTGTTTATTAGCTGTAATCTCTTTTCTGAATTTAGTCACTGTCTTCTAATTTCAGATTTGGTTAATTTCATTTTCTTAATTGTTTAGCTGTAATTTAGCTTCAATCTTCAAGTCGAGTAGTTAAGTAACTTGTGTAGTGATAGATTGCTTTAAATTTCAGTCCACTTTAGTTTTAATTCATGCGTGCCAATCTGTTCTGCGTGCCAAGATTAGTTTCTGATTTTCACAGCTTATTCCAATTCGATTCTTGCTTAGCTTAATTCCCTGTAATTTAAGCTCACATTTAGTATGTTAATGCATTAGAGTTGAGCTTGATTTCCATTCAGTTCTGTTTCTTACTTTTAGCTCAGACCTTGTGTATCCATTCTTGTATCACCTTCAATGCCGTAATCTTCATTTCAGTCCCTGCACAATTTCTGTTTCTGCACATAATTTTGGTTTCTGAATCTTTGTTTCACTTGAATTAATTCCTGCAATCATTTGGGCGTTGAATTCTGCTCCCAATTTGTTTATATCACATTCAATGGCTCCACATCAGTAGCTCGTTCAATCTTGCATCCAAGAGGAATGTAAGCTGCTATTTCTGCACACCTGTCTTCAAATTCTGTTTGTGCCAACTTTCTGCTACGTACCTGGACTGATCAACCTGATCTCTTAGTATCAGTTTTGGTATATCAATGAATTGCTACTGAACTCGTGTCTCTGCATCTGGGATTTCTGCCTTCAATTGTTTCTGACATCTGCATTTGATTTGGTTGCCTTACATTCATTCGCTTGCCATCAGCTGTAGTTCTGATATGAATCAAATACATACTTAAGACTGCAGCTTGTCCACTTTAAACTATGTGTTAGTTTCCTCTTGTGTATTCAGCTTATCAAGGTGAATTGCGTAGCAATCTTTTTACTGCACTTTCAGCTATCATTTCTGCATTTTGGTTATAGATGCTGTTTGTGTATCAAGTACATTCTAGCACTGATTTGTACAAAGTTCAACACAATTGTTAGCAAACTATAGTATTTAATTTCAGCTCGTTTAGCATTCTGCTCGATTCAAGTTCCAATCGTCAGTTTATGCATGCCAGTTCACAGCTTCTGCAGTGGGTAGAGATTAAAAACTTTGCATTGAATGGTTACTACTTATTTATCATTAGAATGCTTTTGAATGGTAACTTCCGAAGTTGAACAAAAATTTTCTTTTCTTTTCTTTGCTTTACCATTTCTAATCTGAAACCAAACCCAATTTACATTCGAAACCCAAAATTCACAAACGACACCTAAAGACAAGCACGAATCGCACAACGTCAACTAGCCCCGAGAAAAAATACGACCTGTGGCCCCTATATTACATTTTCATACTTTTGATTGTAAAAGGGTTTCCAGCTTTCATTTTTATATTTAAATTTGATGAGCCCATACACTTCAGTGACAATATTAATCAGTATAATTTGGGCTCGTCAGGGAGCGGGTAGCAGTCTTTGGGGCAAGCTTTATTAAGGTCCCTAAAGTCGATACAGACCCTCCACTTGTCACCCGGCTTGGAGACCAGCACCACATTGGCCAGCCAGGCCGGGAATTGGACTTCTCGGACGTGCCCGGCTGCCAACAGTCTTTCCACCTCGGCCTGAATGATCTTGTTCTGTTCAGGGCTGAAGTCTCTTTTCTTCTGCTTGACAGGTCGGGCATCAGGGTACACGTGCAGCTTGTGCTCCATTATCTCTGGTTTGACCCCTTTAAGATCTTGTTGGGACCAGGCAAACACATCTCGATTCTGCGTCAGGCATTCTATCAGCTGCTGTCTGAGGTCGGGCGGTAGTCCGGGAGCTATCTTCACTTTGGTTTCTTCCTGGTCGGGCAAGAGCTGGACCTCTTCCTTTTCCTCTATCAAATCAGCCCAAGGAGAGGGCTGAGAGGATTGCACCATGTTGCAATTAGCTGGCGCTGCTCGGAAAGACTTACTAACCTCCACTCGGACGTCGTCCACGTAGCATCGGCTTGCTACTTTCTGGTCTCCCTTAGCTTCTCCGACTTGGTCACCCACTGGGAATTTGACTTTCAAGTAGAAAGTGGACACCACGGCTCGGAACTCGTTCAGCACCGGTCCGCCCAGAATGGCGTTGTAGGCCGAGGGGGCGTCCACTATCAGGAAGGTAGACCACCGAGTCCTTCTTAAAGGCTCTTCACCGAGTGAGATGGCCAACTTGATCTGGCCCAACGGCTGGACTTCGTTTCCCGTGAACCCAAACAGAGGTGTGGCCACGAGCTGGAGCTCAGTAGTTTCAATTTGCAATTGTTCAAAAGCTTTTAAGTACAAGATGTTTACCGAACTTCCCGTGTCCACAATGGTTCTATGAATATGGTAATTGGCTATGATCGCCGTGATGACCAGGGCGTCATCGTGAGGGACTTCTACTCCTTGTAGATCTGAAGGGCCGAAACTGATTTGCGATCCCTGAGCTTGGGCAGAGCTGCAACCCACTTGGTAGATATCGAGTCGCCTAACTTGCGATTTCCGAGCTCTGTTGGAATCTCCATAGGTGGGGCCACCGGAAATCACGTGAATGGCCCCGTGTACCACATTCTACTGGTTGGCCTGTTCCTCATTAACATTGTCGCGCCCCGGAGAGGTGGGGGTCGGGAACAGTTGTCTGGCTGTGGGGGCGGTCGATCGAGCATTGACCTCCGACTGGTTCTGCGCTGTTCTCCCTCGACCTCGACAGCCTCCCTGTTAGGCTCCTCTCGGACTGCCCCGTCCAGCACGACCCCGACCCCTGCCGGCCTGCCAGCAGTCCTGAAGGTCGTGGGTGTGGCTGTTATGAAAAGAGCAGTAGGGCTGCCATCTGGACGGGAAGCAACCCTGGGCCACTTGTTGAACTATTCCCCTTTCGATTCCTTGTCGGTGTCCTATAGCTCTGGGACTTCTGAGAGGTCCTCCGGGAGGCGCACTCCTCTGATGATGGTGGGGGACCTCGAGTGCTGGTCTGACCTCCGGTCGCCTGGCGGCTTGTGCTTCTTCTACATCCACGTATTGTTGGCTTTGCCTAGGAGACCTTCGAAGTCCTTCGGAGGTTTTCGGATCAAGGATCTGAAGAACTCGCCCTCCTGCAAGCCTTGTGCAAAGGCACTGACCAGCACCTCAGACGTGGCAGTGGGTACATCCAATGCGACTTGATTAAATCTTTTGATGTATGCTTTGAGGGGCTCTTTGGAGCCCTGCTTCAGGGTAAAAAGATTGAGGCTGGTTTTGTGGTGTCTCTTGCTGCTCGCGAAATGTTAGAGGAACAATCTTTTAAAGTCAGAAAATTCTCTTACAGATCCCTCCGGCAGTCTATCGAACCATCGTTGGGCCGGCCCGGACAGAGTGGTCAGGAAGGCTCGGCACTTTACTCCGTCAGAATATTGATGCAGCATTGAAGCGTTCTCGAACTTCATTAGATGCTCTTCGGGATCCGTGGCTCCCCCGTATTCAGCGATGGACGGGGGTCTGAAATGCTTGGGCAAGGGCTCCTGCAGGATCTGGTTGGAAAAGGGGAATCCTGTACGCTCCGCCGAGGTCGGCACAAGGGGAGCCTTCCCTTTGTTAGCTCTAGTACGGCTGGATGTAGCCTCGTGAGGGTCTGATTGCCCTGCTCCCTCAGCCGGGCCGAACAGCGCCCGGTGGAAGTGAGGACTCTCATCCTGTCGAACCCCTCCTTCGGTGCCCACCCGAGCAGTCTGCTCGGCCGGGCCCGGCTGAGCGGGTCGAGCGGCCGCTTGCCGTGCCTCCGCCAATTTCCTGGCTCTAGCTTCTATTAGCAGATCCAAGTCTTCCTGTGAAAGAGTAACAGTCACCCGGTTGGATTCACTCATCTTCGGCTTTCGATCAGGCGAGATTTCCCACAGACGGCGCCAAATTTGATCCTGTCGACAAGCGAAGATCGGTTCTCACTCGAATGACTCGGTCTAACCAAGCCGACCCGGTCTGCTATAGTTTGGGAGGTCGGACCGAAATAGAGCTCTCAATATGGTGGAGTGGTTGCAAAATGGCAGCGATCCCCTCCACAAAGCCATATGGGGGGTTTATATAGGGGAGAGGTGACTCTCTGCTATGTCAGGGCTGGCAAATCTCATTAATGAAGGATCAGTTGACAAAAGGTGATAGTGACAGCCACATTAATGCTGTGAGACTGTCATAGCCACCTGACACCCTGCCTAATATATCTCTTCTGTCTCTCCTTAACTCTTGGCGGCTTTGCCAGGCAATGATTATGCCGGGAAGATTATCTTCTTAATATTTGATAAGAAAGGCTCATACGATAGGGGAGGCTCGTAGTCGTTCAACCGTCCCCGTGTGATCACGAATACTTGGCCTCGGACAATAGACTTTAAGGGGCCGACCTTGGGTGACCGATCTCAGGTGACCGATCCCGAGCGTCCCGACCTCGGATGACCGACCCCGAATGTCCTGACCTCAGGTGACCGTAGGGGTGTAAATGAGTCGAGCCGCTCGTGAGCCGCTCGCGAGCCGCTCGGTCAAAACTCGACTCGAGCTCGGAGTTGACCGAGCTCGAGCCGAGCTCGAGCTGGCTCGTTTACAATTCGAGCCGAGCCCGAGCCAATTCAAAGCTTGCTCGATGGCTCGTCGAGCCATATCGAGCCAAGCCTGGGATCTATCCAATAAATCCAAGGGCTGAGCTGAATGCTGAAGTGAACGGTCAGGATTAGTAGATCAATTAATAAAAAATTAAAACTCAACAACTCACTCAAATCTCGACCTCGACTCTCAAGACAACAAAAACCCTAGTGGCTAATACCCTACCTCTCGCAGCGTTGCCGCCGCTACGTGATGTCGTGATTTGCTTCGACCTTCGACCTTCACTGGAAAACCCTCGTTCCCCGCGTTTCCCAAGCTTTCAAAACTCAAAAGCCTTTGTCTCGCTCGCTGCCTCAAAAACACTCCTTCGTGTCGCTGTCGGCTGCCTTAACTCATCTCCGTGTCTGCTCACCAACTCGAAAATTTCTCCTCCTTGAGACTCTCTCGGTTCTGGGACAAGTTGCTTGCAGAGGCGAACAAGTTCCTTTTTGGAATTGTAGTTCAAGACTTTAAGCGTTGTGTTGTGTTTGTTTATTTTTTCAATGGAAAAAAAAGAAAGTCTTATGGCTGATGATTGTTAAGGGAGAAAACTATCAAATAACTTCTTAGGCTTCTCTTTGTTTTGTTCCTCTTTCGTGTTTGTTTTCTTGTGAATTTAATTTCTTGATCTTACTTTAGCTATAGAGTTCTTCAGTAGTTTCTCATCTTACATATAAAGGTTTTAGAATTTAGATTGTATTAAATTCTTTCAACTTTGACCTGGGGAATCCTTTCTTTCACAAGAGAAAGGTTTATTTTACGCTCATGTTCCAAACAAACATAGTGAAAAAGAATCATAATCGTTTGTATGTTAATTCTTTATAGTATGTTGATTGAAAAGATTTTTTTCTCCACTACAATCAGGTTAAAATGCCTGATATTCAGTTAGGAGTCAGGACTTAGGAGGTCAATCATTGAGAACCCATGGGGCTAAATTTGCTAGATTCCATTGCTGCTTCCAATGTTTTGTGAATTTATCCTATAATTTTATAGGCCTTCTTAATAAACTTTATATTGCCTTTAGTGTTCTTATAATGAATTATACTGTTGCTTCCAGTCTTCTTATATTGAATTATAAGAAAAATAGGTTTTCTTTGTTTATCTTCTTTAGAATTTATTCTTTGAGCTTTTTTCAGCCATGGCATGCTCTTCTAATTATTGTTTGAGCATTTTATAATTTATTATCTTTTGATCAGTTATGTCGCTATCGCTAGAAGAGTCATCTATTCCAACCACGGTAAACAGTGCCGTTGCTGAAAATAATGAGGTTAATCTTGAGATCAACAAGGAAATTGGCACAACTAGTCAAGAAGCACAAGAAAATGCTGAAGAAAAAAAGGAAGAGGAGTTCCAAATAAAGAAAAGGAAAAAAAGTTCAGAAGTTTGGAATGATTTTGACATAGTGGATGGATCAAAGAAAGCTAAATGCAAACACTGTCAATCTCTTTTTACAGTATGTAAATCAGGAGCCACATCAAGTCTTTTAAGACATAGATCAAATTGTGTCAAGAGGAAAATTCATATGCGAGCAGCTGAACAACAAACAAAGTTGAATTTTTTGCCCACTGATTCAGCTTCACCATCTATTCCTCCGTTACATTCTGGAAAATTTGACATGGAACAAATGAGGGAGGCTGCTGCTCATTGGATTATGATGCACGAACATCCATTCACCATTCTTGATGAAGAGGGGTTCAATTTAATGATGAGACGTGGAATGCCAGAATGGCAAAAAATTAGCAGGACGACATGCAAAGCAGATTGTATGAAAATTTATGAAGTTGAGAAAAAGAGGTTGAAGAAAAGTCTAGAGTGTGTTGATAAAATAAGTTTGACAACAGATTGTTGGAAGTCCAAGACTCAAAAAATTGAATACATGGTTGTCACTGGCCATTGGATTGATTCTTGTTGGAATTTACAAAAGAGGGTTTTAAGTTTTATTAACATTCCACCACCAAGGGGAGGTCTTCAAATTTCTGATGCCATTTTCAAGTGCATGAAAGAGTGGGGCATTGAAAACAAGGTTTTCACAATTACAGTTGATAATGCTTCAAGTAATGATTTGGCTATTCGGTACATGAAAGACACGATTCGAAGATCTAGAACATTGGCATGCCAAGGAAATTTATTTCATGTTCGTTGTTGTGCACATATCTTGAACTTGTGCGTTCAAGATGGGTTGAGAGAGATTGAAGATATTATTATTAATATAAGGGAAAGTGTAGAATATGTAAATCGTTCAGAGGCAAGACGTCTACAATTTGCAGAGTGTGTGCAACAATTGCAGTTAAAGGATAAAAAATTGATTCGTGATTGCAAAACCCGGTGGAACTCGACTTTTGAGATGTTAAGTTGTGCACTCAAGTTCAGAGAGGTTTTTCAGATGTTTAAAGAACGTGATCAGTTTTATGGTTGCTGCCCTCAGGAAGAAGAATGGGACAAAGCTCAAAAGATTTGCTCACTGTTAGAGGCTTTTTGGACAGCCACGCATATCATTTCAGGTACTGAGTATCCTACTTCAAATTTATTTCTTCAAGAAGTTCAGAAAATAAAGACAGCATTGGATACTTATGCACAACATGAAGATTTGTTTCTTAAGCAGCTAGCTAGAAAAATGAAAGAAAAGTTTGACAAGTATTGGGGTGATTGTAATCTATTGATGGCTATAGCTGCTGTGTTAGATCCAACCAAAAAAATACTTGCAATTGAATTTTGCTTCCCTAAACTTTATTCTGAATTTGATGCCTCTATGCATATCTCAAAAGTTAAGGAAGTAATTAATTCTCTTTATGAAGAGTATGTTTTTGAAGAAGCTAATAAAGGAGTGTCTCATCCATCTGAGTCCGAGAGTTTTGGCTCTTCAAGTGTTAGAAAAAGTCAACAAAGTTCTGTGTATAGTTGGGATGATTTTGATGACTATTGTGCAAAAGTTGAAACTTCAGAGACTAAGCGATCTGAATTGGTAGATTATCTTGAAAAGGGTCGTTTAAAGAAGAATGAGATTCCTAAAATATTTTCATGCTTAGAATGGTGGAAGATGAACAAGATGCAGTATCCAATATTATCAAAGATGGCAGCTGATATTTTAGCAATCCCAGTGAGTTCAGTGGCTTCAGAAGCAACATTTAGTGCAGGGACAAGAGTTATTGATTCTTATCGTTCATCACTCTCTCCAGACGCAGTGCAGGCTATATTATGTGGGGGTGATTGGCTTCGACACATACATGGACTGAAAAAGAAGACTAAGGTAAGTTAAATTCTATTATTAGTTTTCTAAGTTACAAACTAAATTTCATCACTTATTTATCTAATTTTTACTTTTTCAGAGAGAGAAAACTTACCAAGAAATTTTTCTTCCAGTATCTACCTCTTAAGACTTACAGTAAGGTAAATTTCATTTTTTTACACAAGTATAAACGTGTAAATCTGTTTTACACAAGTAAGGAAAATACAAGTATAAATGTGTAAATCTATTTTTTTCTTGCACAGGGGCTGCTAATCTTCATGGTTCATATTTTAGTATCATGTTTAGTCTTCATCTATTTTGTAACTTTTCATTCTTAAGAACACTAAATCTTGCAAAAATCGTTATATTTTAAGTTTTAACTAATTGGCATCTTGATTCAATATTCACAGCCGCGGCGAGGATGCTTTGAGATATGCGAGGAAGGCGGTCAAACTTCTGTATCTTTACTGGTATAGTGGTATTCTTATACATCACTACTACATATATCCCATTCAGCACTCTAAAATGCTTCTATATTGAAAGGAAGCATACTGTCATACACATACTGCCATTGCAGGATATGGGAGCATACTGCACTCCATCAGTCCATCTCATATTGATTCAATTCATCTAATTGTACAATTTATGGATTTCTAATTTGTAGAATTATTTTGACACATACTGTGCTTACTGTCATCCATCTAATTGTACAATTCATCTATTGTCATACACATATTGTCATCGATTTGTTCATACTTCATAGTAAACTTGCATTTCTCATCCTAATAATGTGTCATGCTGTCCTTGTAGGATATGGGGCGTCCCTTTACAGTTTACACTAATGAAGAAGCTCAACATGGAAGATGTAATCAAGGACATTTTGGAGAAGAACACTTGATTGGGAATGGATACAGGATTAGTAGAAAAGCTACGATTAGAGAGTTTTATTATGAATGTCTCTATGTAATTTTATATCCTGTAGAAGATTGAGACTTTAAGTGGCAATGTGACATTGTTCTAAACTTCTAATCTGTAATTCTGCATGAACTGCTCTTTGAAGTTTGAAGTGATGCTTGATGCTCCTATCTCTAAGCTTCCCAAATGTGATCTATTCTATTGTTTAGTTGCAGAGTTGAGTTAAATGATGAGACAACATTATCTGTCGTTTTGGGCATTTATACCTTTTAGATGAACTGCTCTTTTAAGTGATGCTTGATGCTCCTATCCCTTATATTGAAGTTCTTGAACTGATGAAGACTTGAAAAGAGCAAACAATAATTTTGAAACAGAGAGTTTACTTTTTGACAGAGGGACGAGGAGAGCCTCTTGAGGGATAATGCTATTGTAATTTGCAAGTATAAAATCCAGATTTGTGTTCTTTATTCTCTACAATGCATATCCAGTGTTCATATATTTTTCTTTTCATCGGAAGCCATGTTGATCAGTTGATGGTATCGCCAACAAACTGCCTCATGCATGTAACAAAGAACTGCTTGGTAACACTACAAGCCTGTGAATTTGTGATATTTCATTGATGAATCTGTGATTTTTTTTACATCTATGAATGTGAATGTGTGATATTTTTTTACAGCTATGAATGTGAATGTGTGATATTTAAAATAACATTGTTTTCCATAAATAAATAAGAACTTGATGAGGTATTTGTGGTTAGAAGGTTTCGGTGGAGGTTCTCATGTAGCAGAGGTTGCAAGTTCGAATCATGACCTTACCCCATTTTTATTAGATTTTTCGGCTCGAATTTGGCTCGAGCTCGGCTCGAGCTCGACTCGAGCCGAGTTCGAGCTCGATTTTACTAGCTCGATCGAGCTCGAGCTCGAGCCGAGCTCCTTTGGTTTTCTCGAGCTCGAGCTCGAGCCGACCTTTGGCTCGGCTCGGCTCGACTCGTTTGCAGCCCTAGGTGACCGACCCCGAGCGTCCCGACCTCGGAGGACCGACCCCGAGTGTCCCGACTTCGGAGGACCGACCCCGAGTGTCCCGACCTCGGAGGACCGACCCCAAGTGTCCCGACCTCGGATGACCGACCCCGAGTGTATCGACCTCGGAGGATCGACCCCGAGTGTCCCGACCTCGGATGACCGACCCCGAGTGTCCCGACCTCAGATGACCGACCCCGAGTATCTCAACCCTAGGGTGACCTTTGGCCTGACCTATTCACTACCGGTTCAGATCGGCAATCGAATCTGACCGAGCTCTTGATCCTTCTAAAAATCATACGCCCGGATCATGCCTGAAGCATTCCTCTTTTGACCGTTTAATGTTTTAATTTTCCTTCCAATAAACTGAAGCGAACAGGTTATCTTTCAGAAGGATGAACCAGAGACTGAACACGTATATTAGTTTGTCATAACATTCTTGTATAGGAAATATTGGGACAGCATGAAAATTGAAATGCTTTCTTAAATCAAATATACTTGTTTTACTTGCTCTTAATTTCTCATCTTTTCACCCAGTTGGCTTAGTATTAATACCATAAGTTGCTAGTTTATATTATCCTGCATCGAAAAAAAGGATCAAACACATGCCTTAAAATTTCCTTCCACTGCTGATTTGACACACGCAGGTGAACTAAAAGTAGACAAGCTTCAACAGTAACTAGAGCTGATAACAGCTGCATCACCAGAAGTGCATGAGGATGGGAGATGAATTTTTAGAGAAGAAACTTGGGGAGCCTTTATTTCTATTTCAGAGTAATATATTGTCTTTCGTGACCTTGTTTTTTACCGCACCAAGAGTCTAAGGCAGATGGTTCAAGTAGCTTGCAGTATCGTCGTTGTACATATCTTTGTGATATAATTGGCAACACAATCAAAATAGACATCCCTCTTCATTTCTTTTGGCTTTGTTGTTTAGCTCTATGTGCACTTGAAGCATGATCTCTTGCTTTCTGCACTCTTGTCTCATGATTGAAGCCTAAGAGGTAAAAAACAGAAGAAAAGACTATTGTGAAAAAGATGATTGAGGCGATCCCCAAGGATAGATAGATTTAATAGTATAATACACCAGTAAATTGCTACAATCATCTTATGATAGCTCTAGAACAAAGGTTTATCTCTTGTCTTGTAACTTATTTGACACAATCACTGCAGATTAAACAAAGAGTTCTTTGATCACCTACAAACTGAACTTGGGCAACTTCGATTTGCAATCAATGCAACCAAGGTCCAACTGAATGCGCATAAACACTGACACGAGTTTTCAGGTATCAGTGTCATGACACTACTTCATGCATACAGGAAATGGAAGACAGGACAATTGAGTTGGAAGCCATGCAGAAGGTCTTGCTAGAGGGCACAGGTTCTTTTGGAATGCTAGTTTATTTCACAAGATTGAATTGTTCTGTTATGTAACTAATAAGCCTTCTTGTCCATTTTTCTTTTTCAGAAGCATATGATAAGATGCAAAGGGATCTTGTATCAGCAAAGGAAAGGCTTATGAAAATACTGCAGGCCAAAGACAGGAAGTCAACTGTAAGATGGTGTATCATATTACAGTCACTAGTTTTGTGTTTAGATCTGGAGACAAATTAGTGGTAATTTCTTGTCTTCGATTATGCCAAAGAGTTCTTTTGTTTTTGGAATGACATTAGATTATGCAGGTTAATTTCTTGTCTTCGATTAGCATCTAGTTCTTTTTACTCTATTCTGCGTAATTTATATTTCATGAACTCATTGATTAAATGTGCAAGCTTGATATATATTTTTTTAATGTTAGATACGCCATCCAGTGTGAAAAAATAAGAACGACATCATTACTCATATGAACAAACTTTCTGGTGATTGTGAATTAACATATGTTTGTCATAGGCTTGGTTTTTCAGATGTTTTTAATATCATGAACTTATGGAAGGTTGAATTAACTCTGTTCAGATCACACCGATCTCTAGTTCTTGCGACTTGAGTTCTACTTCAATTGGCTCCATGATGCTTCAATTGTTTGTTAGAGGAAAAAATATGAGAAAAGAAAATTCATCCTATCATTCTCGACAATAAGTAAACATATTTGACAATAAAGGTTAGGATCGGCGAGGATTTTGGTGTAGTGTAAGATTTGTTCTTAACTGCTGCACAAACAAGATATTAGATCATGGAAGTTAACCTTCCATGCATGATATTTATATTCTTTACCCTATTTACTCTTCTATAGAGGCCCTTCCATGTTTGCAAAGAATGTTCATGCTCTAGTTTATGTTTGGCATTTGCTTGATCCTCTCAGTTATGTGAGGCATTGTCACGCCCCGAGGAGCCGCTCGTCCGATACCGACCGGACTGCTTCTGCCTCGAACCGGCGGACAACCCGAAAACCCTAACACATCGACTCTCGCGGTAAGCCTGTACCCAAGCCTATAGAGCTGGAACAAGGCACCGAACGCGTAAAACAAACGACGTCGTCAAACAAAAAGATGCGTACCGGTACGACTTACGACAAAACAAAGTAAAACGAAGGCCTCCATAGCACACAGAAATACAACCATATCGAAAATACAGCAGCGGAAAAGGTGAAGTAACAGAAATAGAAAATGAATAAGAAGGGTACCAACATGTACCCACAACGAATACAAGAAAAATCCTCGAAAGTCGCCTCGACACACATACACAGGGACAGGCAGACAGGCACTCCAGTCGATCATCCTGAAATAGAGGAAAAACAGGTCTAACGGTGTGAGTCCTAGAACTCAGCGAATACACAGGTATGCACAAGGAGATATAATAGCAGTAAGTACCAGCAACTATAGAAGAAAGTGCAGTAATAATAAAAGCAGATCTAAACCAGCAGACGAGAAGTATACCTACCTGTACCGAACCATCCCCGTAGTATGCATGTCAACCAAGTGCAGCAATCAAGTAGAGCAATCACAACCAGATGCATCAATGCACAGTATGCTCATGATGCAGCATGGGTCACCCCTGACACCAATCGGCTACTATCGCCTCTACGCGAAACCGAGTGGGTAGGGCTCTGACCGGGTCCTCCCTCCACTTAAACGGTCGTCGTCGTGCCTCACACGACACCGAATGAGCCGGGTCTCAGACCCTGAACATACTCTGTCATCGGACAAAGTGACGTTCCCTGCCCCTCACTATCATCGGATAGGTAGGGGACCTGTCGGAGCGCCGTGGCCTATAATCCACTAACGAAGAGTGGAACTGGGACTACACGACAGGTAAAGTGGCAGGTATGACGACCCATCTCAACCACTAGGGGAGTCAAAGGTCGCCTGCATATGCCCCTACACGAGTAGCAAGTACGACGACCCATCTCAACCTCCAGGGAGTCAAAGGTCGTCCCCTATGCTACGTGCAACAATGATGCATGTCACTATCCCATGCATCATCCACTATCTATCTCTACTGTCATCTACATGATATGCAGTAGTCCAGATAACCGGTATGCACCAATACCTAAATCCTAGCGTAAGGTATAAGGTATGATGTCCGCAGATCCAATAAACACAGTAGCATGGAACAATAAACAGTAATCCCTCAGCAGATAGCAAGTGCCGAAATATAGTACAGGAATAAAACTAACAGGTATCATATCTAACTATGCATAATAAAGGTACCCGCCTCGATATCAAGAAGTCCAGGGGACGAGAACCCCCGTCCAAAAATAATAGTCGCGACGAAGATAGTCGCAACACTCAATATCCTGCATTAAATACGAAATCATTTAGCAAGATATAACTTCTAATTTTTATTAGGATTTATCCTAATCAATTAACCCTAACTTCTTAGCCAACACAACATCTAAATTAATTAGGGTTAACTATGATTAATTAATCCCCAATTAATCCCTTAACTCCAATCAAGCATCACCACAGATTCAACTCACCGAAACCTTCCAAACCCATACTCAAGATCTCAGCCCAATCCTAATCACAGATCACGATCAACAGAAAACATTACCCAGAACCTAATCCAATACGATCTACCAATCGAAACACACCAAGCAAATCAAACTCACCTGATCACAGAACATAGAATCAAAGAACCACTCAACAGAGAACTCACGGCAACCATCAGCAACAAGGAAACAGAAAAATCTCCAACCATTGATCAAAACAGAACTACACATATGAAGCTAATGAACACTAATCCCATTCAACTGCTATCCCTAATCAAGAACAGAAGATCCAGCATACACGAACAGAGCACGAGTAAGAAATCTACTGAATCGAAACTGCATTCAAATCACACCCAACTCTACATAGCAACAAATCGAAACCAATTCCTATCCATTCAATCCAATACAGAACGAAGAACGAAACCCATCACTAATCCTTACCTGAGATGAGCTCCGACGTCCTGGCTCCAGCTCTGCCGATCCCAACAATTGTGCAAACGGAATCCAAAATCAGCCCCCCAATCCGGATCCAACTCGCAACTGCAAAGAGGACGCAAGACCAACTCAAGAAAACTCTCGACATGGCAAGAATCAACATCCCAAACATCCACCTCTCACGCGAAGCTCGGAACCAAGAAATCTTGCTCAAGTTTGGGGATCCGACTCACCTCAACGAGCTGAGGCCGGAGATCGCCCGCACGATCTGTAACCACGAAGGTGGAAAGAAGAAAGTTCAGCCGTGCCCTAGAATGGCCCCGATCTCGTGATCCTAGAGCTGCAACCTAGATCGATTAGGGAACCCCACAATGATCGATCAAAAAGACGAAAACCTGTATGAAAGCAACACCACTCACCTTCAATCGGACTAGAGTAAAGATCGATCCGAGCTCGGGAGCGGGACGACGACCGTCGACGATCGTGTGGTCGGAACAAAACCTCCACTCGATGAAGAACCCAGTCGCAGAGGCGCGGAGAAGAACTCGGCTCTTGGGATCGCCGCAACGGTTAGGGCTTTGGCGAGATTGGGGAAGGTGGGGAAGACGCCGCCCTGTGCTCGCCCTCACACACCCGCAACACTCGACGAAGAAGAGAGAAAAAACAGAAGGATGGAGAAGAAGCGAGTGGAGTCGACTCCGATCTGCCCGATTGGGGGAGAAGACGGGATGACTTAAAGGGGTGGCTATTTTGCAAAAACCCCCCTCCATGTTCGGTCCTTCACAAAAGAGCCCCCAAGTTCCAACACTTTTGCTATTAGCCCCCTAAACTTTCAGATATTTAACAGGCATAAAATACAAGAAGATCGTCTTTAGATTTATATACACTGTTCGATAGAAGCAGTTCATCTTTGAAATCATAGATAGAATTTATTTAGTGGATATGGACTTACATAGACAAAAGCAGTATAGTGACCACCACCCATATTTCCGTAGTGATTGCTCACAGCATACAGTTGGTAGTCGTTGGATATTTCCTTTGGCATGCCAGCGATATAGTTTGTCAAATCCAGATCACGAATAGGAAATTCTACCAATGTCTCGAGCTTGTTTTTTGTATATCTGGTATATGAGAACCTTTTTAAATGAATGACAAGAACTTCATGCAACCTCCAGAGATCTAATTTTTTGGTAGCTTGCTGATGCTTCTTACAACTTGGGCAATACCTGTTTTAAAAGAGTTTATTCTTATGAGCATGCACAAATATGGAAGTGGTAACAAAACACTGAAAAAAATGTTTGCAAAAATAAATCGGACATATATATGCAGACAAAGTAGCATCAATAACTATTCACAACTATGTAACTGTTCTTAAGAATTCACATTCCAGATTATGGAAGAATGCATTAATTCCAGACATTAGGGCAGTTAAGTGAGGCCAAGTTCTTTATTACTTAGATATGGACTGAGTGTCAGGTAGTTTCTCAATTATTTTCATACATGATCAATGGCAACATTAGGTGTTAACTCCAAGTGACAGTATCAGAATTTCTAACATGGGCACCGATAAAAAATGTCCAAATATCCAAGGCCTATATTATACATGTAAACCAGATTTTTATCAATTTTGATGTTATTTTCTCATGAAAGTTTATATTTTATAATTGTTGCAAATAAGGATACTTTGTTGTAAAAACATACCAGCGATTAGTATTTTGCAAGAGCATATGATTTAGTCTGTTGGCAAATTTAAACTTACTGATACTTATGATTTAGCAAGCACAAATAAAGGCGATTAGATTCGAAAACAGTTTTTTGAGAAGAAAAAAAAAAAGTGTTGCGAAGTAGACATGAAGTTCAGTAGCCAACCATAATGCTAGACCAAAGCAAGTGACATTATTAACATGCCTTCTGCCTATCAATGCGATTTTGAGGAAAAAACATACTGACCACATATCTTCAGGGCCTAGTGGTTCCTCCTTGAGGAATGCTTCTAGGCATGCATACAAAGTACACGAATCTTGATATCTTTTTGGAAAAAGTCGGAACTTGTAGATCTCTGGTAACGTGTTCAGAAGATTTGTATCATGTTGTTGCAACACTTTACTCTGCCAACAGACTAGCACAAATAAATGCTTGGACGTAGTAGGCAAAGGTATTGGCTCATCCATTTCTATTTTTGATTGCATGATTTTACTCTTTTCATCTGTTAAATGAAATTGAAATTCACCCCCAGTGTCGGAGACATCTGCCACTTCTTGAGGCATACATTCACTTTCAGCTTCCATATTGAGATTTGTCTCAGAGGAGATGCTAGTGCATTTATCTTCTTCATCATCTAACCCAGCATCCTTGCTCTTTCTAAATGGACTCAGAAGCATCAGAAACAGCTTGCGAATGGTAGATCCATCGACAACATCTGGCAGTGTTGTCACAAGAGGAACTCCAAAGCCTTTCCAATTTGTTCATTTGCTAAGAATATAATGCCTGAATTGCAGTGTTTGATCAGAAAGACATGGATGAAAAGAAATATGCAATCATTCCATCAATCCATTAAACATGCAAATATATAGTTCCTAAAAACAGAAATTCCAATAGTTTACTGGCCAACAGTGAATTTATAAAGGTATGTAGTAAGCTAGCAATTCCAGCTGTGTTCTGGTATTTTCTGGAGAGGAGAAAACACTGAATCTTAAAGCATGAAGAAAAAGGACATTAACTACTTATGGAGATACTACTACCCCATAGTGTTCGGACACAAGGTTCGAAAAATATGAACGACTTTATTTTGTCTGAGAATTCTTATACAAAAAATGTAAACATATTCATCTCTACTAACATTGCGCAAAGAAACTCTGATCCAATAGAATGTTTCATATGAAGAGAATGAGATGCACTAAATGAATGATATTGAATTAATTGCATGTAACAGCAAATATCTCCTCAACCTCAACAGAACTTGGCACACATTGCATCGAAGAATATCTGTAAAACCTTGGAGAAAGAAATGAAAGAACCCTTCCACCCCGTATCAAACTAATGTGCATCAGTCTAGTATAGCCAAATAAGCCAGTATTGATATAGGTTCACACTTGCAACTTGGGTATTCAAACTCAGGTATAAGCATCCAATATGGATGTCAATCCAAGTATCTGATACAACTATTTCTAAATGTTTTTACAGGGATCAATAGAGAATTGAGTGTCCACTCAAAGTGTCAGTGTTTGAGCATTGGCGTCCAACACGAGTGCAAAGGAAATAAATGAAAGCTAGCAAAACTAATAGAATATCACCATTAGTTAGACTAATAATACAAGGACAGAAACAATGTGAAACCACTTGAGAAAGTTGCTGAAGGTATAATAAAATCCTGTACAAGGACTTGTATCTTAAAAAGAGCATGAAAACATGAACATTCAATTTGGATAACAAACAAGGATTTCAAATGCAAAAGGGAGCAAAATTAATAGAGAATAGAAAGCTTAGGGGGCGTTTGGTTTGTTCCATTTTTCATTTTTATTTTCCAGAAAATCGCATTTTCTAATTTTTTGGAAAATGACTTTTTTTCATTCTCCAGTTTTCCAGAAAACGCTATGTTTTTTTTCTGAAAAACAAAGTTGGAAAATGCAAACCAAACATGTTTTCTAGAAAACCGCATTTTCTACAGAAAATGAAAATGAAAAACAGACTGGAAAATACAAACCAAACGCCCCCTTACTCTTCCAATCTTTGGTGTACAAAAACCACCAATGGAGATTTTTCAGCATCTTTTGGTAGCCGATATGCTGCTAGGCGATCTTCATCTCTAATCAGGGATATTGAATCTGATGGCTCATCCAGAAAACGGATAATGCAATTAGCATAAACCTGTGGATGCTTGCCTTAGTTAATTCAATACTAGACTAAAAGTTCGTTGATTGAATACATCAAAGCAATTTTTTTGTTTTAGAAGAACACACCTCAGCAATCAACAGACTCTCATCATCTCTCAAAGAAGAAGCAACACCTAGTGCTCGAATAAGGTCCTTCAATTTCCCTGACTTAGGCACATTAATTGTGTAGGATGATGGCTCGATACTACCATCGGTACTGAAAACAGTAACAGCCATTGTCCTCATTGTCGTTGATGGCAGTGGCAGGGACAAATACATGAAGGGATCAAATGTTATCGACACTTTGCTGCATACAGGACAAACTAAAGTCGACTTATATTGACCCTGTAATGTTAACCATGAACAAGAAACTCCAATTACTAGAGATCAGATATAGAAAGATTTGTATGATTAGTAAAAGTGCATTAACCACAAAAAGCATAGGATACGTTTGAGAAAGCATAATGAAAACGAATTCTTTCAGAACGTTTTTGCAACAAAGTGAGAACTGAAAAGTAGAATTAATAATCCCAATAGGTCATGCATGCCATAAGAAGCTTTGACATGAACAGAACCAAATCAACTGCTGTATCACCTCGATTTCTATATTTCCTCGGGCGCGCTGCGATAATATCAAAGGCGTCCTGTGTACAAAGTTCTCGGCACAACTGTGTCCTAACTGTTTCGGTTACCGTGATTTACCTCCCTCGTCTTGGCTTAGGGGCAGGCTGTCGGGGGCGCTGGGGGCGAGCGTAATCGCCTTTGCATCGATTTCTATATTTCCTAGAAAATATTGGGAGATCAGATTTCTAATGTTGATCAATTGGCCGAGATAAGCATTTAGTGCAGAACTACAGGACTCACTTGGCAAATATCAACGATGATAGAATCATTTCGAGCTAAATGATTTCCCCAGTATTTATCAGCAACTTCTTTATCAGGACGACCAGATGCATCTTTAGCTTCAACATATGGCTTGTGTTTGACACGATTCAGATCCTCATGAAGTCCATCTAACAGAAAAGCAAGAAGCTCCTATGAAACCAAGCATAAATGTGAAAATAAGTGTTTATTTCATCTAAGAATTTCCAATTTTAAGTTATAATTATGGAGACTCTAGAGCAAGTCGCCAGTAATCCACGATTGAATACCTGCGAATCATGTTGGTTAAAGCCACTAAATTGTGGGGCAAATCGAGCAAGCTTCCCCTTAAAAACATGTGGAACAACAGGCGATCTATCTACTGTACACAAATTCCTTAAGAGATCTCCAAATGACATAGCAAGCTCTCCCTGTGCAGAAGTACAGGCTTAGTGAAGAATATAGTAAATGCATAGACTTGATTGAGCAAAACTTTCACGAACCAAAAACAAAAATGTAAGAGAAAGGCAAATATTTATTTAAATTAGAACTACTACATTCAAATTAGTATGAATCGATCAAACAATGACATACCTTCATGCCTAATGGATTTTGAGTATTGATTTCCTTACGATAATTTCCATGAAAGTATTCCACAAGCTTCGGTGTGCGCGCCAAGCATTGGAGCGAACTGTTCATGAAGCATGTATTTCCAAGATTGTCTAATCCTCTCAATCCAAACAGACCACCACCTTTGAGGCTCCCATTCTGCAGATCCGAGTCTGAATATCCTACGCTGCCATTGCACATAAGAGTAGGGCTGCAAACGAGTCGAGCCGAGCCGAGCCAAAGGTCGGCTCGAGCTCGAGCTCGAGAAAACCAAAGGAGCTCGGCTCGAGCTCGAGCTCGATCGAGCTAGTAAAATCGAGCTCGAACTCGGCTCGAGTCGAGCTCGAGCCGAGCTCGAGCCAAATTCGAGCCGAAAAATCTAATAAAAATGGGGTAAGGTCATGATTCGAACTTGCAACCTCTGCTACATGAGAACCTCCACCGAAACCTTCTAACCACAAATACCTCATCAAGTTCTTATTTATTTATGGAAAACAATGTTATTTTAAATATCACACATTCACATTCATAGCTGTAAAAAAATATCACACATTCACATTCATAGATGTAAAAAAAATCACAGATTCATCAATGAAATATCACAAATTCACAGGCTTGTAGTGTTACCAAGCAGTTCTTTGTTACATGCATGAGGCAGTTTGTTGGCGATACCATCAACTGATCAACATGGCTTCCGATGAAAAGAAAAATATATGAACACTGGATATGCATTGTAGAGAATAAAGAACACAAATCTGGATTTTATACTTGCAAATTACAATAGCATTATCCCTCAAGAGGCTCTCCTCGTCCCTCTGTCAAAAAGTAAACTCTCTGTTTCAAAATTATTGTTTGCTCTTTTCAAGTCTTCATCAGTTCAAGAACTTCAATATAAGGGATAGGAGCATCAAGCATCACTTAAAAGAGCAGTTCATCTAAAAGGTATAAATGCCCAAAACGACAGATAATGTTGTCTCATCATTTAACTCAACTCTGCAACTAAACAATAGAATAGATCACATTTGGGAAGCTTAGAGATAGGAGCATCAAGCATCACTTCAAACTTCAAAGAGCAGTTCATGCAGAATTACAGATTAGAAGTTTAGAACAATGTCACATTGCCACTTAAAGTCTCAATCTTCTACAGGATATAAAATTACATAGAGACATTCATAATAAAACTCTCTAATCGTAGCTTTTCTACTAATCCTGTATCCATTCCCAATCAAGTGTTCTTCTCCAAAATGTCCTTGATTACATCTTCCATGTTGAGCTTCTTCATTAGTGTAAACTGTAAAGGGACGCCCCATATCCTACAAGGACAGCATGACACATTATTAGGATGAGAAATGCAAGTTTACTATGAAGTATGAACAAATCGATGACAATATGTGTATGACAATAGATGAATTGTACAATTAGATGGATGACAGTAAGCACAGTATGTGTCAAAATAATTCTACAAATTAGAAATCCATAAATTGTACAATTAGATGAATTGAATCAATATGAGATGGACTGATGGAGTGCAGTATGCTCCCATATCCTGCAATGGCAGTATGTGTATGACAGTATGCTTCCTTTCAATATAGAAGCATTTTAGAGTGCTGAATGGGATATATGTAGTAGTGATGTATAAGAATACCACTATACCAGTAAAGATACAGAAGTTTGACCGCCTTCCTCGCATATCTCAAAGCATCCTCGCCGCGGCTGTGAATATTGAATCAAGATGCCAATTAGTTAAAACTTAAAATATAACGATTTTTGCAAGATTTAGTGTTCTTAAGAATGAAAAGTTACAAAATAGATGAAGACTAAACATGATACTAAAATATGAACCATGAAGATTAGCAGCCCCTGTGCAAGAAAAAAATAGATTTACACATTTATACTTGTATTTTCCTTACTTGTGTAAAACAGATTTACACGTTTATACTTGTGTAAAAAAATGAAATTTACCTTACTGTAAGTCTTAAGAGGTAGATACTGGAAGAAAAATTTCTTGGTAAGTTTTCTCTCTCTGAAAAAGTAAAAATTAGATAAATAAGTGATGAAATTTAGTTTGTAACTTAGAAAACTAATAATAGAATTTAACTTACCTTAGTCTTCTTTTTCAGTCCATGTATGTGTCGAAGCCAATCACCCCCACATAATATAGCCTGCACTGCGTCTGGAGAGAGTGATGAACGATAAGAATCAATAACTCTTGTCCCTGCACTAAATGTTGCTTCTGAAGCCACTGAACTCACTGGGATTGCTAAAATATCAGCTGCCATCTTTGATAATATTGGATACTGCATCTTGTTCATCTTCCACCATTCTAAGCATGAAAATATTTTAGGAATCTCATTCTTCTTTAAACGACCCTTTTCAAGATAATCTACCAATTCAGATCGCTTAGTCTCTGAAGTTTCAACTTTTGCACAATAGTCATCAAAATCATCCCAACTATACACAGAACTTTGTTGACTTTTTCTAACACTTGAAGAGCCAAAACTCTCGGACTCAGATGGATGAGACACTCCTTTATTAGCTTCTTCAAAAACATACTCTTCATAAAGAGAATTAATTACTTCCTTAACTTTTGAGATATGCATAGAGGCATCAAATTCAGAATAAAGTTTAGGGAAGCAAAATTCAATTGCAAGTATTTTTTTGGTTGGATCTAACACAGCAGCTATAGCCATCAATAGATTACAATCACCCCAATACTTGTCAAACTTTTCTTTCATTTTTCTAGCTAGCTGCTTAAGAAACAAATCTTCATGTTGTGCATAAGTATCCAATGCTGTCTTTATTTTCTGAACTTCTTGAAGAAATAAATTTGAAGTAGGATACTCAGTACCTGAAATGATATGCGTGGCTGTCCAAAAAGCCTCTAACAGTGAGCAAATCTTTTGAGCTTTGTCCCATTCTTCTTCCTGAGGGCAGCAACCATAAAACTGATCACGTTCTTTAAACATCTGAAAAACCTCTCTGAACTTGAGTGCACAACTTAACATCTCAAAAGTCGAGTTCCACCGGGTTTTGCAATCACGAATCAATTTTTTATCCTTTAACTGCAATTGTTGCACACACTCTGCAAATTGTAGACGTCTTGCCTCTGAACGATTTACATATTCTACACTTTCCCTTATATTAATAATAATATCTTCAATCTCTCTCAACCCATCTTGAACGCACAAGTTCAAGATATGTGCACAACAACGAACATGAAATAAATTTCCTTGGCATGCCAATGTTCTAGATCTTCGAATCGTGTCTTCATGTACCGAATAGCCAAATCATTACTTGAAGCATTATCAACTGTAATTGTGAAAACCTTGTTTTCAATGCCCCACTCTTTCATGCACTTGAAAATGGCATCAGAAATTTGAAGACCTCCCCTTGGTGGTGGAATGTTAATAAAACTTAAAACCCTCTTTTGTAAATTCCAACAAGAATCAATCCAATGGCCAGTGACAACCATGTATTCAATTTTTTGAGTCTTGGACTTCCAACAATCTGTTGTCAAACTTATTTTATCAACACACTCTAGACTTTTCTTCAACCTCTTTTTCTCAACTTCATAAATTTTCATACAATCTGCTTTGCATGTCGTCCTGCTAATTTTTTGCCATTCTGGCATTCCACGTCTCATCATTAAATTGAACCCCTCTTCATCAAGAATGGTGAATGGATGTTCGTGCATCATAATCCAATGAGCAGCAGCCTCCCTCATTTGTTCCATGTCAAATTTTCCAGAATGTAACGGAGGAATAGATGGTGAAGCTGAATCAGTGGGCAAAAAATTCAACTTTGTTTGTTGTTCAGCTGCTCGCATATGAATTTTCCTCTTGACACAATTTGATCTATGTCTTAAAAGACTTGATGTGGCTCCTGATTTACATACTGTAAAAAGAGATTGACAGTGTTTGCATTTAGCTTTCTTTGATCCATCCACTATGTCAAAATCATTCCAAACTTCTGAACTTTTTTTCCTTTTCTTTATTTGGAACTCCTCTTCCTTTTTTTCTTCAGCATTTTCTTGTGCTTCTTGACTAGTTGTGCCAATTTCCTTGTTGATCTCAAGATTAACCTCATTATTTTCAGCAACGGCACTGTTTACCGTGGTTGGAATAGATGACTCTTCTAGCGATAGCGACATAACTGATCAAAAGATAATAAATTATAAAATGCTCAAACAATAATTAGAAGAGCATGCCATGGCTGAAAAAAGCTCAAAGAATAAATTCTAAAGAAGATAAACAAAGAAAACCTATTTTTCTTATAATTCAATATAAGAAGACTGGAAGCAACAGTATAATTCATTATAAGAACACTAAAGGCAATATAAAGTTTATTAAGAAGGCCTATAAAATTATAGGATAAATTCACAAACATTGGAAGCAGCAATGGAATCTAGCAAATTTAGCCCCATGGGTTTCTCAATGATTGACCTCCTAAGTCCTGACTCCTAACTGAATATCAGGCATTTTAACCTGATTGTAGTGGAGAAAAAAATCTTTTCAATCAAACATACTATAAAGAATTAACATACAAACGATTATGATTCTTTTTCACTATGTTTGTTTGGAACATGAGCGTAAAATAAACCTTTCTCTTGTGAAAGAAAGGATTCCCCAGGTCAAAGTTGAAAGAATTTAATACAATCTAAATTCTAAAACCTTTATATGTAAGATGAGAAACTACTGAAGAACTCTATAGCTAAAGTAAGATCAAGAAATTAAATTCACAAGAAAACAAACACGAAAGAGGAACAAAACAAAGAGAAGCCTAAGAAGTTATTTGATAGTTTTCTCCCTTAACAATCATCAGCCATAAGACTTTCTTTTTTTTCCATTGAAAAAATAAACCAAACACAACACAACGCTTAAAGTCTGAACTACAATTCCAAAAAGGAACTTGTTCGCCTCTGCAAGCAACTTGTCCCAGAACCGAGAGAGTCTCAAGGAGGAGAAATTTTCGAGTTGGTGAGCAGACACGGAGATGAGTTAAGGCAGCCGACAGCGACACGAAGGAGTGTTTTTGAGGCAGCGAGCGAGACAAAGGCTTTTGAGTTTTGAAAGCTTGGGAAACGCGGGAACGAGGGTTTTCCAGTGAAGGTCGAAGGTCGAAGCAAATCACGACATCACGTAGCGGCGGCAACGCTGCGAGAGGTAGGGTATTAGCCACTAGGGTTTTTGTTGTCTTGAGAGTCGAGGTCGAGATTTGAGTGAGTTGTTGAGTTTTAATTTTTTATTAATTGATCTACTAATCCTGACCGTTCACTTCAGCATTCAGCTCAGCCCTTGGATTTATTGGATAGATCCCAGGCTTGGCTCGATATGGCTCGACGAGCCATCGAGCAAGCTTTGAATTGGCTCGGGCTCGGCTCGAATTGTAAACGAGCCAGCTCGAGCTCGGCTCGAGCTCGGTCAACTCCGAGCTCGAGTCGAGTTTTGACCGAGCGGCTCGCGAGCGGCTCACGAGCGGCTCGACTCATTTACACCCCTACATAAGAGGGTCACCATAACAGGAACCAGTCAATTTAGACTGATCTAGTTGTAGGTTGTCCTTCTTAGCTTCACTTTTACAGATCATGTTTTCTAATAATGCGGAGACTTGCACTTCCAGAAGAACCTGTACAGAATAACAGAGCAAAAATGTCACAAAGCACGAAATTTTTAAGTCTAGTAGCATATTTTCACTTACAANGAGTGTTGAGTTTTAATTTTTTATTAATTGATCTACTAATCCTGACCGTTCACTTCAGCATTCAGCTCAGCCCTTGGATTTATTGGATAGATCCCAGGCTTGGCTCGATATGGCTCGACGAGCCATCGAGCAAGCTTTGAATTGGCTCGGGCTCGGCTCGAATTGTAAACGAGCCAGCTCGAGCTCGGCTCGAGCTCGGTCAACTCCGAGCTCGAGTCGAGTTTTGACCGAGCGGCTCGCGAGCGGCTCACGAGCGGCTCGACTCATTTACACCCCTAGCCTGAATCACCTACAATAGGTGTGAAAAAAAAATCCAAACTCATATCATATGAGTAGGCTCAACCCGCCTACAGAGGCATAGCCCATAAGCAATTCCGATGTGGTAAATACTTTTCATATTTGTTCTTTGTCCGGTCTAAATAGATTCAATCTCTCTCTCTTAGAGAATCTTATTCTCTAACCTATTTTTCTATTTTTAGATATATTTATAGTGCATGTGACCCGATAGATTTCTGGTTATGTTGGTCACTCATAATTAACCATTCATTATGAATAAATTATGAGTGACACCTAATAGTACATCATGACCCAATAGATTATAAATCACAATTGACTTCAAAACATCTTTGAACCCTTCAGCAGCTACATTTATCAGTGCATCTATGTCTTTCACTGATCTTATACTCACTTGGTTCAGGACATGGTCTATGTGTCAATCTCACTAGCTTGATTATGTTATACCTAACCCAAGTTGTAGTTCCTTCTCCTGTGGATTTGAAATACTCAAAATATATGTCCATGAAGACCATCATCCTTTTGACATATTTGTTTTGACCAAACACTTATGAGAAATAATCCTAACAAAAGGTTATAGGGTATATGTCTCCTCATAAAAGGAGTGATGAATCCTCTATGGGCTATTCAAATACCTTCGGGCATATTACTTATGTTCAATCATTTCAGAACTACACCTCCTAGGAGATATTTGTTAAGATATCAAACTATAAGCCTCCATAACTAACATAACTTGAATATACAAGTCTAAGGAAATTTGTACTCGAGTTGTAATGAAATCGACATGTAAAAAAACACATGAAATCTCATAGTTGGTCATATCCAATGAACTGGTTACCCTTAACTAATGCCATATTTTTAACTCTCAATATCCCAATATTTTCAGCCAATGAGGATTGATTGCTTGGATAAATCAAGGAGTATAATATATGATAGTCTTACAGAATTGATGATGTTTAATCTCATCAATTCACCAACTAGCGAATATTTCAATATGTACATAATTACATATAAAGAGATACCAACTAATTGTGATCCAATCATAATTTTTCTCATGTTTTGCATTGTATTATGGATTTCATAAATTAAGTTTAAGATCAATATCACATACATATAGAATGCAAACTCAAATAAGAAATTTTATTTATCAACAAATGCTAGAATATCTAAAATGATTGTCTTAGGACACTCCAAATATAATATGTAGGTCTCGGTAGGCCAACTAGAGGGGGTGAATAACCTTGCAAATTAAAACTTAATCTTTTGCACTTGCTTGGCAAAGATAGACAAATTAGTTAAACAAATAAAATAATCTACACATGAAAAACAAAAAGAAAGAGGCTCAGATTTACTATGTTGTAATCGGGAAGATTGCTAATACAAGGCATTGAAAAAGCTCCACTAAAAGTCTCCTTTGTTGAAGGCAAGAAGCCTCTTACAGACATTGAAATGCTCACGGAAGAGTTAAAAAAATTAAGTTACAATTGTTGTGCTTAATTCCTAGCTCTAGAGGGTTATTTATAGCCAACGATCGAAGTGACCGTTTGCTGACATGGTAATTAGGGGCCCTAGTTGAGTCCCAGGTCGCCCTAAATGGATAAAGTATATCCACACAGCAACGGTAGCTAACGGCTATTGTTCACATCCAGGGCGTCCTCTAAGGCCCTCAGTTCACAACCAGGGCACCCTCTAGAGTGCCTCACTTGAACTAGGGCGATCTTTAGGGCGCCTTAGTTGCTTTTTCTACAACTTTAATTTTGGACACTCGAAGCGCCCTCAATCACAAGTGAGGTGCCTCAGGTCTTCAAGATCAACTCTAAGTTGATCTTTTTCACTCCCGCTCGCTTGGGTGATTCTCCGGTTGTCCGGAGTTGAGTTCACCCAAATCCAACTTCGACCTTCTACTCGAACAGGCTACCTCCCAGGCTTCTCGTCCCTCAGACGTCATGCACGTCCTTCTCGTCCATCGTGTACGCTTCCGCAGCTTCTTGTCCCTTAAATGCACTGAGCCCATTGACTCTCTTTCCGTACCATCCTTCTCGCTCGCTACGTCTTTCGCTCGACTTCTTGTGCTTCTAAGCTCCTGCACACTTAGACACAAGTATTAAATACCAACAAAACCTAACTTGACTCGGTTGACCATATCAAAACTAACTCGAGGTACTTACATAATATACTCCCACTTGGCCTAATGGCAATCGCCTTGGTATCATATACCAGAGGATTCGTAGTGACTCTCAAACTTATTTTGTGGTAGAGCCTTTGTTAAAGGATTCGCTAAGTTCCTTTAGGTGGCAATTTTCTCAATTTATATTTCTCCCCTACTTATGATCTCCCTGATCAAATGATAATGGAGAAGTACTTGTTTAGATTGTTGATGAGACCTTAGTTCCTTGGCCTATCCAATGGCCCCATTGTTGTCACAGTAAACTGGTAATCATAGTTTGCAAAATCGCGATCCTGGATCGTAGGATCGTACGATCCTACGATCCTGGACCACAAAACGATCCAGAATCGCGCAGAATCATTTTTTGTAGCAGGATCGCAGCAGGATCGGTAGGATCGGACAGGATCGGACAGGATCGTATAGGATCGGACAGGATCGGAACAGGATCGGAACAGGATCGATGAAAGCTTTAAGAGGTCATAACTTTTGACTCGGATTGAACCACGTGACCTATAATATATCAAATTGAAACTCGTTCAAAGATCTACAAGTTAGTTTTAAGATTGAATCCCAAAAAATATTATTTAAAGCCTTTTCAGAGGCCCAGAAGATTATTAATCTTTTTTATTATTTTTTTTATCTTTTACATCGTTAGTGTTAGTGTTTTAAGATTATTTAAATATCTATTTAATTATTTTTTAGTTAGTTTTTGATTAATAATATTATGTTATATCTTTTTTCTAAAATGATGAGTCTTTAGATGTCTATTATCTAATAGGTTGACAATTAAATTGAATCATCTTGTAATAAATAGAATATTCTTGAAGTTAAACGTGATTATTTTCATTATAGTGTTAATAAAAATTGTATATTTTTTCATTTTAAGGGTTTTTGATAGGATCGTACGATTTTACGATCCGATCCTGACCGATCCGATCCTGACCCCAAATCGATCCTGTGTAGGATCGCGATTCTACGAACCTTGCTGGTAATGCTTCAATAATGGTCGGAACCACACCAAGTTTAGTGATAAACTAATTGATCCAACCCGCTTCCGTTGCTGCTCCAGAAGTCATATGGTATTCCACCTCAGCGATAGAATCAACAATGATTTCTTGTTTGGAACTTTTCTAATTTATTGCGCCTCCAATGAGGGTGAATATGTATCTAGACTAGGACTTAGAATTATCCTTGTTTCTCTGAAAGATAACATCAGTATACCCATGTATGACCATATCATCATCTCCATATAACAAGAACACATCCTTAGTTTTCTCAAGTATTAAGGATGGTCTTGATAGCCACTCAATGATCCATGTGTAGATCCAACTGATATCGACTCGGACACTCAGAACATACGATACATCAGGCCTAATACATAACATAGCATATATGATCGATCTTATAGCTGACGCATATGATATCTAACTCATGCATGCACATCCTCTCATCTTATGTGTTCAAACACATAGACTTCGAAAGGTGAATCACATGTCTCATGAGAATAAAACCTTTCTTGGATTCTTCTATGCTAAACCATTTTAGCATCTTATCTATGTATATATATTACGAAAGACCAAGAAACTATCATGTCCTATCTCTATAGATTTTAATCCCAAGGATATAGGTTACTTCTCCCATTTCTTTCATGAAGAATGTTTTGGACAACTAAAATTTAACAACTGAAGAACAGACACATCATTTCCTATGAGCAATATGTCATTAATATATAACACTAGGAACACAACCACACTCCCACTAACCTTCAGGTATAACAACGTTCATCGAGATTTTGTGAGACATCAAACTCTTTGATTACCTCATCAAAATGGATATTCCAACTCTTGGATGTTTGCTTTGGTCCATAAATAAACCGTTGAAGCTTGCATACTTTATTTTTGTCAACAGACATGAAACTTTCGGGTTGTATCATATATACATCCTCGAACAATTTCCATTTAGGAAAACTTTTCACATACATTTGCCCTATCTTATAATCATGATGAGCTGCTATGGCCAAGTGTATCCGAATGAATTTAAGTATAGCTACTAGTGAGAAGGTTTCGTCATAGTCAATACTATATATTTTTGACAATAGTCTTTCGCCACCAATCTTGCTTTATACATAGTCAAATTACCATTCATCTCAATTTTCTTCTTGAAACCCCACTTGCACCTAATAGGTGTTATTCCTTTGGGTGGGTCTACCAAGTTCCAAACTTGATTTTTATACGTAATTTCATTTTCAATTTCATTGCTTCTAACAATGAGTCTCTTTCTAAACTATCTAGAACTTCTTCATAACTAGTAGACTTCTCGTCCTCAATAAGTAACACATCTTTCATTCACTTATAAGAAATCATATCTCTCAGGAATTAGACGTATCCTACAAAATCTATGAAGAGGTGATGTAACAATAAGTTCAGTCATTACCTCATCCTCATGAGTAATCAGCTATGCTTCCTGATTAGGCGTCTCTTTTATGTCTATTGAAGTTTCTTGAACTAACCCAAGTTCAACCTCACTCACACTATTTTCTTGAAAGAGAAACTCTTTCTTTAGGAATATAGCATGTCTTAAACAAATACCTTTATTCCAAGGGATGATAGAATTGGTATCCTTTAATTTTCTTAGGATAACCAATAAATAGACACTTATCAGACTTAGCATTTAGCTTATCTTGATACAATCCTCCTCATATATGCAGGACAATCCTATATCTTCAAATAAGACAAATGAGATTTCTTACCAATATATATCTCATATGGAGTAGTAAAGACTGTCTTTGTCAAAACTCTATTTAGCAAGTAAATAGTTATCTCGAGTGCATAACTCCAAAAGGATTTGGAAAGATTTATATGATTCATCATTGATATAACCATATCCAACAAGGTCCGATTTTGCCTTTCTGACACACCATTGTGTTGCAGCATGTAAGGCAAAGTCCATTGAGACAATATACCATTGCCCCTGAGATAATCTAGAACTTTGGCTTAAGTATTCGCCACTTCGATCTAATTGAAGTATTTTAATACTCTTTCCAAGTTGTTTATCTACTTCATGGCTAAATGCCTTAAAGTTTTCAAAGGCCTCAGAATTGTATCTCAATAGATACACATACCCAAATCGTGAGTGATCATCGATAAAGGTAATGAAGTAGTTATAACATTCTTATGCATGAGTAGGCATGGGTCCACATACATCGATATGTATAAGGGCCAATATATTATTCTCTTGTTCACCTTGTCTCTTAAAATGTAACTTAGTTATCTTGCCTTTTAAGCATGAAGTGCATGTTTCATATGAATCAAATTCAAATGATTCCAAAATTTCATACTTGTGCAATTCGGACATGCATTTCTTACTTATGTGGCCAAGGCGACAATGCCACATGTAGAAGGTTATTGTATCATCACGTCTAGCATGTTTGCTACTCATTTTGATATTGAATACATTATTGGATATATCTAACGCGTAGATATCATTACATAATGTTCCAATTCCATAAAGAATATCATTAAGAATTATATAACAACAATTGTTATTAAAAGTCAAATAGAAACCTTTTCTATTTAATCAAGAAATAAAAACAATGTTCTTTATTAATGAAAGAACATAATAACAATTATCTAATTCCAAAACCATTCCACTAGGGAGTTTCAATAAAAAAAAGTTCCGATGACTATAGTTGTAACCTTTGCTCCTTTGTTAACTAACAAATTTGAATCTCCCTTGAACAATCTTCTACTATTCTTTAGCCTCTATATGTCATTACATATATGTGAGGCACACTCTGTATCCAATACCCAAGTGTCTAAGGAAATAGTATAAAGATACCAGAATACATGGGGTATTGGATGTCTTCTTCTTTTTTAGGGACTTAAGATAAATCTTACAGTTTCTTCTCTAATGTCTTGTGTTGCCATATTGGTGACACTGACTCTTTCGTATCGGTTCTTCTTTCTTTTCTTCTTTTTCCCTTTAGCTTAAGTTTTTTTACTTCCTTTTAGAAAATTCTTTGAGAAATCAAACAACATCACAGCTTTCGGTTCCTTCTTAACTGATGGCTCCACTATCTTAAGCATATTGATCAATTCAGGAATTTAGGAGTTGGTTCATCCGATAGTTCATCAAAAACTATGAATAACTATTGGACAAACTATGTAGAATTAAGTCAATACTTAATTCATTATCCATGGAAAATCTAAATGATCATAACTACTCAATGTAGTCATTAATCTTTAGTACAACCTGCACTGCAGATGAACCCTCCTGCATCTTTGAGCCAAAAAGGGGCTTAGATACTTCGAACCTTTTTGGATCTCACTTGCTCATCGACCAACAACCTGCGAAGATGATAAACAATTGTATAAGCATCCATATGTTCATGTTGTTTTTGTAGTTCAGGAGACATCAAGGTTAGCATAATGCAGCTTGCAAGTTCATAATCAATTGTATGCTTTTAATGAGGCAACAATTAGTCAAAAGTTGCATCATCAACCGGACTCAGGGAAGAGACTCTTCAAGGACATATGCAATCTTCTCAACCATGAGAACAATTCTCAAGTTTCAAAGCACATCCAAGAAATTCGACCCGATCAATTTATTTGTGTCTAAAATCAAATGTAAATCAACAGAAGTCATTATAATTCTATTAACCTAGAAATATAAAATTGAGCATATAAGAGAGTTGAAATTAAATATGTAATGCAAATAATTTATATACATAATGAGAGTTCTCACTTCCTTATCAAATTCGGGAGGTGATAGGTTTTCTCCAAGTGAGTTGAAATCCACTGAGTTCCTTGATGTTTGATGTAATGTGTGTGAGTTGGGTGTTATTGTGTGGTGATGTCCTATAACATGAGATGAAGTGTGTGGTTTTGTAGCCCCTTGTGCTAAGTGAGGGATTATCCTCGCATTTTTTATATATATGAACCTTCTTCCAAAAAAAACCTTAGAATGAGTTCAACAAACCATTCTTAATTCTAGTAGTAGGTATCACATATACCAATTCTGTATAACATATATACAACTATCACATTATGCTATCAACGATCAATATTTACATAAATGTCAAGTTTTAACTCATTAACATATATACATCATATGCATATCACCCAACTTCGCCTCTTTCAACATTAACCTTGGAGTAGGTCTAATAAATTAATGCTTCAAATTAAAGTTAACCCATTAATTATGAGAGCATATCTTAATGGTCTGAACATGTCTAATTTCAAGTTTAAGCTTGGAATAAGTTCAACAACCTAGACATAAAATTAAACTCTAATTTTTACCATATTAACTGTAGGTGTACACTTTAAAATTTCTGTAAAGGTTTTACATAGTTTAGGTCTTATCAATCATAGGTAAAGAAGGTATACAAAAATTTGTAAACCATTTACATGGAATAACATAGCATATACATGGCATAATTCATGGCATCAGCAGGCATAAATTTGGCATCAAACGTGACATAAATATGGCATAAGTCATGGCATAGTTGTCATAAATTAATTAGGAAATAAATATGTTAAAGAATTGTGTATTCATAAACCATAATTCCTTAATTAGATTATGAAATAATTTCCAAATCTAATTCCATATCTTATTAGGAAATAATTAGGTGAAATTGATATTTGAGGTCATTTATATTATCAGGAGATTGATACAAACACATAGGAACTGGTTTCATGTCATTCCGAGCTCTCTAAATCCATATATCAGATTTCGAACACATTTATTTTTATTTTTAATTTTTGTACCAATTGGTGACGAATTCAGGGATTCATCGTAGAATTGGTTGGATCAATTCCATACATATCACAAACTTCTACAATGAACTCTTATTTCGTCTCAAACTTTGTAAATATTGCAATGATTCTAGAATTTATCATAGAGTTTGCAATGAATATAGAATTTCATCGCTGATTGGCAATGAAATTTGTGACGAAATATTATTTGTTTCTAATTTGCGATGAAAATGTTTTGTTGCTAATTTTGTTGTTAATTAGTGACAAAATCATTTTTTTTGTCGCTACATATGTTACAGATTTGGGTCGAAAATTTTTCGTCCCAAAATTTTGCCACTAAAATAATATTTTTTTATAGTGACTTCACAATTGACTCCTCGACCATCAGTTAACTGATCTAATCAATTGCTTCTTGAATAGAAACCATTTGTTCACTAGAAATCAAGCTTTAGTTGATTATCTATAAGATTGTGCAGAGTAACTAAAGTGGGTGAATAGGAGTCGTGTGTTGGTGTCGAAAGCACCAGATCGAACCTGGTTTTGATATTGACAAATGGTTCAAATTTAAGTTTATGTGGTGATCTAATAAATTTACTAAGTGTGCAGAAAGTCCTAGTTTACTTAGGCACAAAGTCTTGACATGTAGGGTTGAGTACGAAGTCCTGGTCGCGGACTGGGCACGAAGTTTTAGCCGAGGGTTGGGCACCGAAGACCTGACCGAGGGTTGGACACGAAGACCTAGTTCGATGAATTGAGCATGAAGACCTGACCGAGAGTTGGGCACGGAGACCTAGTTTGAAGAATTGGGCACAAAGTCCTGGTCGAGGATTGGGCACCGAAGACCTGATCTGAAAGATCGGGCAAGAGACTTAGCCGAGCGAAGACTACGGACAGAAGTAATGACGGGTCGAGATACGGACGTCTCGAGATCCGGGAGTCTCGGAGGCCGAGCAAAAGTCCAACCGGAGGTGCCGGTTGGCAAAAGATAACTTCTCTAGAGTGGAGTAGGTGAAGGCACGTTTCTCGGAAGAGCGAACAGTAGGCGTCGGTTCGGCCTAGGATTTCATTTGAAATCCAAAGTCAGAACCAGACAGCTCTAGCTGTCATTCATGCATGCATTTACTTTATTATATTGTATTCTTGGACTAACTTTGGTTGCAAGCTAAAGAAACCAGTTGCTGCGATTAGGGGCGGCTCAGAGGGCTCAGCCTCCCGCGAACCCAGGCACCTGAGAGGACTCAGGCGCCCCAGAGGGGTTTTCTCAGCAAGTGGCGAAGCTCAGTTGGCGGTCGCTGGTTGGACGCGCCACGTCAATTCCCAAGCGCCTCAATGCTCCCAGGCGCCCCAGTGCTCCCAGGTGCCCAAGAATAGGATAAAGGTTGGCCGAGTCTGCGGATAAGGATGCGGCTAAATCAGTGACGTGGAGGGCGCCCCTATAGCCACTCAGGCACCCAAGATCAAGTATAAAAGGGGTTTCACCCCTTGCTTCCAAACATCAACTCAAGCTCTCGAAATCTCAACGATATATCTTCCATGCTCGAGTTCTCTGCGCCCAAGAAGTTCAAGATCGACGACATGATGCTTCTGCAACAAAATTCTTTCTTTATGTGTCGTTGGTATAATTTCATTTTTCTGTACTCAATCATCATTATTGTACTTCATTTATAACTTATAGTATTGCCCAACGAAAACGATCAAGGACCGTGAGCCTTGGAGTAAGAGTCGTCACTGACTCCGAACCAAATAAAAAATAAGATGTTAGTCGTGCTTGACTTGTTTACTTCTATTGCATTTAATCTGATTTATCTGAAAAATCGTTATTGATATTCACCCGCCCTCTATTGATCACATCGATCCCACAAGTGGTATCAGAGCAGGTTGCTCTGAATTAGTGAAACCACTTTTCGAGCATTTTTTTTCAGATTTTTCGCTTTTTCATTCAAATAAAAAGTATTTGTGTGAGGTTCTAAAATATTCTTACGTCTTTTTCAATTCTTATTTTTACACCATAAATCAGAATTGATATAATGATCATTTTTTAAAAATTTGTCATAAATTTTTTTTATTATTTTAATATTTTTCTCAAAATTCATGCAACCCCAATTCGAGCAAATTTTTTCCTTCTTCTCCCGCAATACTAATCCAAGACCAAGTCTTGGTACATTCATTGTTATTTTTCTTGTATGCGAGATTTATCCTGAATGACCCATCAAGAATGGAACAGTGCTCGTCCACCTTTATTCTCCAGAGAGAATTTTAGATGCTGGAGAGGTCTAATGGAATCCCACGTGAAAGCCCATCTGGATTTGTGGATGATAATCCAAACGGGGTTAACATTACCTACTGAAGATGGAACATCAATTGCTTGGGACAAACTAGACGAACCAACACTGAGAAAAATCGAGACCAATGCCAAGGCAACAATTATCCTACAATGTTGCCTGACCAAAGATGAATTGAAACGGGTTGGATCCTCCAACTATGCCAAAGAGATTTGGGAGAGGCTCATCGACCTACACGAAGAGACTTCCGACATTAAGGTCTTAGAAGGTGTACTATTCGAATCATCGGACGAAGAAGAACAAGCTCAAGTGAGTTACCTTGCACTCTCAGTATAAGCACAAGTAACCGAGACAGAGTCTGAACCCGTTTCAAACCAGAATCAAAAGAGAATCCGAAATCAAATTCAAACCAGAATCAAAACATAAGTTCATATCCGAGACGGCAACAGACATTCCCAACGGGGATTCAAAAGGTAAAATTATAAATTTGAATTTAAAAGTCACATAATTTGTTTCAAATGCAAGGAGAGAGGAAACTACAAAAATAAGTGACCTACTCATAAGATACGAATGACACCACTGACAATGACGAAGGAACTAGTTCCAGGAGCACAAAAGGACAAGAGTCACATCCAATGCTTCAAGTGCTATTTAGACATTACAAAGATGAATGCACAGATAGAAAAACCAAAGATCCAAGACAACCAATCGAGATGGGTAAATTTATATTATATGAAAATCTAATTTTTACAATAGATGTTAATATCTTAGCTAATCACTCTTGGTCAAATTTAGATATGGATGCATGCTTAAGTAACATAATTAAATCATGCAAATTAATTAATTCAAATTTTAAAAAATTAAGACAAGAAAATGAGATTTTGAAAATTAAGATTGATAAACTAGAAAAAATAATTAATAATCTTACTAACTTACAAAATCCAGAAATTTTCCCTCAATGTGACTTTACTTAAAGATTTTTTTTAATCATGCATTTACATAGAAATTATAAACACTATTTATATGATTAGATAATATATTTTTTTGCATGCATGTAAAACATGGTTGATTGCCTGTCTATTTATTTTCTGTAAATTATCATGCTTAGGACTAGAAGTGGTTATATAAGGATCAGACTTGATTGAAACTTGCATAACCTAGTATTAGGATGGGGCGAGATGATAGTACGTTAGAGAAGCCTGTCTATGGAGACAGGTAGGGTAAGACGTACCCTATTAGGTCTTCTTAGCCCGATGGAACTAGCCGAAGCTACCTCGCCACATGCTTGACTAGTTAGACCAAATTTTCTCAAAGAGTAAATTGAAAATGCAATTTCATTAAAAGGCTTTGTCTAGGGAAGGGTCATTGCTCCGATAACCAAGAAGGCCCCTATGCCCCACCAAGATCTGGAAGACGATTATTGAAATTTATTTTTAATTTACTACTTGTTAAACTTGAATCTAACTCAAGATTCAATCAAATCATAGCTTTTAATTTAAATTCAAAGATAAAATTTGACACATCTCACAAAACAGATAAGGGTTCCCTGTTTTGTCACTTAGAAATGGGTGAGATACATAGAAGCTAAAAAGGTTAGTCCAACCAAACTAACTCCACACATCTAACTAAATTTACCTTTAATTAATGAATCAAATTTAAAATTTTTTACCTTATTTAAAATTCTAAAATGCTTAAACTTAATAATTTTTCAAAAGTTAAACTTAATTTTTCAAAATTTAAATTTAATTTAAACTTAACTTAATTTTATAAAATTCAAATTTAACTTTTTAATTAATTTCAAAATCTTCAAAAATCAAATTTAACTTTTCAAAGTAAGATTTAATTTTTCATATCATTGTACTTAAACTTATTCATTAAATGTTTTAAGTTTCTTTTTGTTCACTTACCTAAAAATTATTTAATTTTTGCAAACATTCGTATACAAAGAAATTCTTGTGGACAATCAATTTAAAAAAAAATAATAAGTCTTGCAAAAGTCACCTTGGGTCTCACATAGAATTTTTTTGATTTCGTTTTCACTTAGAAAAATATCTACAGTCCAGACTTTGATATTTATATATTTTTTTCAAACTTAAGTAATTTTTTAAAAAATTTCTCTTATATTTATATCTCTTGTGGTATTGTTCAAAATTATTTTAAACATAGAACTTTCGCTTTGCAGTTCTTTATATTTTTTACCTTTTTCGAAAGGAAAGAGAAAAAGATAAATTTGTTTTTCAAATTGTTAAATCAAAGTAGCATTCAAAAAAAATTTCTAAACTTAGTATTTTTTGTAAATATTTTAAAATTCTTTTTGTTTGAATCAAATCCTAAGACTTAGAAGAAGATCAACTTGTGGTCAATAAGCCTTCCAAGACTGTGTCATGTCAGGTTTAAGGGGAGTTCAAATTAAAAGAAGTATTAGAAGTTTCAAAAATACAATATTTTCAAATAGCACTATCTTTTAAAAAAAATACTTTGAAAATATAATATTCTCATTTTTCAAATTATTTTTTTAAAAATCTTTTCATCTCTTGAACATCCCTAAAAACATTTGAAAAATTAATTGAGTTTGAAAAAATCTCCAAGACATATAGAAAAGTTTTCCTTATAGTTAATAAGGTTTCCTAAGATTGTATAAGATTGGGGAAGAATCCAAATCAAGAAATTTATTATTTTTCGAAAATTAAATACATATTGAAAATACTTTATTTTGATTAGAAAATTTCTAAGACACATAGGAAATTTTCTTGTGGTCAACAATGTTCTTAGGATTGTAACAGAATTAGGGAAATTCAAATCAATAAAGTACTTGGATTTTTAAATTTTCTTTCTCAAGTACCTAGAATTCCTTAAAATATTTTCTGAAAAAGAATACTTAGTTTTTAAAAAAAAAAAAAAAAAAAAGGGGGACCCCTCAAAATATTTTTTTATTTTGATAATCTTTTTAATGTTTCCTTCAAAAATCATCTCCTAAAAAAAAAAGAAAATATACAAACTTTCAAGATAATAGGAAGAGAATCATAATTTGAGGGAGAGCATGTTACTTAAGTGTAAATATTTTCAAAAATACTCCTCTTAGAAAACTCGTTCAAAAGTATTTCTACTCAGGATTTTTTTAACAATAATCTATTTACAAAGAAAATTTATCCTTCACTTAAGAAATTTTATACTTCTTTATCTTGAGGATTAAAAATAAGTTGCTAAAAGTTTTGAACTTAGACTTATTGATTAAATGTTTTAAGCTATTTTTTGCTAATCATGTTTGTACTCAATAGGAATATCAACTTGGTTCAAATTATGTTACTTGGTTTAACAAATTGTTCTTTAGCATTAATTTTTGTTCAATTATTTTATAATTTGTTAATTGTTCCCTATCATTTACCTTCTTAAAAATTAACACTTGATATTTTTTTTAATAACTTTTTCAAAATTTTCTTATAGTTTTGCAAAATTCATAGTCTCTGATACTCAATATTCTCTTTAATTAAAGTTTTTCAAAAGGAATATCTAGTATAATTTTTTGATATATGGCAAAGGGAGAGAGTAGAAAAAGTAAAGTTAAAACTCAAAGAAACTTTGTTTTCTAAAGAAAATATTTTCACTTTAACTTAGAGTTTCTTTTATGATACTCAGACTTTTTTTAAATACTTTTTCAAATTTATACTTAGAATTATTTTTCAAAGTAATATGAACGTTTTTATACTTAGAATTTTTTTTTCAAAAATTAGAAAATCTTTCAAAGTGGAAATTGCATGTATTTTCAAAAGCTTCATAGGGAGAATTTCAAATCAAGGGAGAGCTTTATCCAATATTTCAAGGTTTTCTCAAAAATTACAAATGTTCTAAAAATAAGGGGGAGATTACTAATCAAGGGGAAGAGTTAAAAGCTTTTTCAAAAATGTGTCATGTATTAAAGAAAATTACTTTATTTTATTACTTAACTGTGGTTTATCTATTGTTTTTATATTTTTTAACTTAACTTTTTAACTAGATTACCATAAATTAAAAAGGGGGAGATTGTTGGTGCCGAAAGCACCAGATCGAACCTGATTTTGATAATGGCAAAGGGTTCAAAGTTAAATTTACGTGGTGATCTAATCAATTTACTATGTGTGCAGAAAAGTCCTAGTTTACATAGGCACGAAGCCTTGACCTGCAGGGTTGAGCACGAACTCCTGGTCGAGAACTAGGCACGAAGTTCTAGCCGAGGATTGGGCACCAAAGACTTAACCGAGAGTTGGGCACGAAGACCTGGTTCGAGGAATTGGGCACGAAGATCTGACCGAAGGTTGGGCACGAAGACCTAGTTCTAGGAATTGAGCATGAAGTCCTGGTAGAGGACTGGGCACCGAAAACCTAATCCGGAAGATCGGGAAGGGGACTTAGCCGAGCGAGGACTACGGACAAAAGTAGAGACGGGTCGAGGTACGGATGTCTCGAGATCCGGGAGTCTCGGAGGCCAAGGAAATGTCCAACCGGAGATGTCGGTTGGCAAAAGGTAACTTCTCCATAGTGGAGTAGGTGAGAGCGCGTTCCCCGGAAGAGCGAACAGTAGCCGTCGATTCGACCTAGAATTTCATTTAAAATCCAAAGTCAGAACCAGACAGCTCTAACTGTCATTCATGCATGCATTTACTTTATTATATTATGTTCTTGGACTAACCTTGGTTACAGGCTAAAAAGAAACCAATTGTTGTGATCAGGGGCGCCTGAGAGGGCTCAGGCGCCCAAGAACCCAAGCGCCTGAGAGGACTCAGACACCCCAGAGGGGTTTTCTCAGCAGGTGGCGAAGCTGAGTTTGCAGTCGCTGGTTGGACGCACCATGTCAGTTCCTAGGTGCCTCAGTGCTCCCAAGTGCCCGAGATTAGAATAAAGGTTGGCCGAGTCTGCGGATAAGGATGCGGCTGAACCGGTGACGTGGAGGGTGCCCATATAGCCACTCAGGCGCCCGAGATCAAGTATAAAAGGGGTGTCACCACTTGCTTCCAAACATCAACTTAAGCTTTCGAAATCTCAATGATAAAGCTTCCGTGCTCGAGTTCTCTGCGCCCAAGAAGTTCAAGATCGACGATATGATGCTTCTGTAACGAAATTCTTTCTTTAAATGTCGTTGGTATAATTTCATTTTTCTGTATTCAATCATCATTATTGTACTTCATTTACGACTTATAATATTGCCCAACAAAAACAATCAAGGACAGTGAGCCTTAGAGTAAAAGCCTAACTGAAAAGCACAGATGGACCCTAACTGACGACCCAACATTATGAGTCGTTTGAATACCATGGATGTATAAAGTATCCTACGTAAGTTTCAAATACTCATTGTATGAAAGTCCGTTCTATTTTTTACCATCACAACATCCCTCGGGGGCTTCTTGAAAGAGTGATGATAGGGAGAGTGAATTTGGGAGAGTGAATGGGAGAGTGAATGACGTGGCAGTTATTGTATACACGTCCGATCGACGATCGGACACCACCGGCGGCCTTCGGCCGCCGCCCCGAACCAAACTATACCCTGGGGGGCACGGTGAACCCGTCGGGGATCGTCACAATTGCGATCTCGCATCATTGACCGTCGATTTCGATGGGTTCACCGTTGCCGGCCATCATGACGAGTTCACCGTCCTCCAAGGTATAGTTTGATTCGGGACGATAATCAGAGGTCGCCGGTGGTGTCCGATCGTCGATCGGACGTGTATACAATAACTGGTCGTCATTCACTCTCCCATTCACTCTCCCAAATTCACTCTATCAATCATTACTCTTCTTGAAAATATCCCCTTGAAAACTACATGCGATGATGCTACAATTAAAAATAATGTCGAAAATGAAGAGGCGGTTAGTTTTGAATGCATAAAGTTCCAATGTTTGTTTGTGATTAAACGAGAAAAATGATTATTTGACAATGAAATATTAGAGAAGAGATGTCATCTAGCAATGTCATTGTGTTTTTTTTTCCTTTTCAAAATTCCAATCAATAGAGAGTTCACTGTAAGCACTGTGAGGGAAAAAAGGGTGAGATTTTGATCTTTTATATTCCTCAATTTTCTTGGTGAGCAAATTTCTATCATTTAGTGATGCTTGACATATGCTTAATTATTTTACTCCTTAAAGTCAAATAGTTAGGTAAGTACTTATTTGAATACAAACATAAATATACCATTATTCCAATAATTTAAAATTCTGATATTTCAGTTCATTTAGTCACATTAAATTAGAGAAACCAATCAATCACATTCAGAAAAATTCTCATCCAGTATCAAAATATATCCCTTGGTGAGTCATTCATGGTTTCACACATTTCACAGTGCATTTACAATGAATCTCAAGGAGCGGATGTTTGCATCTACAATTTCTAATAACGACAACAATTTGCAGAAAACAATTTCTTCTGACTGACAGGCAGAGTTTAGCAGAGTATTTTCGCAACTGCTTATGCATCCGGTCGGAAGAAGGGAAATGGAAGATCCCAGAGTCTGCGGATAAAAACAACTTATGTAGCAGATCTATTCTTTGCTGAATATTGAGTTTGGTGGCAGTTTTGGAGTGCAGTCATGATCCACGAAACGGCAAATTTCTAACTGGATTTGATTACAAAAGCACAAAAATAGCAAAGAACAAAGAAGCTTTGGGTGTTCTACTGAGCGAAAATGTTCCAGCGTTGATCTGATGGCAGGCTCTCTTTCAGCTTTTCAAGCCCCCTGAGAATCTCAAGAAAGGTTGGCCTCTTATTCATATCCATAGCCCAACATTGCACTGTCAAGCTGCAAACAAATCACATACCAAATTAAGTATCCTATTTCCCTTCATGTAAACATTAAGGGATGAGTATACTGGGGCACTACAATGAAGACAGATGGTATGACAAAGTCGAGCACTAGGATCGAATCACTCTGTTGATTGCTCATACCTGTGTCCAAGGGTGAAACTTAGCTTTCAGTTTCAATATAGTGATTCCACCAGTGGAGATTACACTATGCAACTTTCACCATTTATAGTAATTTAACAAGTCTCAATCCCATTTAAAAAATATATGAAAGATATCAGTGTCTTTATGAATCTTCTAATTTGTGTGTAGTTCAAATATATCTAACAAGTCATAAATCATAATCTTAAGTCTCATAATTTCTTTAAGGAAAGAAAAACGGTAGAAAAAATTATTCCATAAGAAAAATATTTTCCATCGGATTGTTTCTTTTAAATGAAAAGAGAGAAAAAATAAACTTTAATTTTATTGATTAGAACCATAAAAAAATATTAATTAAAAAAACCTGAAAATATTTAAACTTTTCTAAATTTGAGTTTGAACTATCACACACAAAAATAAAATTTCGACACGAATCCAAAGGATACAATATAGAAAAAAAAAATAACTTTTGTATTTTCCTTCCCTCTCTCATTTTTGTCAAAGGAAATGGAAACAAAGTGATGCGAGAAAATATTTTGTCACTTGTATACAAGAAAACAAATTATCTATAAACATCAAGAATAAAATGCAAAGATGATTAATTTATGAGAAAGTCCTAATTCACCATGTCCAAATCTTTGATGCGGTCAACCAAAGTTTAGGCTCAGTAGGCTTTCGGCTCATATTATTTTACAATTTGACCTATACTGAATCATGGATATATTGCAATAAATCTTGGATTTACATGAGTTAGAAGAAGAAGATGAAAGGACGCTAAAATCACCGTGCAATGGTGAGGGAAGAGTACAACATAAGACGGAACTGAAATGCTATAGGAAGTCAAGCTCTTCTTGGTGGAGAATGATATGATAAAAAAATGAACTTTTTAAAAAGCTAAATTCAATCAATAAAATAAATTAGCACATGATCTAAATTTTATTTTATTTTTTTTTACTATTTTCTTCAAATCTATTGCATCGAATCAGAGATCATGATATTATAACCTACCTCTTTCATCCCTAGTTTCATTCATTAAAAAATATACATTAATAAGAAAGTTTTCTATTTGGAATTTCTCTTTTATATTTCATGATAGCAAGGAATGAAGGCACACGGTATTCTAGATGGTCACTGATGCACTTAAATTTATCCCTGCATCACATCGAGTCTCGTGAGATTGCAAAATGAGGCAGAAAACCTTACTCGAGTTTGTCAGCATGAATTGCCACTTAAACCTTCAAAGTCACTTGTTTCAAGCATTCATATAACTTACATCTGATCCAAAACTAAGTTTATGTTTAGTTGAAGGTATCAAGATTGAATAGAAAGGATTGGACAAAAAGAGGGAGAGTGGGATAGAAGGGAAGGGAAGGAAAGGGATGGGAAGAGGAGGTAAAATCAAATTTAGTTGGATGAGGAGACAAAAGTAAGAGATAAGAAAACCTTCATCTATATTGACACCCCTCTTCACCAACCTCCTCTCAATTCCAAGATGAGATGGTAGGAATGGCTAACAATGGCCTATGATGTCCAATGATTGCACATGACCAGAAACTAGTGGCGGCAATGGCCGACCATCTCCAATGGCTGGTGATGTTTGGCACCGCCAATAACTAGCTATTAGTAGCAAATGGGAATGGTGTTCATTGAAGAAAGGGTATAATGTATTTTGTCACTTCCCTTCCTTTCCCTTGTCAATCTGTCCAATTTTGGACGGATCAATTTTGATGGAGAGGCTGAAGTTTTCCTCCTAGGTTCAGATCCAGTCGAGTTAAAGGATTTTTATCTCTTCCCCTTCTCCTCCATTCAAGATCTATTCCCTCCAAGTAAGCACTCTAAAAGAGGCTAAACTAGAGAATTAAGGTTGATGAAATATCATATGGTCTGCTATAATCGTTGAGGAGGTTTACCATTCAGTAGGTCCATTTTCCGATCCAAATACTGACGATTATAGAAGTGGGCAATGTTGGAATATCAGAGATGTCTAACTGCACTTAAACTGTGTTTGTTTGGTAAGCATCCTGTTGTGAGTGAAATAAATCTTCTAGAGCATCCGCAGAGAAGCAATGGGAGAGCCATAGCTAGTCAAAACTGCAAACCCTTGGCCTTATCCTGTGTTTAGTAGTAATTACAGGAAGAGGGAAAACACAAACCCTCATCTTATCCTGTACTTAAATGTACTTACAGGAAGAGGAAAAACCTGGAAGTATAGCAATATATCCAGAGGCTATAAGTATATACTTTCTGTTAATCAAATGACTGAGCAAATTGTTCCAACCAGTTGGTGATTTTAAATTTGTGGTGGTTTCAAGTGAGGAAAATGTATCCCGATGGTCCCTTGGGGCAAGTTTAATCCTCCATTACAATGTTTTGGTGTACAATCCAATAACAACAACAACCAAGTCTTATCCTACTGGATGGAATCGGATGGCGTACAATCCAATGCAATATAATTTTTAATATTAAAATTTCATTAGGAAAAAAAGGTGAGGAAAAGGTTTAAATGAATGGAAACAGAAAAAATAAATTGAAGACAGTTTCAATACGTACTCCCTCAATTCCTGAATATATCCTTTATTATGGAACAATGGACGTTTTCCCTCTGCAACAAGCTTGGCAGCTTCATAAGGTTTATGGGCTGAAAATGGGGGAACACCTTCCAGCATCTGAGCAAAAGAATTTTTAAGGATACATCCAAGAGTAGGTAAGTCACCAAATTGCTACTCAAAAATATGCATACCTCATACAATATCATCGCAAAAGAGAAAACATCAACTTTCTTATCATATTTTCTATGCTTGAATACTTCAGGAGCCATGTATCTATCTGGTTTATTTGAATACAAATCAGAAGTTAACTAAATCACGTGAAATCAATGTTGGATTTGATAAACTATATTTGTCACTCACAGCTTCCAGTCTCTCCAGTCATTTTGTACACATCGTGCGAGTGTTCTACTCTAATTAGTTTGCTCAATCCAAAGTCTCCAACCTTCAAATGGTCCGCATTTGAATTAACCAAAAGGACATTCCTGATAGTACAATTGCAAATCAACCTCTGAAAGATCTCCGACAGCAGAATGATCATTAAGAGAACTTACCTTGGTTTGAGATCTCGGTGTATTATAACATTTGGTTCATTATGGAGATATGCCATGCCCCTGTCTCATGGTACAAATTAAACATCAGTAACGAACACTTACTATGTACGGTTAAAGAGTTGCATGATCAACAAATATTCAGACAAGTGGGGAAGATTTGATTCAAATCATGTATAGTTCTGAGAATTTGGAAAGAAAACTAGCAAATGTTTAGCTCTTAAGTGATTTGAGTTGTACATACTTGCAAAGTAAGATTTACCTGGCCATATCTAGGGCAAAGTTGATGGCCAATGACGGACTAAGTGGACCTTTATCCTCTAGGAACTGATGAAGGTCACCCTGTGACAAAAAGGATAAAAATCACTCAGCAAACAAGATGATCTTTACTGTCCCTTTGGAGAGGGAAAAAACGGGCTAGGAAAATCATTTTCAGACCCCTCTCAAAAATTCGGTGATTAACATCAATGGTTTCCTATCTGTGACAGCTCCAAGAAATTGGACAATATTAGGATGGCGTAGCTTTACAAGTAAATGTACTTCGTGTCTGAAATCTTGGCTGTCTCATAACAAGAGAACTGTAAGAAGATACTAGCAGAATTTTCATTGTTAGAACAAAACGTATTTTCATAAGGTTGAATTAAAACAGAAAACTGTCACTAAACTGCTAAAATGATAGTGTACAATGATATCATGTTGCATTCTCAACGAAAAATGTCAAGGATTGTGCTAGGTCTTGAAAGCTAGCATTAAAAATATCAAAACCATGAGGATGGATTTTAAACCACCCCAAATAGTTGGATGAAGATGATTTTGGAAGATCCACTTCGTATATGGAAATGTCAATTGAATGGAAATTCAGGTTTTACTAGAACACGTTTCTGACATAAAAAATTAATAATACAAGACCAAACCAGCATAAGAAGGACTATTCAGATTTGTTGAGGGATGAGGACGGAAAAGAAATGAACCGTTGCATACTTACATAATTTTTAACAAGAGATCTCTCCCCTTCATTGAAGACTCAGTGTCATGGCTTTATGTGTTTACCATACAATAATTATGTGGTAGCTTAGCCATAGAAATCTCTCAAATTCCTAATCAAAGTGAGACACACAAGATCCCCTATTAAAGATTTGTTGAAACTATTAAGATTGATGAACCGGCTAGAGGAACAGTCAATAGCAATGACGAGAAATTGCAATCTCTCAACTCAAGTCATTGCTTGGTTAGTTGTTAGTTGCATAGCAGATACATGAACAAATAAAAAAACAAAATAGATGAGGCTAATCCTTTATTTTGCATGGTTCAAACCCAATTCCTACTCCACGGCCTATGACTTGTTCAGTGAGTCAACCTTTGAATCCCACTTTCTCGTTCCTAATTTCTTTCGGAAGGCAAAGAAATTCTTAAAATAAGGAGACTAAAACATGTATAAAAATAAATACAATATAATAAAGAAAGCAATACAAGTATGGAGTTCTTCTTAGGACTTTTTCCAAAGCCTTCATGCCATTATTTATTCACTTTCACTAACGTGTATTAACTTTGGCAAACTTCCTTTGCCTTTTTATCTTAATCTAAGTTCCACCTACAATATATTGTTCTGGACGACTTATTCAGTTGAATTTTGTGAAAGCATAAGCTTCTGCCTAGCAGGGGATCTATCAATCGACTTGATCTACTTCTACTTAACAACGAATACTTCAACTACTATTCCCACTCTTCCAACTTGAGTGGCCTACTTGGTCATCAGTCATGTAACCTATCTAACAATGTCTGCCTTCTCTGTCAAATCAATGATTTTCTTTTAAAAATTTTGGTCAGCTTTCTAATCGACATTGAACAAAGTCATTCTATTCATGAGCAAATCATTCTGAGTTGAGTACCTAGTCAACTCACATACCAGTTGACTAAAATAAAATTAACTAAACCACCAAATACAACCAATCTAATGTTGAGTCATCGCCAAAATCATAGTTTGCTTAAAACCCAAAGCACAAGTCACCTATACACTCTCAACTCACCTTAGACTTTCCTTGCCAAGAGTTCGCTCCAAGACTTCCTCATCTTGTGAAGAGATCTCTCCTCTAGGACTTCCTCATCTGCTAAGAGGAGCCACCAGGTCTTCCTCTGCCAAGAAGCCTTGCTTTCGAGTTTTCCATGTTTGCCTAATATCCTATCAAAATTGACCTAGCAAGATTTCATCCACCAAGCATATGGTCAACTGCTTGGACTTCCATCTATCAAGTATCAAGTCACTATCAATCTACTTCTACTTATCCAACTGCCAAATAAGAATTCACTCTTGACCTATTTGGACTTCACTTCTACCAACACGTGTCGGAATTCTTAGATATCAACACTTGTTGAAGTTCTCTAATTGTCAAGTATCTGGTCAACCTTAACCTACTTTACAAATCACATTATATTTAAACCTTTTATTCAAACATAAAAACTACTTGATCAACTACGACCACTCGAGCATGATTGCACCAATAATCCCTCCAATATCCTAATCTCCTTAATATCAATCAATTGGTCGAATTCGACCACTTGGGGCACAATTGTACTAACAAGAACTCCCCACTAAGCCTAAATATTGGTGTCACTAATAGCTAGAATAAGACATAACTTAATAAGAAATGTGACTCATTACAATGTTGTACTAGATTTCATAATTCTAAACCCATATAAATGGTAATAAACTCATTTTAATTTTTTTTAAAAGTAATAATTAAAGGATAGAATTTATTTTGTATTCAAGTAACAAGAATTATTAAATTCAAATTAATACAAATCCTTGTAAGTATAAATGTTTATTAAATCTACTTGTCTAATTTTAAATTTTGAATTTAATAGGATAAAGATTGTTTTAGGAATTGCTAGTTTCTCCTATTTTATTAATTCTAAAAAAATTTTAAAAAAAGGTGTAATCAACTAATTATTTTGTTGTCTGTCATAATTTGATAGTTCTTAAAATCTATTGACATCCTCTTTTATGTTCCACTTAATATTCATATTTTTTATTTGCCCCCCGGGCTATGGTGCAGCGGCAGGGCATCCATGCAGTCTCCCAATCACCCCCGGCTCGGTTTATGCACTGCAGTGTATTTTCCTCCAGTGTGGGATGTTGGGCTGCGGGCGAGCACTTCCGAATTTATCCTGATGACCAGTGGAAAATCTCCATGGGGTCGGGCCGGTTATCCCTAGGATTAGTCAAAAAAAAAACTTATTATTCATATCTTTTAATTAGTTGATGATTCAAATTTTTGAACTCTGATTTTGTATAAATCTAGTTCATTGATTAAAATTAATTTGTTATCACATTTGTTGATAAAGTATTTTATTCATTTTCAACGTGTGATAAGCTTAGATAATAAATTCTATATGTAAAATTAGTTGTAGTATTTGATATTGATAATCTGATTAGTAATTCAAACTGATTGATTAAATTATCTAAATATTTGAAATTTTTTATCCTCTTTGATGTATAATCTAATTTTCTTTAATTTTTAATTTTTGATAAAATTTATTTGTTCAATACTATAGTTCTGGTAGATGTTTATTCAATATACAATCTAATTGTATAGTAGTATTTGTTGTCAATAATTTCACAAATTAATTGATTATCAATACACAAACTTAAATTTATCTGTAAGATTTTATATAATTGGTAACTTAATCACTACTTGAATTTCTAATTTAAATAAGATCCTAGTTAATTAACAAACATAAGTTTTCTAGTTTAATAAAAACTAAGATGCTGTTTGATCACTAACCTAAATTTTATGAATTGGTTAAATTAAAATTATTATGATTAATTACTAAATTTTAATTTTTAGTTTAATTAGATCAAAGTTTCTGATTAATTTAAACATAAAGTTGACTGTTTTAATAAACAAAATTCTGTTCAAATCAACAATAAGTTTGCTGGTTTAATCAAACTAAGGTTTACTAAATTAATTAAACTAAGCTCTCTGACTAAATTAGATCCACGTTTACTTTAATAAAAAAAACGTTCTGTTCAAATAAACTAAAAGTTACTGGTTTAACCAAACTAAGGCTTACTAGATTAATTAAATCAAGGTTTCTGAATAATCTAGAAAAGTTTACTAGTTTAAAAAAAATGATTAATTTATAACTAGGATGTTTGGTTATATTAAAAATAAAATTTCTAGTTGATTAAACTAAAATTTTTATTTAATATTAATTCATTAAATAGGGGTAAAATGATGTTCCTGTAGGAATATGAAGCTTCAAAAACTCAAACCAAGATTTATTCAATTGATTATTTTAATACAATAATAATTTCTTTTTTCATATTGTTTATGCATCCTGCCGATCCCATCTATAGGATAAGACTTGGTTATTATTGTTGTTGTTGTATTGTCTATACATCCTTATTCTATTCTTTGTCTTGCATGCCTAGACACTTATCGTCTTGGGATGCAGGAGATCAATACTAGTAGGTGTATGTCATGTGATGGTCTTTTAGGATTTGAGTTGTTAGACATGGTGATGAAGTTCATTGTTCTTGCAAGGGTAATGGAGAACTTAAGTATGAACATCATCGTCTGAGGGAGTGTGGAAATTTCAATAGTCACTCGCGATTCATGATGAGTGTGTGTGTTCTATGCTTTTGTCATGATGTGATACCACATTTTGCTTGCATATTTTACCCTTCATATAAATCTTTACTTATTTGTAATTATTTTGTTAACTCTTTCACATTGACCCAGGGAAACTCAACTTAGCGGTTGTGTTGACCTACTACTATAATATTTTTATTTTTCAGATTCAAACAAGTGGTCAAGCAAACCTATCAGGAAAAAGGTGATAGAGTACTACCCTACTACTTTCATGTAGTTCTTTTATTCTTATAGCAAACCTATTGGGAAAAGTTCAAGTACTTTTAGACATGGTTGCTTACCTCTATTTCCTTAATGGCATTTTTTATAGTTGTAATAAAGGTCATTATGGCATATTTAAGAAATTGTAAGAAACATTTGAGAAATATGTCAATTGATGTTTTTATTTGTTGCTCTCAAGGTCATCATTTTTATATGGATGATAATTGTTGTGATATTCTAAGGTACTTTAGTGGGTGTGTAAGGATGTGACAACTTATGTGAGACTAAGCATACGTGTCATATATTATATGCTAACTAATAGCATATAAGACGCTCTTGGCAGTTGACGTAACAGCATAATTATTGCAATTCATGAGTGGAAGAAATCGTACAGAGAATTAAGAGAGGATAATATACGCGGTCTTAATTTAGACAAGTGGAAGATATGCTAACCAATCTTAGATCCCCCCCCCCCCCCCCCCAAATTTCCAAACATATAAGAAGCTAAAAATTGTGCAATAAATAATAGTGCAAAAAATTACAAATTCTAGAAGATAGAACAACATTAGGATCTTACACCACCAATCTGTCATCTGACAAAGAAGGAAGAATACGTTTGACTGCCACAGGTGTTCCACGCCAATAGGCTTTTATGATTTCACCAAATGAACCCTGCAACCATGAGCTACAACATTCTAGTGAGATTTGGATATAACCAGTAGGATGCAAATACCAGAGGATTTTAACGTCAAACAGCAAACTTCCTAACTGAACTTCAAATTAAATCTGAAAATTAGTCTGTGAGTCAAAACTGCTATGAATGTGGTATCAAATTAAATCTGAAAATTAGTCTGTAAGCATGTAACAAGTCAAACAATAATGAAAAGGAAGAAGCATCATTCTGGAAAGGACGGTGACATAGATTGATCCTACTTGCAACATTACTCAATACTAAAAAATGGACACTTTTTATAGAATTTGAAAACTAAGATGCATCGCTAAGAAATTTCAACCAGCCAGTCTTTTATTCAAATCCATAATTCCAAACCAAGGCTAATGTGTGCTAGGCAGCAACATGAAACACAAACTTGAGAAGAGCTAGTATAGAGCTTTTAAACTATGCCTGGGGAAACATTCAATCAGAAAGTTTGTGTGAAGTTCTAGCGTGCAAACACATTGAACTCCTATGGACGAAGCATGAAAACTCTCTTTTGACATATAAACAGATAAATCATCAACAGGGTATCTACTTAACATATAAACATATCAATCTTAGCCATCTCTGCAAACCCTAGTTGTCTCTTGTCTTAGGCATTGAACAACTGCGAACATTGGCCTCCTCTTCCATTGTTGATGGACGTTGATAATCCTTGCTTGTTATCATTGCAAACATCTGTTCCCTACTCTACAATATCTGACGTCACAACATCAACGTCAAAATTCAGAATGGCCACAGAAAGACAGGCAGCGTTTGGTTTGAGTGTTTCCCATTTTCATTTTATGAGAAAATATGATTTTTGGAAAACGGTGTTTAGTTTGCATTTTCCACATTACTTTTCCAGAAAAAGAGATATCATTTTCTGGAAAACTAGAGAATATCTAAAGTCATTTTCCAAGAAATGAGAAAATGCGGTTTTCTAGAAAATGAAAAGGAAAACACGGGACAACGCAAGATTTAGAAGTTGCAAAACATAATGGCGTGGTTAATTAATTCCATGAACAATGAGATATTAGAAAAGATTTTTCTATATGGGACAGTGAGAGAAATCTAAAAAAGAATGTTCAAAATACAAAATATTCTACATGATTTGCGACAAGAAGATTTGACAGTGACCTAATGTTCTCACATTATTGGCAACAAGTTGATATGTGCAAAGAACATTCAAGGAACTGTGCTAAATACAGTGTCCAGTATAGGAAAATTGTTGAAAAGAAACGAATGTACAAATTTCTATTCAAGCTCAACAAAAACCTTGATAAATACCGAGGAAGAATTTAAGGGATGAGGTCAACTCAACCTTCAAGAAGCTTTTTCAAAGATTCAGAAAGACGAAAGCAGGAAAAAGTGATGCTAGGGACTCCAGCAACTACACAAGTGAAAAATTCTGCTCTAACTGCTCATGGGCCTCAGAATCAAGGCACTGGCATTCAGCAGAGGAGGCAATGCTCATATTGTTGATATTGCCACAAGCTTAGTCACACACCAATGAAACTGTTGATGCAATCATGCCTCGGACGAGAAGTTTCAATGATTGACAATTGTTTTAAGTTTAGGCTAATTTCCAACATATCATAATATCAACAAGATGACATAAGCATAAAAATTGCAATATCATGTCATAATCAACGAACATGAACTTAAAACCAATATTTCTCCCTCTTTGCCAAATATCAAAATGAAGTTAACATTATGGGAGAGAAGACATGATGATGAGAGACACCCCTTAATGTATGCAGTCTAAAGATATAGGGAACACCATACACCCCTATAATTCATAAATTCAAATACAGAATAACGAGAGGGCACTCCCCCTAAATATAGGGTACACTCCTACATCACATAAAACAATCAAACAAACAATGACGAAGCACACCCTGTCAAAACATAAACTCACAAGAATAATACGCATAATGTATCACACATGAATAGCCAGAACTAAAAACATCACATAAATCAAAAACATCCTTACAATAAGTGTCAGCAACACAAATCAAATAGGTACATAGAACTCAATCATATCAATCATACATTTGTGAAAGGCGGTGGTTTAAGTGGCGGTTAAAGTCAACTAGATTAAAAAAACCTGATTTTTTTTCCTTGAACCGTTGTTGCCACCACACAGCAAACTGTCTAAGCTTCGGATGCATCGCCGGACCCGGCCAACGCGTTGGAGATCAGGCGACGCGTCAGGGCTCGGCAACACGTCCAGGCTCGCATAACGCGTCCGGTCTCAAGCGACTCATCCGGGCTAGCGCGACGAGTAGTGATGGGTCCGGACTCTTCGTCAGGCCCAAACGAAGGGTCCAGACTCATTGTCAGGCCCCGGCGATGAGTCCAATGACGAATCCGACGCTGAACACCAAACAACCGCACGCATAGGTTTTTTTAAAATTGGGATTTAATTGAAACTTTAGATTAATAAAATTAATCAACTTCTAGTTATGATTAAGATAATTTAAATAGGCTTAATTAAAGCCTAATAAAATTATCCTCATAATTTAATATATATATATATATTAAAAATTATTTTTTACAAAAAAATATTTAGATTGACTTTTTTATTTTTAGTTAATATATTTTATAGAATTATTTTAATTTTTTATCCTTTATTTAATTATTGAAATTTAATGGCGAAGAATGAATAGTAAAATAATATTATGAATAAATATAATAAAAAATTCAACAGCCTAAGTGGTCGAGGCGATGATATCATCTAGGGTGCAAAGAAACCAAATTGATTGGAAGTTCAAAAATACAAATAATTTTGGCTCAAACTCAATTTGAAATAAAATTCAAGCTCAAATTCATATTGAGTTGTTCAAACTTTGATTCAAGCATAATCAAACTATAGCTTGAAATGGCTCAAATTAGAGTTCAATCAAAGCTATTCGAAGCTTAATTTGAGCATATTCAAACCAAAGTTGTATACAACAGAATTAAAATATGTTTATTGTGTAATAAAATAAAAAATAATATATAAAAGTTTGCAAGCGGTTCATGAACAATTGAATAAAATATTATGGGCTCGAATTTAGCTCAAAAAATTATTGAACATATTCGAGTTAGGCTTGAATTTGATAATTTCAAATATGAATCAAATATTTTCAAGCCTATTTAAAAGGCTCGCAAGTCAACGCAATTCGTTTGCATCTCTAGTATCATCTATAAGTAGGGTTGTATAATATGAGTTTTGTGAGTTAACACAATTTTAATTTTCAATGATCATCAATGTGGTATTTACTTGACAAAAGAATATTCATACACAAATTTCATTCATCTGTTTGAATTTTTTTCTTGATACTCATGTTTAACACTAGATAGATTAAATATATAGTTTGATTAAAACTTATCCCTTTTGAATTGAACTTCTATGTTTATTGCTATAAATGAAAAAGTACCATGCCCCTAAATGTATCTTATCTAACTACCGGATATAAGAAGTTAAGACTGCTGCAAACATCTATGTCATAAATAAGTATAGTTCCAGTGATATCTGCAAAAATATTAAAATTCACCAGCATGTTGCCAAAGGTCTAACAAATTCTAGGAATTCTAAAGCTCAGATACTGCTTTCTCCAAAATAAGTAAATTAGCGGGACAAGTATATGGTTAGCACCTAAGACAAAGAATAATAAAAGTAACTTAACAGAAAGTTCTAACGTTTAAGAAAATAAACTTTCATAGAGGTGGATGCACCCCAAAAGCACAAAACATAAGTTATGGCACAGTTCAGTTCAGCTGTTCAGGCATTTGAGTTATAATTATATCAACACCAGCTACTGAACAGTGTAATGAACACAAACATATAACTTTGCTTATCCAAACTCCAACTACCAGTTCTCTCTTAAAACTAATGTGAAACAGAAATACTACAATCTTTCCGTATCAGCCCAATCTGCCTAGGCTATGAGGTAATATGAAATGCCATGATGTTTGCCAAGGAGAGAAAAAAAAGGAAGAACAACCTTGCCAATTAGTGTTGCAGTTGTAAAATCCAACTCTGATGGGTCAATTTCCCAGTCACACTTGTTAGGAAGTGGGGGAGGAACCGACTTTGCTTCAAAATGACTTCCATCTTGTCCCTACAAAGTGAACATAGAAAAGTAGTTTTTCGTTAGAAAAATGAAGAGATCTGACAATCAAAAGTGTGCTAAAGTATGTTACAGTCTGCTATCTGCCGTATCAAGGCAATAAACTCACAAAAGACAAGCCTCCATTTGACTTTAGAAGATGGATCATGTCCTCTTTCTTAGCTCCTTCTGCATCAGCCAGTGGCTGTCAAAAAAACAGAAAAAGTTCATGAACAATTAAATAAAGATGCGTATTTCAATTGTCCAAAAATATCAACTAAAAAATAAAGCAAACAGAGCAGTATCCTCAAATATGTGAAAGAAATAAACAAATATAGCTGTGCACAGAGAATTCAAGCGTGTAAAAAGTGGTCATAGGAGTGAAATGATCATAAAGAGACATCTATCCTATGTAGAATCATTAAAAAAACTTTCACAGGTGTCTGCCCTCCCTTATGCACTAGACACTGTCCGGGCTAGTAGCTCCCATGATTTACCTCCTCCGTGTTGGCCCGAGGACGGGTAGCGGGGGGCACTGAGGCGACCGAATCGCCTTTTGTCACCATTAAAAAAACTTTCACACCCTAGTGGTCGGTGGGAGACTTCCGTGGGATTGGATCAGTCACCCAGGTGCCAATTAAAAAATTCAAAAAAAATCAGAGGAGTATTGTCGCATTCAGTAATACTAGGTACTCATCTTTTTCTTTCTCCTTTAATCAAAACAATATCAAAGACAGGCATTCCTTTAAAATGGCCCAATTAACACAAGAAATATTTCAAAATATTAAACATAGAAAAAATGCGTAATGACGAAAGAAAACGTTATTCAACCAATCGAATTATCTGAAAAGTACTTGAACATCTCTTTTCTATTCTTCTCTGATCACACTCCGCACAAGATATGATCCCATTTATGTAACGAAAGAAAGATAAAGAAATCCACATAACTCAACTAATCGAATTCAGAATATCGCAACGAAGAGGCTAATCCATTATCCATATCAGATCAGAAATATATATAGAGAGAGAGAGAGAGAAAACCAAACCAAGATCCAACGAACCGGTGGTGAAAAGGGCAAATCACGCGGCTCACCGTATTGTTCCACCGGTCCTGGGCATTGACGTCGGCACCGTACTCGAGGAGGCACTTGGCTACATCGATCCAGCCTTGGAGCGCCGCAACGTGGAGCGGAGTCCGTCTGTCGTAGTCAAGGGCGTTGACGAGGCTGCGGTCCTCCTCGAGGAGTTTGCGGACGGCTGAGACGTCGTTCTGGTGTGCGTGCCACAGAATCAGCGACGTGCGGCTAACTCGCTCCTTTTCTTTCCGCTTCTCCGAGACTCTCGGAGGAGACGACGAGGCCCCCTCGGCGGAGCTGCCTCCGGAGCCATCGCCCGCCTCGGCGTTCCCTTCGTCGCTATTCATCGGCCTCCTTGACCTTCGGATTCGGGATCGTCGACTCTCTTCCCTTCTAATTTGGGGGAAAACGGATCCGCCGCCTGTGACCGTCCGTTAATTGGTATCCGACACATTATTTTTCTTGTATAAGAAGCATCTGCTAAAAAGGATTATTTATTAATTCTAAATCCAAAAAATAAATTGAACATAAAACCGTTGATGATGAGAGAAAAAAAAAAGTCGATACAAAGTTAGACAGCTGTGATTTGTATTCGGAATAATGATAAAAAAAAATTGATCATCCAGAAATAACAAATAAAAATATTTAAATGTGTTTTTTTTTGTGCGTAGAAAGTGGAATATGCCTTTCTATATTTCAAAACCTTATAAATTTTTCATATAGCAATTTTAATTTATTAATACATTTTTAAAAATATAATAATTTTAGTTAAAAATACTTATTTTGATTTTTTTTAAATATTATATAGTAATTTTCTATCTAAATTTTAAATTTAAATATATAAATGGACTGTAGGCCAGATAACTTAAAAATGATTCCATAATAATTTCAATTAAAATTTTTCTACTTAGTTTTTAATTGGTGAACCATTCAAAACTTAGAACAAAATGACGAAATGCAAAGCTTCTACACAAAACGAAATTTTAAAAGAGTATAAAATTGTATTAATTTGAATATAGTTAATTAAATTACCTCACCCAAAAGGAATACTCTATTAGGGCATCCGCAACCGTTTAACTCCATTAACGTTATAACACCTACCACCTGATCAAAAAATATGGGACCCACATACCACATACACATTAACATTAACATCTTCATTCTCTCACAACCGTTTAACATTCAACCCCCATTATTTGTAGGACTCACATGCAACATACACATTATCTCACATATACATTCTCTCACATACATATTCTTTCACATATTTATTCTCTTATCTACATATTTTTTTATTTTCAATTTTATTTGCTAATTTAAATTATTATTATTTTAAATAAATAATAATAATATTTTTAAATATTTTTATCATTATTTAAAATTTAAATTATTATTAAATTTTTGAAAATGATAGAGAACAACATTAAAAAAATACACTTGCATATAATTAAAAGATAACATATAAATTAACATAAAGTGAAATAATAAAATACAAATTCAGGGGTTGTTATATTGTGACCAAATATGTTCAACTAAGTCGGCACGAAGTTGGTGATGCACATGACTGTCACGTAGTTGAGAATTTATCCGGAGATAATCATGTAATCCTCGATTTGAGCCTTGGACAGGTTGTGCTGGTTCGTCACCTTCATCGTTGTACCAATTTATCACGTGATGTGAGAATCTGATAAATTTGAGGGTTAAAACTTTCGAATTTAAGGGCAGGATGTGGATTTCGAAAATTTGAAGGGGTTTTCTGCAAAAAGCCACCCCTTATAAACTTTGCTTTTCCCCATTCGGCGTGACCTAGCCGCAGCAAAACCCCTCGATCCCTCCTCTCCTCTCCGCCTCCCGCCGCAGCCAGGAGAGAGACCGAGCCATCCCTTCTTCTTCCTCGCAAGCCCTAAATCGCAGCCAAGCGATCTCAGCGCCCCGGCTCTTCTTCTTCTTCTTCTTCTTCTTATTCTTCCTCCCTCTTCTGTTCGTCGCGCCGCTAGCCTACGGCGTCGCCTCCGCTCCGGCTGGTTGACGGGGTTTCACGGACCTACGCCGGGCTTCTTCTCGGGCGAGCAGATTGTGGGTCTTGATCTCATTTGATCGGCTACTGGGATTGCCGGATTTGGAACCGAGGACGCCGGTGACATCTGAGGTAAGGAGCAAAGTGTTGGTTGTTGGAGTTACCTGTTTTCTTGGTTCGTGATATGTTCTGGCGTAGTTGTTTGATTTCCTTACCACTGCGAGTTTGGGTTGGATTGTAGTTTTGGAATCGCATTTGGGTTACGGATCTTGAGTCCCCTGTTGATGTCGTTTTACTCTTTTGAGTCCCAGCCGAAAACATCAGGGGATTGAGGAAGGTGGTTGGAGCGCTGTGATCAGTGAGGTTGCGACCAAGAGCTTTGGGATGGAGATGTTTAGATTTGAGTTTCTGTTGGTTGTTTTTAGCCTGCTATGCTTGATTCCTGTAGTGTACTGTCGAATTCTGAGTTGTGTTAGTGTTACTCTGGTATGGTGTTTGATTTGGGATGGTTGCAATCGATTTGGAATTTAGGTGTTCGAATATCTGATCTTGAATTGGATGAGGAATTAATTGGGGATTAATTAATTATAATTAACCCTCATTAATTTAGGTGGTGTATTGACTAGTAAGTTAGGGTTTAATTGGGATTAATTAAGTGTAATTAACCCTAATTAACCTCGAGGTATGTTTGGCTAAGTATTTGTTGGAGTGTTAATTTATAATTTTTGCTCTTTGATGCAGGGCATTGACTGATTCCGCGACTTTATTGCGGACATATTACTATTTTGGACGGGGTGGTTCTCGACGCCTGGACTTCTTCATATCGAGGCGGGTACCTCTGTTTATGCATAGCTAGACATAGTTAGCAGTAGGATATCGGATATCTTTATCTCTGTGCTTTTGCTTCGGTAGTTGTATCCGTTAGCTTTACTGCTTACTATATCTGTATGGATTGATGATGCACAGTTTACCTTATACCTTACGCTAGGATTTAGGTATTGGTGCATACCGGTTATCTGGATTACTGCATATCATGTAGATGACAGCAGGGATAGATAGTGGATGATGCATGGGATAGTGACACGCATCATTATTGCACGTAGCATAGGGGACGACCTTTGACTCCCTGGAGGTTGAGATGGGCCGTCGTACTTGCTACTCGTGTAGGGGCATATGTAGGCGACCTTTGACTCCCCTAGTGGTTGAGATGGGTCGTCAGACCTGCCACATGACCTGTCGTGCAGCCCCGTTGGCGGTACCCGGCGCTGCAGCAGGTCCCCTACCTATCCGATGATAGTGTGGGGTGACGAGCCCAAATATACTAATTAATTTGTCACGAAATGTATGGGCTCATCAAATTTAAATATGAATGAAAGTTGGAAACCCTTTTTACAATCAAAATCTAAGAATGTAGTATAGGGGCCACAGGTCGTATTTTTCTCGGGGACTAGTTGACGTTGTTCGATTCTAGCTCGTATTTGTGTGTCGTTTGTGAATTTCGGGTTTCGAATGTGAATCTGGGTTCTGGGTTGCAATCAAGAATGGAATCACAATGGAAATAAAGAAAACTTACATCAATGAACAAAACAAGGTGATGGCAATTAACAATTCAATCAATGGGAAATTTATCCAACTGATTCAACCTTATCAAATTTGGAATTCAAGATCTTATCTAATCAAATCTGATTTCGACTAGCACTAATGCAAAGATCTTCTTCAGAAATTACTACTCCAAACGAATTAAATTGCAATTCAATCTTTAACCAAACTAGTACACAATCATTTCCAAGACTCTACTTGATACAAGATGCAAGCCATTTACAAACTTGATACCCAACTGAGTTCAACAGAAATCTATGCTATACTTATTGATTTTAAAACACAATCATCATTAGAAAAACAGGTGAATTCCTGATGAAACCAGTGCCAAATCAGCATGAGCACAAAAAGGAAAATTCTTGTGCCAAATTTGCCACTTCTGTGCCAAGAAATGAACTAATTGCCACAGCTGTAACCTAGCAATTTAGAAAGGCTGATCTGGTAGAAACATTGCAGAAACTGAAGGAAAAATGCAGCAATTGCTTGGGATGCAAAACTCCACAACTCTAAACAGAACTAAGCTGCAGAACTGCAGAAACTTGGCTGCAGGGATGCAATGTGCAGAATTTCGGAACAAACTGAACTCAAAACACTCAAGCAAATGAATTCACGGGCTGAGATCTAAAGGCAGCACTTCAGTGATACATCCTCAGAAATGATGGCTACCATGTTCAGAATGAAACAAACTAGACAGATTTAGGATTCAAGTTGCAGAAATAGAGATTAATGCAAACAAGCTGGATGAGAATGCAGAAATAAAATCAGCCTGCTAAACAACTCAAATCAATTGAATTAGTAAACTAAATGTTGGCTTCAATTGCAGGGAATAAGCTAAACAAGAATCTGATTGGAAATAAAGTGCAAGTTTCGAAACTGAAAAGAAATCTGCAAACAGGGCTGATACTCAGCATACAAAATCTGGCACGCAGCATGGAATCTGATACACAACAATGAAACGAGATTTAAGCTAAAATTACAAACAATTGTTCACTAAACAAGTTAACTAGCTAACTACTTGCAAGAATTGAACCTAATTAAGCTAGCACAATTCAGTAAACGAAATTAAGTCATCTGAAACCAAAAACAGAAACTGCAGTAACGAATTTTAACAACAGAAACGAAATTACAGCTTAAGAACTAAAATTAACCAATGAAACTAAACCCCAATCCTTCCCTAGCTCGAATTCTCCTCGTTCGTCACGCAAGTGTGAGCCTCGAACCCGCAAGCTCAACAAATCAATGAGAAAACTCAGTCGGCGCTTGAATTCAGCTCAACTTGCTCAAATCTGAAACTTCCATTCGATTTCTTGGATTTAACTGCGTCCGCGTGAATTGGTGAGTGGATGATGATCAAAGCTACTCAGGGAACCCCTCTGGATAGCTCAGGTGGATGGAAGTGGAGCACAGCCGATCCCAAGTCATCAAACGGTAGAACTGCGGAAACCTCTCAACAGCCCCTGTTTCTTGGACAATTTAAGGCTGGAAACTTCACAGATGAGTCTTCCTAATGACCTAGAACACAAGCTAGTGAAGAAATTGTGGTGGCCGCGCCTCGGATTGAAGAAAAAAAATGAAGAACTAGCTGAAAACTCGAAGAAATGGAAGCTTGCGGCGAAGACGCGACCGGGAGGAGCTGCTGCGCATTTCTGATTAAATAGAAACAAATGGACGGCTCAGATTGCTTTGATGAAATCCAACGGTAGATCTTGATCTGATTTGAGCCAAACTTTTATGATGATGATCTGGGGTCAGGATCTACCTTGTCGTAGCTCGGATCCTCCAGATATGCAACGGATGGTCCAGATCAACTCTATCTGTGAATGGACGCTCTAGAACCCTCCTTGCTTGATCCAACGGTTGATTTAGCTCTGATTAGGATGAAACCTTCAGATCTTGATCATAGAGCTTGATCAACCCTAACCCTAGCTCGGATGGCTTCAGATCGTCCCGGATGGCTCAGATCTAGCCGCTCTTGAATCGGACGGTCCGGATTAATCGTAGGCTTGATAATTCGATCCGGTTCACTTCCGACTCAAGTTTGACCCAATATGCCCTAGGTCCAGGATCCTTTAATGCCTACAAAAATATATCAGAAAATTAGTGGCCAAATAATCCAAAAATTGTGTAATTTTGCAATTAAGTCCAAAATAAGATAAAGTTCCAAAACCTAGGGTAAAATCATAATTAAGCAATAAAAACATGGGTCAAACATGGATTTTAGCAATTAAAATAATCAATAAAATGGTGCTTATCAACTCCCCCACACTTAACCTTGAGCGTCTCGCGAAACAACTAAATATGTATCCCCTAGATTTTCTTAAGCATAATTAGAAACAAATGAAAAGAAATTACCTAGGGTTGTCAATTCTCAAAAATCTAAGCTCTATGGATTAGTATCTTGTCCTTAAATCAACAACTTAGCCTTTTCATCTATCATGAGTCATTGAGATGAATTTAAATCACTAGCTTTTCAAGGGAAGTTTTGGTGGCTCTCTCTTAAGTTCTAAGTTGGTGATGGAAGTGGAGCTCACTCTTACACATATGCTTCTTGCACTACCATAGGCTTGCTTATTATCTAATCTCCACCATTATTCATGATTAGGATCAACAACTATAAAAACAAAGGAAAACATGAAAAATGGTGAGAAATGGAATAAAAGCAAAGAAAATGGAAAAATGGATTGAATGGAGGACTTGGTTGCTAAAAAATGTTTCCAATGTGATTTGCCCCATCTTTACAGTCCTCTAGTGATATCAAAAGTATGGTGGAGTGAAACTTGAATAAATTCCTTTGATTTGGATGAAAAACCCTTCCTTGGTCTAATGTGTCAAGTTTCCCAATTTCGTGCCAACTTTGTTTCTTTCTTCTCTTTTCTGATTTTTTTTCCTCTTTCTTTCTTTTCTCTACTGAAATCAGAATGTATTGGAATAGATCTTCAATTCGGATGAGCTCCCGTGAGCTTCAATGATTCCATGGTGCCAAGTCAAATGGTGTGCCAACTTGTTTTCTCCTTCTCTTTTCTTATTTTCTCAAACTGTTTTCCCTTTTTTTTTTCTTCTCTCAATCTTCTAATGGAGCATTTTAGATTTCACAAAACTCTGATTTCTTCATATCAGTTGGCATCTAGGAGTTGTAGAGCATTTAAACTGCTTCCTCAAAAATTCTGCTCACAAAACTCAATTTCAGCCACTTCACTGCAGTTTTTTTTTCTTCTTCAACCCTTCTAACTGATCACTTTAGAGCAGAAACACAAGTTCCTATTTCAGATTACAGCTCCAATTCCAATTTTTCTGCCCAGAGGTAGCTTCACAGAATTTTCTTTGGCACAATCAAACATAATTCAGCTTGTTCCCAGCTGCAATTCAGAATTAACTGCATCAATTCAACTTGTGTCATTTCAGCAGCTCTTGTTCAGCTCTTTTCTTTTCTTTTTGGCACAAATCCTGCTGCAAATCTCTCAGCTTGTTTCAGTTCTGCTCAAACTTTCAATTTCTGCACAGCTGATTGTATGGAAAACTTTCAGCTTCACTTGTATTCTTCTTTGCAATGGCAAGAATTTGTTTAGTTTCAGATTTTCCAGTTTGTATTCTTCATTCATCAGCTCCAGAATTCAGCTCTCGGCAGATTTCAATCAGTGCAGTTTTTCACAGATTTTTGTTTGAGTTTCAGATTTTTCCAGCTTGGGTTCGGTGATGTTGTGGACATGCTTCAACCTTTATCAAAAACAACTGCAACCCAGCCTTTCGTGAGCTTCAAATGGACTGCATTTTCTGTTCCTTTCTGATCAGCAAGATGGATTTGAACCAAGTCACTGCCGTGAGCTTCCATTTCTGCATTGAGTTCAGATTTTTTTTTTTTTCACAGCTTCAAATCAGATTTTACAAGGTGTGGCTGATCTTGACTTCCCAAATTCCAACTTTCCAATTTGGATCCAAGTCAATTTCGATTCAAGCTAGTAAAAATTTTTTCTTCTTCACCTTGGCACAAGAATTTCTTTCTTTTTTTTTTTTACTTGCCACTTTTAACTTGGATTTGCAGATTTTTTTTTTTTTCAAATGAAGTGTTTCCTTGCTCCAAAATAATTCCAAACTCTAGTCACTCCCCCACACTTGAATCTTTGTCCGTCTCGGGCAAAATAACATCAAGAAACAATCCAAACAACAAGTCTAATGAAAAGTGAGGGTAAGAGTAAGAAATAAGTAAAGAAAAATGGAATGAACATGATTTTTTTCTTAAAATTGATAAGGAAGGAAAACAAATGGATTAGCCTCTATAGATGTGATCCAATCATTGAATTATGATTTTGAAAGAACCTCAACAAGTTCTAGAGTACAATGACATAGGTGTGTCACAAAAATAAGGCTAATTCTCACTAGGTCAAAAATAATTCATCTCAAGACACCAATTAAGAATCTAAAGCAAAGGAGTACTCAAACATCCAAGATTTCATCCATTAGCTCAAACCTTAAGTCTTAACAACCAAATTTAATTTATTTTCCAAAAGACTCTAAAATGCTATGGAATAATCTAGAGGGATACTTTTATTTCTACTCATGCAAGAGAAAGTGACAAAAGAAATAACGTGCATTTATTTACAAGGACTCAGTTCAAAGGGAAATTCTAATTCTAGGAAGCATGGAAATGAAAAAATAAAATAAAAGAAAAATACAAGAAAAATCAGACTCCCCTTTATTCTGGTGGGCGGAGTCTATCCAGAAGTAGCCTCCACCGTGGTAGTGGAGGAGTCTGGGTGGCTGGGAGATTTGGAACTCCCCCACACTTGAATTTCACAATATTTTGCTCTGGTGGCCTCAGGCGATTCAGGTTCAAAAGCCATTCAAGGGATGGAGTGCTTTTAATTAAAGTCAGATCATCTCCTCCTTCTTGATGCCCTTCAGAAGTCCTTCCAGGAGGCTGGAGTCTGTTCAGTTGGAGCACCCACTCCTGAAGTCTTCTGGACCCTGCAAAACAATGTAATACCTCTCTCAAGTGTTCAGGGTCAGAAAGAAATGATATAAATTCAGTCTCTGCATTAAATGAATCCAAAACTGCATCATATTCAATTAAATCAATTCTTGGTGCCTCAATGAAATTTTCAAAATTATTTCCTACCAAATTTACATCCAGAGGCTCATCACAAATAAAGAAATCAATTTCTGGCTCATCAATAGAAATTTCACAATTATTTTCCATCCAGTGTGTATCAAGCAATGTGTCACAGCCAATCAAATCAATATCAGGTATCTCCAAAAGTCTTTCACATTCATTTTCAGCATAAGACATAACAAGAGATTCATCAAAATAAATAACATCAATTTCAGGCACTTCTAAAAAATTTTCACTAGCCATATCCACAAAAGATGTATCTAAAGATTCATCATAACAAACTACATCAATTATGGGTGCCTCTAAAATTATTTCGCTATCCAGAGCAAGAGATGTATCAAGTAATGCAGTATGATCAATGACATCAATGTTTGGTACCTCTATTGGATTTTCACAAACAATTTCTACACAAGGTATATCAATAAATCTCTTGGTATACTAATTAATTTGTCACGAAATGTATGGGCTCATCAAATTTAAATATGAATGAAAGCTGGAAACCCTTTTTACAATCAAAATCTAAGAATGTAGTATAGGGGCCACAGGTCGTATTTTTCTCGGGGACTAGTTGACGTTGTTCGATTCTAGCTCGTATTTGTGTGTCGTTTGTGAATTTCGGGTTTCGAATGTGAATCTGGGTTCTGGGTTGCAATCAAGAATGGAATCACAATGGAAATAAAGAAAACTTACATCAATGAACAAAACAAGGTGATGGCAATTAACAATTCAATCAATGGGAAATTTATCCAACTGATTCAACCTTATCAAATTTGGAATTCAAGATCTTATCTAATCAAATCTGATTTCGACTAGCACTAATGCAAAGATCTTCTTTAGAAATTACTACTCCAAACGAATTAAATTGCAATTCAATCTTTAACCAAACTAGTACACAATCATTTCCAAGACTCTACTTGATACAAGATGCAAGCCATTTACAAACTTGATACCCAACTGAGTTCAACAGAAATCTATGCTATACTTATTGATTTTAAAACACAATCATCATTAGAAAAACAGGTGAATTCTTGATGAAACCAGTGCCAAATCAGCTTGAGCACAAAAAGGAAAACTCTTGTGCCAAATTTGCCACTTCTGTGCCAAGAAATGAACTAATTGCCACAGCTGTAACCTGGCAATTTAGAAAGGCTGATCTGGTAGAAACATTGCAGAAACTGAAGGAAAAATGCAGCAATTGCTTGGGATGCAAAACTCCACAACTCTAAACAGAACTAAGCTGCAGAACTGCAGAAACTTGGCTGCAGGGATGCAATGTGCAGAATTTTGGAACAAACTGCACTCAAAACACTCAAGCAAATGAATTCACGGGCTGAGATCTAAAGGCAGCACTTCAGCGATACATCCTCAGAAATGATGGCTACCATGTTCAGAATGAAACAAACTAGACAGATTTAGGATTCAAGTTGCAGAAATGGAGATTAATGCAAACAAGCTGGATGAGAATGCAGAAATAAAATCAGCCTGCTAAACAACTCAAATCAATTGAATTAGTAAACTAAATGTTGGCTTCAATTGCAGGGAATAAGCTAAACAAGAATCTGATTGGAAATAAAGTGCAAGTTTCGAAACTGAAAAGAAATCTGCAAACAGGGCTGATACTCAGCATACAAAATCTGGCACGCAGCATGGAATCTGATACACAACAATGAAACGAGATTTAAGCTAAAATTACAAACAATTGTTCACTAAACAAGTTAACTAGCTAACTACTTGCAAGAATTGAACCTAATTAAGCTAGCACAATTCAGTAAACGAAATTAAGTCATCTGAAACCAAAAACAGAAACTGCAGTAACGAATTTTAACAACAGAAACGAAATTACAGCTTAAGAACTAAAATTAACCAATGAAACTAAACCCCAATCCTTCCCTAGCTCGAATTCTCCTCGTTCGTCACGCAAGTGTGAGCCTCGAACCCGCAAGCTCAACAAATCAATGAGAAAACTCAGTCGGCGCTTGAATTCAGCTCAACTTGCTCAAATCTGAAACTTCCATTCGATTTCTTGGATTTAACTGCGTCCGCGTGAATTGGTGAGTGGATGATGATCAAAGCTACTCAGGGAACCCCTCTGGATAGCTCAGGTGGATGGAAGTGGAGCACAGCCGATCCCAAGTCATCAAACGGTAGAACTGCGGAAACCTCTCAACAGCCCCTGTTTCTTGGACAATTTAAGGCTGGAAACTTCACAGATGAGTCTTCCTAATGACCTAGAACACAAGCTAGTGAAGAAATTGTGGTGGCCGCGCCTCGGATTGAAGAAAAAAATGAAGAACTAGCTGAAAACTCGAAGAAATGGAAGCTTACGGCGAAGACGCGACCGGGAGGAGCTGCTGCGCATTTCTGATTAAATAGAAACAAATGGACGGCTCAGATTGCTTTGATGAAATCCAACGGTAGATCTTGATCTGATTTGAGCCAAACTTTTATGATGATGATCTGGGGTCAGGATCTGCCTTGTCGTAGCTCGGATCCTCCAGATATGCAACGGATGGTCCAGATCAACTCTATCTGTGAATGGACGCTCTAGAACCCTCCTTGCTTGATCCAACGGTTGATTTAGCTCTGATTAGGATGAAACCTTCAGATCTTGATCATAGAGCTTGATCAACCCTAACCCTAGCTCGGATGGCTTCAGATCGTCCCGGATGGCTCAGATCTAGCCGCTCTTGAATCGGACGGTCCGGATTAATCGTAGGCTTGATAATTCGATCCGGTTCACTTCCGACTCAAGTTTGACCCAATATGCCCTAGGTCCAGGATCCTTTAATGCCTACAAAAATATATCAGAAAATTAGTGGCCAAATAATCCAAAAATTGTGTAATTTTGCAATTAAGTCCAAAATAAGATAAAGTTCCAAAACCTAGGGTAAAATCATAATTAAGCAATAAAAACATGGGTCAAACATGGATTTTAGCAATTAAAATAATCAATAAAATGGTGCTTATCATGGGGCGTTTAGGACGTTACTCCACCCGATGGCGGGGTACGTTTATGGTCTCCGACCCTACCCATTCGGTCCCGCGTGTGCATTATTGACCATCTGTTCATGCAGGGAAGACTAGGTCAGAGCCCTACCCATATGGTCTCGCGTGTGCATTATTGACCGAGGCGTCAGGGGTGACCCATGCTGCATCATGAGCATACTGTGCATTGATGCATATGATTGTGATTATTGCACTTGATTGTTGCACTTGATTAACATGCATACTACCGGGTTTGGATCGACGCAGGTAGGTACGTAGTTCCTTTACTGTTTATAGTTCAGTTCTGCATTTCTTTTTACTGCAGTTATCTTCAGTATTGTGGGAGATAGATAGACGGTGACTTACTGCTATTATTTTCTTCCTGTGCATATCAGTCTGTATTCGCCGAGTTCTTAGAACTCACCCCGTTAGCTCCCTATTTTTATTTCAGGATGATGGTCTGGAGTGCCCGGCAGCCTGTCCCAGGTCGCGTATTTCTTCGAGATGATTCCGGGATGTCTCTTTTACTTTGTTGGTGGTACATGTTGGTACCCGTTTTCTGCTTCTTTTACTTTACGTTTCCGCTGCTATATTCGTGTTTGATTTTGCCATTTTATACGGCGGTATAGTTGTACTTCTGTGAGTCATGGAGGCCTTGTGCTTTACGTTTGTCGTAAGTCGTACCGGTACGCAGCTTTATCGTCGTTTTCCGTTTTGCTCATTATACGGTCGCTTGTTCCAGCCCTATAGGCTGCGGTACAGGCCGACTGAGATAGTCGTGGGGGTCTGGTCATCTGAATTGTCCGCCGGGACGAGGGAGTAGCTGTCCGGTCACTATCGGACCAGCGGCTCCTCGGGGCGTGACACGTGATCCCCCTCATCTTCTACAATCATGTTGTGCAAAATAATACACGCTAACATAATATGTTTTAACTTTTTTCTATATCAATAATGAGCTGGACCTCTGACAATTGCCCATCGAGCTTGAAGCACCCCAAATGCTCGTTCAACATCTTTCCCTTGCAGCCTCTTATCTTTCCTTAAACAATCTCCTCTTGGGATCTTCCGGACAAGGAAAAGTCTTCACGAAAGTAGCCCATTCCGGATATATTCCATCTGGTAGATAATACCCCTTCTTGTATTGAGTGTCGTTGACCGTGAAATTAATCTCCGGGGCATTTCCTTGCAAGACGTTATTGAATATGGGAGATTCATATAACACATTAAGATTATTACGTGAACCTGCGACACCAAAGAATGCATGTCATATCCACAAATCTTGAGACGCGACCGCTTCAAGCACGATTGTTGGTGATCCATGTCCTCTTGTAAATTGGCCTTTCCAAGCAACTGGACAATTTTTCCATTCCCAATGCATGCAATCAAGGCTGCCTAACATTTCGGGGAAGCCGTGCCTCTCATCATGCAATTGAAGAAGACGTTGAACATCATCAGCATTTGGTCTTCTCAAGTATTGATCTCTAAATAGTTCAACCACATAAACGCAAAACTTGAAAAGACATTGAATGGCGGTTGATTCACCCATGCGTAGATACTCGTCAAGATGGTCGGCTGGGACTCCATAAGCTAATTGGCGAATCGCAGCTGTGCATTTTTGTAGTGGTGTCAAGCCTTGTCTACTCGCAGCATCATCCCTTTGCTGAAAAAATGATGAACGACTCTCAAGTGCATTCACTATGCGACAAAATAAATCTCTTCGAATGCGAAATCGTTTTCGAAATATTTAATCTGGATACACTGGATTTGTGAAGAAATAATCATTGAAGAGTCTCACATGCCCGGCTTCACGATTTCTTTGAATAAACCTTCTTCTTCGCCGCATCTCGTTATTACTTTGATGTGCTTCAACTATTTCTCGACTTTGGTGAAGTATCAATGATATTAGCTCATTCCCTGGATCATAACCTTCATCAACATCTTCAACATGGACTTCATTTTCACTTGTCGAGTTGGACGTAGTGCTACTTGAAGATTGAGACATAATTGGAGGAAGAATGAAGAATGAAGAATGAAGAGGAAACGAATTCATCAGCTACTTGGAGAATGAAAAATTGTAGAGCACAAGGTGTCTATTTATTTGTTCTTGTCAACGGCTATATTCTAACAGCCATATTACAACGATCATATTCCAACTGCCATATTACAACAGCTATATTACAACGGTTATATTCCAACTGTCATATTACAACAGATATATTCCAACTACCATATTACAACAGCTATATTCCAACTGCCATATTATAACAGCTATGTTCCAATGGCTAGTTTGCAACAGTTATATTAATTGACCAGAAATTATAAATCAAGTTAAGAAAGTAAAATAATAGGAAATTACATTAATTTAAAAGGGCAATGTTCGAAAATTACATTAATTGAAAAGTACAATAATTAAATAACAACAAATGAAAATTACAGATTCCATCTCTTCTTAATCTCTTGACATAAATGTTGATGAATGATAAATTGCTCTTGTGTCATTTGTGAGGTGTCTTTCGAAAGGATTGCATAATCCTTCAATTGAACTTTAGCTAAGGCAGCCTTTGCTTTCATCTCTTCAATTTCGAGTTGTTTTTGTTTCATTCCAACTTCAGTCTTTTTGATGCTCGTATACTCTGAAAATTTTACAAACATATTACCCAAATTTGTTGTCATACCTTCAATGTCTGATTTCATTTTGTCTTTTCCTTTTCTTTTTGTTGCCTTCTGACACATTGGACGAGCTTCTTCTTCATTTAGGTCTACATGTAGACTAGCATCTTGGCTAGATGACGTGTTGCTTGCTCCCGACTCTGAGGTTCTTGCCTTCTTTGTGCTAACAATGTGATCAACAGATTGTGGAGTAAACATTGGACGGTCTTTTACTATCCTCCACACATGCTCAAGATTAAATGTAACGTCATTATTTTCTTCACGATATTTTTCGTATGCAAACCGCAATATATCCTCATCACTGTGGCCGCTACGATATGCACTATAAATGTTATTGTAATTTGCGTTGAAGTGATATACCTTTTTTTGTATGGTATTGTGCTAGTGCGATCGTATTATACTTGGATTTCTGTTGGGTGTACCTTGAGGACGATTCTCGTTATAGTAGCTAGCAACACGACCCCAGAAAGCATCCATCTTCTGATCATTGCCGATGATTAGATCGTCGCTGATAGTGACAAATGATCTCGCCAAAATTTCATCTTCAGACTTACTCTATGTTGATCGTTTTCTTCTGCTCGCAGTGCCAGCATCCGCCTTCTCTAAATTAACAATTTCGATTGGAGATTCACGGTCGGACACTTGAGTCTCTGGAACAAAAGTCGGAGTAAATGGATCACTTTCCGTCGGAGATGTAAAAGGCATGCCGGTTGTAGGTGGATTGGATGGATAATTTGTGGATATGGATTATATGGATAATTAGGTGGATATGAACCATATGGATTATTTGGTGGGTATGGATTATGTGGGTAATTTGGTGGATATGGAAAATATGGATAATTTGGTGGAGTTTGGGAATTTTGGGAAGAAGTATTTTCTAAAAAATTTCTAAAAAAAAACCACGATTATTTTCATCCATTTCGAAAGAAAATACTAGAGATGAGATTTTTAGGAGGAGGAAGAAAGATCTTTGAAAATTGGAATGAGAGTGATTGGAAGGGATGTGTTTGAAGATTGAATTGAGAGTTGATGAGTATTTATAGATGAATTTTTTTTTTTAATTAAAATAGCCGTTTGTTTATGACCGTTTGTTTGTGACCGTTTGGGTGAACGTTCGGGTGACCGTTGTGTCTCTAAAACCAATCTGATCAGCATCCTGATCGGTCTGGTCACCAATCAGGCTCCTGCCTGATCGGTCACCAGACCAATCAGACCAGACCAATCAGGCAGAAGCTAGACTCCAGACCGATCAGGCAGGAGCCTGATTGGTCTGACTCCTGCCTGATTGGTCTGGTGACCGATCAGGCTCCTGCCTGATCGGTCACCAGACCGATCAGGATGCCAGGTCATGCGCGATGAACGCGTTCAAACATCTGAACGCGTTCATCGCGGGCCCACATTAACGCGGCATCCACAATGGTTTTAACGAGCCGTTGCGGATGCCCTTATAAAGAAAGATACTAGAAAATTGTATTAATTCAAATATAGTTAATTACATGATTTTAGAATTTGACGCTAAAATAAATAAAGAAATCGATAATACAATTTAGTAAAATATGCTAAACTTATTTAGTATCATAACTATTCTTATTTATTATCAAAATCAAAATTAGTAATGTACGATAATTAATCATATGCTAAAAATATCAAATTTAAATTTTTTGGGCGTGCTTAACTAAATAATAATAATTTTTCTTTTATCCTAATCCCAAAATAATTTCAATTTATTTTTTTAAAAAAAATATTTTATAATGCATTATTAATTATCTTATTAGAGCAATGATGCAACCGTAAGATGTATTCTTATTTTTGAATTAGTTATTTCAGAATTAATCGACGTAAATTGAATCTGAAGTCAACTAAAATAAAATAAAAAATGAAAATGAGAAATCATCTCTACCCTAGGTTTATATGCAGTAGTTAGACCTTTTAGTGTAAATTTCAAAAATCTTAGAGTCAAGATTAAGTTGTGGCGACTTATAAAGGATTTTTCTTCCAATGGATAATGGATTTGAGAAAATGGGTCGTCTAGATATACTATCATGAGTATTTTTCGATCCTAATGATCTGTGAAAAATTTTTATAGGGACGGACTCATATCTCCGGGATTAATAGATTCAAAAAATTAGATATCACGTACCAACTAAAAAAACAAAAAATAACTCAACTATAAATAAATTGTTTTCTCTTTTTAGGTTGTTTTTTTAAGCATAGAGAATAATAGAAAATAGTCTCGCCATTCAATGATAAATCGAAGTGATATGGTGACTGAAAGAGAAAAAAATTCTGAAATTACAATCCAAGTCTAAGTGTTTTCTCACTACAAAATACAACAAAAAAAAAATACTAGTGCTTGAAACAATCTTCTGCGTAGGATAATACAAAACTTATTGATTTACTTTGGATAATTAAGCTCTTTAATGTTTTTCTTAGTCAAGAGGATAAGCTGAATTAACTCTCCCTTTGACTCTGCAAACTTGACCATCTATATATTAAAGAAACAATCATAATTTTTCCTTATAAAATGCTTTTGAACGTTTCAAAATCTGTTAAAAAATTGAGTGATTCAGCTTTCTTTACATAAAGGCACCCTTTAACTCTTTAGCATTCAATTCAAGCTACTCAATCAAGTTGGGGCCAACTGTTGGTTAAGAAAATGGACTTGCAATTCATTTGGCTTGTGGGCTATCGATGATATACATGGGGTGTAATTGAATCGAGCGTAACCGAACACTAAGAGGTTCAAGCTTGGCTCGGTTGGTTTTTCCCTAAACTCAAGTTCAGTTCGAATTTGATTTGAGCTTTAATTCTCAAGCTCGAGTAGAGTTCGAAAATAGATCGTTTAAGAGTTCAACGAGTTTACTTTGAACTCAGCTCGTTAACATATCATTTTCAGATCGTTAAACAAGCTCGAGTTCTATCTTGTTAGGCACATAATCGAGCTTGAGTTAATAGTAGAGGTGTCAATTCGGGTGGGTCGGGTCGGGTTGGGAAAAAAAATTTAACTCCCAACCCGAACCCAACTTGAACCCGAATTCAACCCGAAACGTCTAAATCCGAACCCGAATCTGACCAACCCGACCAACTCAAACCCGACCCGAATAACCCAAAAAAAATCGATTCAAAACGTCTTTTTCACTATTTTTCCTATAATTCTTCACTTTTATTCTCAATACTCCATCATGATCATACTAATATTGATATTAATATACATAAAAATATCTTAATTTTTAAAATAAAATTTGATTTAACCCCAAAAAATCCACTAACTTTAAATTCGGGTCAACCCGAACCCAAACCCGAACCGAATCCGAAAATTTTCTACCCGAACCTGATTTTTTTCGGATCAATTCGAGTTGGGTCGTCGGGTCGGATTTATTTTTAACACCCCTAGTTAATAGTGTTATTTCGCTTTTAAGTTTTAAGATATTATTATATTATTTATAACGAATATATTCGTGTGTTCACAAACTAAATACTATTAAACTCGAGCTCAGCTCAATAATTTTGTCTAGCTCAAAATCAAGCTCAAGCTTGGCTCATTAACTTAATCAAACAAACTCAAATGAATTTTTTTCGAACCGAGCCCCAAATAGCTTAACTCGTTTACACCCCTAGATATACATAAATTAGCAAGATTTGTTGGTGCAAAAAGCACCAGATAATCGAACCTGGATTTTGATATTGACAAAAGTTCAAAGTTAAGTTTTATTATAATCTAACAGCTTGATCAAGTGTGCAAATAGCTCAACCAGAAAAGTCCTAGTAAGTCAAGTTCATCAGATACTAGGCAAGTGAAAGCCCCTATTAGGTCAACTAGACTAAATACTAGGCAAGAAAGTCTTAATATATTAAGGACACCAGTAGCTAAGTCTAGATGGGTTAGTGGACTGAACATTTAACATGATGAATTTGATAATTCAGTGAGGACTGAAGATCAAGTCAGAAGAAAGTCCTATGGGTCAAGTGATTGGTTGTTGAGCAAAGGAAGCCCAAACGGATCAGGAGGACTAAAGGTTTGGCCAACGGTAAGTTGATGTAAGCTGTTGAAGTGGAATGATTCTTCTGAAAAGAAGAGCAAGTAAGGACGAATCCTCATTATGGGGATAGCCTTAGGTGACGATCCAATTAAGGATTTCACTCAGAATCCGATGTTGAGATCGAACAGTTAGTTAACTGTCAACATCTATTATACTTTAACTATAATATTTCTGTGCTAACCTATTTTGTAGGATCAGTAAATTAATCGACCCAATCAGTAGACCGAATGGTCAGGAAGATTGCACATTAAGGTGAAAGTTGAGTTGTCGTGTGTGTTGACGTTGTTGGATCGAGAAAGACCGATAGAGGGGGGGTGAATATCGGAAAATGTTCGGATTTAAAAGAAAGAGCAGTTACGCAGCGGAATAAAATCAAACAACGCAAACACCAGTAGTTTACTTGGTTCGGAGCCTGGGTCGACTCCTACTCCAAGGCCCACGGTCGTTGACCGTTTACTTTGGGCAATTCTATAATGCGCAAAACGGTTACAGAGTAAGATTACAAAAATGACTGTAAATAGAAAGTTACACTCTGTTTTACCAACTCCCGGTTGTAGATCGAGTTTCGGTGCAGCGGGAGGTCGATGATGCTACGGACTTGAGTTGGGAAGTTCCTGGAGCAGAGCGTAGTCGTCAGAGCGTTTGGAAGCGTTGAATGAAAGCGGTGTTGAAGCTCGGGGTCGAGGGGTGCTATTTATAGCACCTAGGGGCGCCCTGGTCGTCGAGGGCGCCCTGCCACGTGTCTCCCGATCCGTGCTTCGCTCGGTCAAGCCTTATCGCACCAGAATAGGGATGAGGTTTGACCTCTGGGGCGCCCTGGTCGCAGAGGGCGCCTTGGTTGACTTTTTCCGCGCAGAAGACTCGGCTGTGGATAGAGCTGAGGCTTCGCAGAGAGAGCTGGAGGCGCCTTGGCTGCTGAAGGCGCCTTCACTGACGAAGGCGCCTTCGCTGCTGAGGGCGCCTTGCCCAGTAAGCAGCTGAAGCCCATTTGCTTCGTTTGGTTCTGGTTCACCTTGAGGGCGCCCTGGACACTTAGGGCGCCTTACTCAGCTGTTGCCTCACTCCTTTGAGGCTCTCTGAGTTGCAGACACACGTCCCTTTGGTCCTGCATCAAGGGTTAGTCCAAAACACAACAAAACAATAATTTTATACAGCCTTAGCTGTCTTGGTTCTGACTTTGGTCTCCAAAATGGAGCCCTAGGTCGAACCGACGCCTAATGTTCCCTCAAGGGGAACGCGTCCTCACCTACTCCTCTCGGGAGAGTTTTACCTGGTGCCAACCGGATCCTCCAGTTGACTTTTGCCCGGCAGTCCTTCGCCAGGTCTTGAGGTACCAAGCTGCCTTTCGCTTGGTGCCTAGCAGCCCTTCGCTAGGTCTTTACTTCTGGCAGCCCTTCGCCAGTGCCTAGCATTCCTTTGCTAGGGCTTTGTCCATTCTGGCAGTCCTTCGCCAGTGCCTAGCATTCCTTCGCTAGGACTTTGTCCAGTCTGGCAGTCCTTCGCCAGTGCCTAGCATTCCTTCGCTAGGGCTTTTCCTGTACACTCAAGAAACTTGTTAGGCACCAATGAACCCTTAACTTTTGAACCCTTTTGTCAATATCAAAACACAGGTTTGACTTGGGTGCAATCTGCACCAACAATCTCCCCCTTTTTGATATATGGCAACCTAGTTCAAAAGGTTAAGGGAAAAAATGCTGAAATTGAAATCCTAAGTTGGATTCCCTCCCCCTGGAAGTAATCTCCCCCTAGGTTTTTCAAAAGTAGGTGGTTTTAGTTTAAATACTTAGAAAATTTTATTATCGAAAAAACTTTTTAAGTATTGGCTGAGTTTTTCAAGAAAAATGTTCTAGGTTTGAAGAAGTTTTCACATTTTAGCAAATTTTGAGTTTCAGGAAAACTTTTTAAACTTTAGACTTTTTCAGTTTTTGAAAACTCTTGTTTAAAAAAAATTGAGACTTGGAAAACTTTTTCAGACTTAGAAAATTTTCAGGATTTGGTAAAAAAAATTTCAGACTTTTAAAAAAGCTTTTCAGAGAAAAGAAAATTAATAGCAATTCAGAGCAAAAAGAATTTTAAGAAAATTGAGCTTTCAGAGTTAGAAATTTTGGAAAAAATATTTTTGTTCCCTGTTTCCCTGTTTCCTTTCCAACTCTCCCCCTTTGACATATATCAAAAAAAATGCACAAAAAGATATTTGCAATAATAAATCATTTGCTGTACTGACTTGAGCTAGGACCTAAGTCTGGTTAAATCTTTTAGGGACCTGTCTAACTCATTTAGCTACTTACTAACTGTTATAAACAGTAGCTTTTGCTAGAGTTAGTCAAGTTAAGTGCATTGTTCAAGTTAGATTGTCTAAACTTGACACTTGACCTGATTGTTGTTCATTTAGTGCCCCAATTGCTGCCGATGCACTGACTTAAAGCATCTTGAATTGAGACAAAGACCTAAGCATCTCAACCCTTTCTAGGTTATCAATCAAAAGTACCCTAAGGTGCTTGTGAGATGTTGGCTTCTAGATCTATAGGTGCATGCAATTCTAGGGTTAGAGCCTAGGCTAAGTCCATTTCGAAAAGAGGCCCTAGTTTTGAAGGGGGTAGTTTTTGAAATAAGACTAAGAAAAAAAATTTTAAAAGAAACTTTTTCAAGTTAAATTAAAAAACATTTTAATAGACATTTTAAGATTAATTTAAAAATCAAAAATCAAAAACCGAATGATTCTATTCTACTAAGCATAATCCTAACTGCCTTCTCAGTGAGCTGAACTCAGACTCAGGTAAGGGTTTAGTGAATATGTCAGCTAGGTTGGACTTGGAGTCTACATGCTTAAGGACTATTTCACCCCTAGCTACGTGATCTCTTACAAAGTGATGTTTTACTTCTATGTGTTTGGTTCTAGAATGTTGAATTGGGTTTTTGGTTAAGTTGATTGAGCTAATATTATCAATATTGACTTGGGTCTGATTGTAGTCTAGCTGAAAGTCTTTAAGAGTGTGCATCATCCATAAGAGTTGAGCCACACATTCTCCTAGGGCTACATATTCAGCTTCAGTTGTGGATAACGCAACACAGTGTTGCTTTCTACTGCACCAACTTACTAAGCTGTTTCCTAAGAGTTGGCAGCTTCCACTTGTACTTTTTCTATCTAATTTACAACCAGCATAGTCAGAATCAGAGTATCCTGATAACTTAAAGGATGAGGTTCTAGGGTACCAAATCCCTACATTTAGGGTGCCCTTAATATATCTTAAAACTCTTTTTAGGGCTGCTAAGTGAGTTTCCTTAGCACATGTTTGGTACCTAGCACACATTCCTACTGAGAAAAGTATATCAGGTCTGCTGGCTGTAAGGTACAGTAGACTTCCTATCATACTTCTGTATAATTTTAAGTCTACTGGTTTACCATCAGGGTCACTATCTATTTTTATATTTGTGGCCATTGGAGTACTTATGCTTTTAGAGTTATCCATTTTAAATTTCTTAATTAGTTCTTTAGCATATTTAGTTTGATGTACATAATTTCCATCCTTGGTTTGTTTGATTTGTAACCCTAAGAAGAAATTGAGTTCCCCAACTAAACTCATTTCAAACTCATTTTCCATTATTGTTACAAATTCTTTTAGAAATTTAGAATTAGTTGATCCAAATATTATATCGTCTACGTAAATTTGGGCAATAAATATATCCTTTTCTAAAATTTTAACAAACAAGGTTGGGTCAATTTGACCTTGTTTGAATTCTTTAGAAATCAAGTAGTTGGATAGTCTTTCATACCAGGCCCTAGGTGCTTGTTTTAGTCCATAAAGGGCTTTGCTAAGTTTATAGACATAATCTGGTTTTTCTATATCCTCAAATCCTGGGGGTTGTCCTACATAGACTTCTTCTTTAATGAGCCCATTCAAGAAGGCTGACTTTACATCCATTTGGTATAATTTGAATCCTTTATGGGATGCAAAGGCTAGTAACATCCTAATAGACTCAAGTCTAGCTACAGGGGCATAGGTTTCATCATAATCCAACCCTTCTACTTGACTGAATCCCTTAGCTACTAAGCGGGCTTTATTTCGGGTTATTTCACCTTGGTCGTTCAACTTATTCCTAAATACCCACTTAGTGTCAATTACGGATTTGCCCTTAGGTTTAGGTACTAACTCCCAGACTTGGTTTCTCTCAAATTGGGCTAGCTCTTCTTGCATGGCTAAGATCCAGTCAGGATAGGTAGGGCTTCCTCAATAGTCTTAGGTTCAATCTTTGAAATCATGGCTATTTGACTAAGATTTCTATAGGAAGCTCTAGTTCTGACTCCTAAGGTTGGATCACCTACAATTTGGTCAGTTGGGTGACTGAGTCTGGGTTTCTTGGTTTTTCTAGTACTTGGCTCAGCTTCAGGTCCAGCTGGTCCAATAGGTTCAATTCTGGGTTCATTAGTTGGTTCAACTGATTCAGAAGTTGGTTCAATTGTTAAGTCATTAAAGGGTTCAGTTAGGGTTTCAGAGTTATCTTCTTGATCAGTATTTGATGAAGCTAAGTCAGAATTATCAGATTTTGGATTAGTTTCTTCATCAAATATTAAGTTGGTTGTTTCTTCAATTTTCTTAGTTATTTTGTTGTAGACTCTATAAGCTCTACTTGTTGTAGAGTACCCTAAAAAGGTACCTGGGTTTGACTTGGATTGGAATTTTCCAAGATAGTCTTTGGTATTAAGAATATGGACTTTGCATCCAAAGACTCTAAGATAGTGTAAGTTTGGAAGCCTATGGTAGTAAAGTTCATAGGGTGTTTTATTTAACCTTTTATTAAGCAAATCCTATTTTGGATATAGCAAGCTGTGCTAATTGCTTCTGCCCAATAGTGGTTAGGTAGGTCAAATTCATTGAGCATAGCCCTAGCAGCTTCCTGTAGGGTTCTATTTTTCCTTTCTACTATGCCATTTTGTTGGGGGGTTCTGGGACACGAAAATTCGTGTTTATATCCATTTATTTTACAGAATTCTTCGAATCTCTGATTCTCGAATTCTCCCCCGTGGTCAGACCTAAGTCTTTTAATTTTGGTATCATTTTGATTTTCAATCAATTTGCAAAAGTTGTTAAATAGGTTCAGGGTTTCATCTTTGGTCTTTAGAAACCTGACCCAGGTGAACCTAGAGTAGTCATCAATTATCACTAAGCAGTATCGGTTTCCACTTAGTGACTTGGCTCCATGTGAATCAAATAGGTCAAGGTGTAGGAGCTCAAGTGTGGTTTGGGTTTGATCAGATTGGATCAATTTGTGACTAGACTTGGTTTGTTTGCCTTGATTACAAGATTCACATATTAGGTTTTCATTTTTGATTTTGGGGATACCTTTGATTAAGCCAAGTTGGGTAATTTTTGAAATAGTTCTTAGATTGGTATGACCTAATCTTCTATGCCAGAGTTTTGATTGTTCTAACTGTGTTAACATGCATTTGGGTATAAGAGGAAGATTTATAGTGTATACATTATTTTTCCTAGTGCCCTTAAGCATGATTTCTGAGTCTTGTGCATTTCTAATCAGGCAATTAGAATTGTTGAAAGTAACTAAATAACCAGAGTCACATAACTGACTTATGCTAAGTAAGTTAAAATTGAAGTTTTCCACCAATAGTACTTTCTTAATAATGAAATTGGATTTAAGTTCAATATTACCTGACCCAATTACCTTGAGTGTAGCATTGTTACCGAATGCCACTGAGCCCAGGTTTTTGAACTTGAGTTTGGTGAACTTCAATTTGTCCCCAGTCATATGTCTGGAGCACCCGCTATCTAACATCCATTGGTCCAAATCTTTATGTTCCTACACATAAAGAATTTTTGATGATTTGGATCCAATTTAAGTTAGGGATAGCTTAAATTGAGTTTCACTTCCTAGTCTGTCTCATCCCAGTCTAGGGTTTTCAATCACGTTAACCTTAAGGTTTTTGTGAGACAGGTTTGAAGGTAAAAATTAGTTCTGAAAAGGAATTTTAATTTATTTTGAAAATGTTATTTTAGTTTTGAAAACAGATTTGAAACCAAATAGGTTTAGAAATTTTGAAAAATAGTTTAAAGAAATAAGTTTTGAAAACAGATTAGAATCTATAATTATTTGAAATTTGAGTTAGATTCGAATTTGACAAAAGTTAATTTGAATTTGAATTTCAGAAATTGGCTTCCAGGTCTTGGCGAGGCACTAGGCCTTCTTTGGCCGAAGCCTTATGGGATCATCCACCCTTTCCTTGACAAAGCCTTTTAATGAAATTTCACTTTCAAATTAAATTAGGTCATTTTCTGGTCTAACTAGCTTGGATCTTGGATCGGTAGCTTCGGCTAGTTCCGCCAAATTGGCTTCCCTAACGTACTATTATCTCACCTCCACCCAATACTATGTTTTCAAGTTTCAAGTAATTTCGTCCTTAAATCTAAGTATTACTTAAATCTAAGCATGACAATTTGCAAGAAATTAAATAAACAAGCAATCAAAAGAAATTATCTAATTATAAAAATTGTTTTGATTTTGGCTCCCCCTGGACTAAAGTCTCTGTATGGGTTAGGCAAGATGTGAATCTTGTCCTTGGGAATCCAAAATTGATTTGAACCAGTTGGTTTAGTCAGGCACAGTTTTGGCACCCATGCCTGAACCTTAGGTCTTGACTGGTTCAGTACAGCAAAGTAAGATCTTTGCCGAGATTTGGTTCTATAACCAAGTCCGGATCGGTTTAGAACAGACTTCTGTTTTCCAAGAATCATATCAAGATTCTTGGAACCAGAAGTGAATCGTTCTAAAGCTGTTCTTAAGTCCTTAACTTGAGTTTTCAGGGAGGAGTTCTCTGATTCAAGTTTTTCAACTTGATCAGGGGTTCCTTCCTGAATTTTCTCAGTTAAGGATTTAGACTCAGCTCCCTCTTTCAAGAGTTTTACTTCCTGTCGGAGGGACTCGATTCGGAGTTTGGCTTTCGCCAAATCTCGGGATAGATATGAGATAAGAGAATTTAATTGCAATTTTGAAAAGCCCGTTACCTTTATTTCGCCGTCGTCGGAGAATGTCAGCTTGCCGTCGTCCCGGTCCGAGTCTGAGTCAGTCTCGATTTGATCTGAAGCGGTCAGGGCTAGAAGATTGGACTGAGGTGCTTCTTCTTCTTCTTCTGAGGAAGACTCGTCCCAGGTTGCTTGGAGTGCCTTCTTCTTTCTGTTCTTTTTGGACTCCTTTAGACTTGGACATTCAGTCTTGTAGTGGCCCTTCTTCTTGCATTCGTAGCAGGTTACGTTGGGCTTGTATTTGTCAGTTGCTGGTTCAGCTGGTTCATCCTTTCTTCGGCTTGTTCTCCGTGTGTTGGCTTGGTTCTTCAACTTTTTGTAGTAGTTTCGAGCTAGCCGGACCAGTTCAGATTGATCTTCTTCTTGATCTTCTATTTCTGAATCTGAGGTAGATTCGGGTTCAACTTGAGTTTTCTTCTTAGTTGTCCTTCCTGTTTTCCCTGCAAAGAAAGCTATACTTTTCTCGGCCAAATTGCAGTTAGTCTGTTCATGAAGTTCAAGTTCAGAAAATAACTCATCTAACTTAATTTTTGAAAGATCCCTAGAGACCTTGTATGCATCTACCATAGATGCCCACAAGGTGGTCCTAGGAAACGCGTTTAGGCATACCTTATAAGATCACGGTTTTGAACCTGGTGACCTATTGCGTGAAGACCGTTCATCAATTCCTGGATTCTAGCATGGAGCTGGTCTGCTGTCTCGTTGTCTGCCATCTTGATGGTGAAGAGCTTGTTCAGTAGCAGATCCCGTTTGCTGATCCTTGTATCTGAAGTTCCTTCGTGGAGCTCGATCAGTTTACCCCATAGCTCCTTGGCACTGTTGAAAGGGCCTACGCGGTTCAGCTCCTCTTTCGTTAGTCCGCATTGGAGGGTCTGAGTTGCTTTGGGGTCAGCTTCGATTTTGCGTTTGAGGGCAGTGTCCCACTCTGAGTAGTTCTGTGGTACGCCTTCAGCATTTGTGGGAATCATCAGTCCAGACTGGATGATTATCCACATATCCACCTGAGTTTTCAGGTGGACCTCCATTCGACTTTTCCAATAAGGAAAGTCTTCTCCACTGAAAAGTGGAGGTCTGGCGGTGCTAAAGCCTTCTTGGATGGCCATTTGTTCTGAAATTGTGAACAACAAAAAAAACAAGAATATTCCAAGACTTGGTCTTGGATTAGTAGTGCGGGAAGTAAAGAAATAAAAACAATTTCAAGGGGTGTTGCACCAACCTTGAAAGAAAAATTCGAACGAAAATTTAAAAAAATGAGAGAGAAAAACGAAAGAAATTCGAAAAATTTTCAAACAGGTGGTTGCACCAAGTTTGAATTCCCCGCTCTGATACCACTTGTTGGATCGAGAAAGACCGATAGAGGGGGGGTGAATATCGGAAAATGTTCGGATTTAAAAGAAAGAGCAGTTACGCAGCGGAATAAAATCAAACAACGCAAACACCAGTAGTTTACTTGGTTCGGAGCCTGGGTCGACTCCTACTCCAAGGCCCACGGTCGTTGACCGTTTACTTTGGGCAATTCTATAATGCGCAAAACGGTTACAGAGTAAGATTACAAAAATGACTGTAAATAGAAAGTTACACTCTGTTTTACCAACTCCTGGTTGTAGATCGAGTTTCGGTGCAGCGGGAGGTCGATGACGCTACGAACTTGAGTTGGGAAGTTCCTGGAGCAGAGCGTAGTCGTCAGAGCGTTTGGAAGCGTTGAATGAAAGCGGTGTTGAAGCTCGGGGTCGAGGGGTGCTATTTATAGCACCTAGGGGCGCCCTGGTCGTCGAGGGCGCCCTGCCACGTGTCTCCCGATCCGTGCTTCGCTCGGTCAAGCCTTATCGCACCAGAATAGGGATGAGGTTTGACCTCTGGGGCGCCCTGGTCGCAGAGGGCGCCTTGGTTGACTTTTTCCGCGCAGAAGACTCGGCTGTGGATAGAGCTGAGGCTTCGCAGAGAGAGCTGGAGGCGCCTTGGCTGCTGAAGGCGCCTTCACTGACGAAGGCACCTTCGCTGCTGAGGGCGCCTTGCCCAGTAAGCAGCTGAAGTCCATTTGCTTCGTTTGGTTCTGGTTCACCTTGAGGGCGCCCTGGACACTTAGGGCGCCTTACTCAGCTGTTGCCTCACTCCTTTGAGGCTCTCTGAGTTGCAGACACACGTCCCTTTGGTCCTGCATCAAGGGTTAGTCCAAAACACAACAAAACAATAATTTTATACAGCCTTAGCTGTCTTGGTTCTGACTTTGGTCTCCAAAATGGAGCCCTAGGTCGAACCGACGCCTAATGTTCCCTCAAGGGGAACGCGTCCTCACCTACTCCTCTCGGGAGAGTTTTACCTGGTGCCAACCGGATCCTCCAGTTGGACTTTTGCCCGGCAGTCCTTCGCCAGGTCTTGAGGTACCAAGCTGCCTTTCGCTTGGTGCCTAGCAGCCCTTCGCTAGGTCTTTACTTCTGGCAGCCCTTCGCCAGTGCCTAGCATTCCTTTGCTAGGGCTTTGTCCATTCTGGCAGTCCTTCGCCAGTGCCTAGCATTCCTTCGCTAGGACTTTGTCCAGTCTGGCAGTCCTTCGTCAGTGCCTAGCATTCCTTCGCTAGGGCTTTTCCTGTACACTCAAGAAACTTGTTAGGCACCAATGAACCCTTAACTTTTGAACCCTTTTGTCAATATCAAAACACAGGTTTGACTTGGGTGCAATCTGCACCAACAGACGTGACATCCGAGGTGGATAGGGTAAGTCTCGGATTGCTGATGTGACACTAAATAAGGGTAATCTTGTTGACGTGGACAAAGATAAACTTTGACTGACTGACATTACAGAAGATGTAGTCAAGGATAAGGACCGTGGTACTGACGTGGCAAAAGATCATCATCAAAGAGTTGATATGGCGGAAGGAGATTGGACAAAAGCTAGATCGATAGACCAATCAACCAAACCTGTATTCGATTTTAGAGGTCAATCAGTAAACAAATCAAGATGATTGGTAGACCAATCCAGGTCTATAAAAGAAAGGCTTGAGCTGAGGCTTCGTCATCAATTGCTCACCTACTTCTACTCTCGCCTTGCTCTAAAAACACTGACGTTAGACGAACTACTGCTCTGATCTTTATCTATCAGTATACATGCTTTTATTTTAATTGTCTTTCATACTTTAACTTGTAAAGGAGCAATACGTGTATTACCATTCCTCAATATAAAAAGAGATAATAATGGATTGTCCATCAAAAGCGATTAACAATCGCGAGCCTTAAAGTAGCAGCTAGAGGTTGTGAATAAATATGTTCCTTAGCTTGTATTTTTATTTTCGCTGCTTATTTCTGAAAAGATAAAAGAAGTTTTCAACAAGAAAAAGCGACGAGTACTATGCACCCCCCCCCTTTAGCTCTTCTCCGATCCTGTAATTGATATTAGAGCGGAGAAGTTTGAATTGGTGCAACCATAAATTGAGCAAGTTTTTTTTTTATTTTTCTCATTTACTTTTTTTCTCACACTAGTAATCAAAGATCAAATCTTGATACATTCTCTCTTTTTTTTTTGTCCGCGCATGTTTTTCTAAATGACCCATCAAGGAGTCTACACCATGGTCCAATGAATGGTAAGATTGTTCTTCCATGGACTGAGAAAGGTGATGCGACATGTAGATGGAAAAATTGTCTGTGTCCAATCACTCATCCAGAGGCAGCTTTTATTGACCTAATCACATGTGTGTTAGTTTCAGAAAGATGGTGTTTAGTGGTTCTAGGTTTACAATGATTTGGCAATCTTCTTAATCCATACCATTGTTTCTGATGATGTTCTGAAAGAATTTTTCTGATTGTTTGTTGCACGTGTTCGAAGGAAGAAGCATACATTGAAAATTGAAGTTGCAATAGGCAATAATAAGTTGGTTCAAAATTACTCAATATTCTTATTTGTGAATGAATACCCTTTTATTCAATGAATTTCCATTCTTCATTTAGGATTATTTGGAAAATACAAGATTGATTTTACTTGAATTTTCTGATTGGTTCATTTTGCGGGTTACTTCAAATTGAAATTTTGTTTTTCATTTTCAATAGTTAAGATAAACATGATAAATTGCAGGGACAATGGGTGGCGTTACACTTGCATGTTTCATCTCGAGCTACCTTCTATGTTTTAGAGAGTCACATGAGAAAAATGAACAAGATATTAAAGACTTCATTCTTCAGTGCGAGTCCACAATTCTAAAGAGATACACTTATTCTGAAATAAAAAGAATGACCAATTCTTTTAGTGACAAGCTTGGGAGTGGAGGTTATGGTTCTGTATTCAAGTGTTCATTCGAAGATGCCCGCTTGGTTGCTGTCAAAATCCCAAGTGAATATGAAAGCAACAGAAAAGAGTTCATGAATGAGGTAGCGACATCAGTAGGACTTTTCCCATGTCAACTAATCCTGTCGGTAAGCGAAAAGGGAGCTATCCGGTAATGACTTGCTTGGGTGTTGACTGAAGACTAACTGCTAGGTCGTCGATCGGCTGCGCGGGATAGCCGGTCGGATGGTAATGATGCTCGTCGGGTGCTCGGAAAGAACTGCTGATGGAGATCCCCCTCGAGGGCACAGAGGCGTGCTAAGATAGATCTCCGGCGAGGGCACTCTGACGATGCTCTATGGACTCTGGTGGATCTCCAACAAGGGCACTCCGACAACGCTCTATGGACTCCGGTAAATATAGGGTGAGAAAATTGTAACCAGGATCCCCTCTCCTCTCCCCTATGGGGCCTTTATATAGGCGAGGTAGTAGACAAGAACTGGTCAAAACATGTTGAGGAATTTAAGATGAATCTAATGGCAGACTTTTGCTGGCGAACAAAATGAGAGCCAACCCTGTCGTCGTACAACCTAGCCACCCGACCTAGTGGTATGGCCACCAATTTTCATTACTGTGTGTCAATTCAGTGGGCCCGCGCCGCCTCACTGTCCCCTAGCGATAATCTAGCGGTACGGCTGCCCACCTTCCATAACCGCTTGTCACTTCCGTGGGCCCGCGCTGCCGCGTTGTCCTGTAGTGAGATCTCATGAACATCCTTCGTACTTCAGGAGTGCTTCATTGATATCCTTTTTGACTTGAGCAAGTCCCTCGCGACCGATTGGCCGTCCAGGATCGGTCGATCGGCAACTAACGACTCGGGCGACCGACAAGTAATGGCCCGGCCGACTGGCAAGTGACGACCCGGTCGACTGGCGATTGCCTTAGCCATTGGCCAGTTGGCCAGGCTTGTGGGCTCGACGGGGATCGAGTTATCCCCGTCCAGCTAACACCCACCCGGATCATCAACATTGTTGGTCTTCTTGGATTTTGCTTGGAGGGATCGAAGAGGTCTCTAGCCTATGACTTCATGCCGAATGGATCCTTGGAGAAGTATATTTTTGATGATAAACCAAATATTGAAAAAAAAATAAACTAAACTGGGTACAGTTACATTATATTATTCTTGGTATAGACGTGAGGGAAAGTCTAAGGGGTCACGGATGATTGCATGTTTGACAAGTGGCAAATTCAAGCAAGATGCTTGGTAGACTTGATCCTAAAGAAGTGAACTTTAAGAAGTAATGTCTTGGAGAAAGTCCAAGCAAGAAGCCTAGTAGGTTAGATAGACTTACAAAGTTAGGCTTGATTCTACGGGAGTCACCCTTAGATGGTAAAGTTTTAGAAGAACTCCAAACAAAAAGTAATTCTAGTAGTCATGTAGACTTATAGAATTAGATTTGCTAGCTTTATTGTATTTTAATATTGTTTTGCAGAAACCTAAAGCTAGAAGTAAAACATAGAGCATACAAACACAATCCAAAATAGTCTGACCAAGTCTGGGGTGAACCCGATTTGACTCGGGTCGAATCGGATCCAAATCACCGATCCCAAAGATCGGTAGACTAAACCCGAGGATCGATAGACCGATTGAGTTTGGTTGATCAGTTTCGAGTCTAGACTCGGGTTGGTGATGTGACTTGGTTCGGTAGATTGAAAAAGTTTTGTGGTGGATCGATAAACTTGATAATAACAAGATCGCAGATCCCGATAAACTCGATCATGGGGATCAAGTTTTATCCAAAATCGATATACCCATAGGCTTTATCGGTAGACCGAAAAGTCCTATAAAAGAAAACCCAAACAAGATGTTTAGAACAACAATCTACTATGACTCTCCTACTTTGTGCTCAAAGAAAACACATTGCGATAAGGGAAGCTTCAAGAGGGGTGCGTTTCGCTCAAGACTTCCATATCAGCTCAGCAAAAGTTTGTTTGTAATTGTTTTAATATTTGTGCTTAATTTCCATATCTATGTGTACTTAATTTATTAGTGGTTTTTTTTGCCTCCGAAAGATATCCGGAAAAGGAGAAAAAATAGTGGACGGATGCCTCTCATACATAGGCCTTGGATGTATTGATTTTAAGAGTTAGGAACCAAGTAAACAGTCAGTGTCGATCTTTCTTTTTGTTTATTATTATTCCATTGCATACTAATCTCATAGAACGGAATGTTGTAAAAGACAAAACGAGTACGAGAAAGAAGATCGATATTCACCCCTTTTATTGATCCAACCAATCCTACCATTTTGACCTAATCACTATAAGGATTAAGTCTAAAGGGTTGATATGAGGTGAGGTTATAACCACTAAGTACTTTCTCTTGATACGGTGGGAAACTAGTCCCCACGGAATGGACGGATGGTTAATGCGTGGTTGTTGTCATCTTGAGGTTTGAGGGTCAAAACCTGACAAAGTGAGTATGCTCGCTCTCCCCACGCGCTAGCCACAACATCCGGGCTAGTAGCCCCATGATTTATCTCCTTCGTGTTGGCCTTTAGATGGGTTGGCGGGGGCTTTGAAGGCGAGCGAATCAGCTTTTGCCATCTTGATACAGTGGGAAACTATTATTTTATGTTTTCAGAAATATCTTTAGGAGATTTAGAAAAGTCATATTTTGATATGAACGTTCCACATGATCGATTTTGATCCTGTCGACAAGCGAAGACCGGTTCTCACTCGGATGACTCGGTCTGACCAAGACGACCCGGTCTGCTGTAACTCGAGGGTCGGGGTCGGGCTTGGATGAGGGTAGAGCTCAAGTCGCTCGGCTCGGACCAAAACGGGGCTCACAAAGTAGTGGCGTGGTTGCAAAGTGGCAGCAAAAAGCCCCTTTCCTGGAGCCACAAGGGGGTTTATATAGGGGGAGGAAAACCCTCTGCCATGTCAGAGATGTCCTGTCTCATTAAGGATGAGTCAGTTGGCAAACTGAACCTATGGCAGCTTTACTGACCTTGTGAGACTGCCACAGCCGCCTGACACCCTGTTTGAACTGCCTCTTCTGATTCTCATTAACGTTAGGCGGCTTTGTCAGGCGGTTGTGTCAGGTGATGATTATGTCAGAAGTCTGCTACCTTATTATTGCAGAGGGGATCCCTTAATCGCTCGGTCGGCTCGCCCTGACCCGTAGTTCGGGTTGGTCGGGTGAGTTCGGGTCATAAGCCTCTACACGTGGGGCGAACTCAGGGCACTCGGCTAGAGACACCCGAGCTGAGTGATTGACCTCGGGCGACTGACCCCGAGCGACCGACATAGGGGACTGACCCCGCGTGGCCGACCTCGGGTGACTGACCCCGGGTGATCGACCTCAGGTGACTGACCCCGAGTGGCCGACCTCAGGTGACTGACCTCGGGTGACTGATCCGAGTGGCCGACCCTGAGTGGTCGGTGCCGAGTAGCTGACCTCGGGCAACTGACCCCGACCATCTGAGCCCGAACCGAGGCCTTATTCGCCTTGACCTCCCTTCTTTCTGCTGAGCCTTAGGCCCTGCTCATAAGATCGGGGACGACCCTGCGCAGTCTTTCCCGATCCGGGTCACACTCAATCGAACCAGACCGGGCCTCCGATCCTCCTCCGAAAACCACCCAACCGGATCAGATTTCATAGTCATTTGTGGAGAGATAAATTAACAAATTAAATAGATCACCATATGAAAGGATATTTCTTTTGGATTCATCAAAAATCGATGGTTATTTGATTTGATAATTTTACAATCTCAGTCAAGCCCCGAGACATCTTACCTCTAGGACAATTAAGTCCAAAGGATCAATATTATAGAAAATGTAAATCTTTATTGTTGTCTATGATGCGGTAGGGTTATTATTGCTACTCTAACTTGATAGGGTAGAAAATTATTATTCTGAGTTTTTATACTCTGATGCGGTAGGCGAACTCATGATTCTGACCTTTACATCTATCTAGGGTTAACTTTAGAGAGTTGATATCAGTAACCATAAGGAATTATTTAAAAAAAAATTTAAAAATCAGTATTTATATGAGAATTTTAATCGTACTCGATCAAAAAAAAATAATGAGTATATTTCTATTCCCATGATTGTTTTTTTCCCCCATAACCTAGAGCAATTTAGGTACTGGGATTATTCTTGATAAGTTTGGGATAGTGATCATGCAATTTTATACCAATAGTGAAGAGGAAGAGTAAGTGAATGCATCAAGAAAAGGACTTAATCATAAAGAAGAGCCACATATTGTTAGAAAAGATGAGCACGACGGTTAGAATAACCACAAGCCACATAATACGATGGATGTGCAATACATATAAACAAAAAAAACAAACTGAGGGAGGAGGTTGCATTAGGAGAATGGAACAACACAGGATGGTGGAAGTGGCTTATCAGCCCCAAACTAGGAAAGGGATGTCCCTTTGCTTTCCCTTGATTAATTGCCCTCTCTTGGGTAACTTGACCACAACATTTATTAATGTGTCGATATGATTGTGGTAAAGGCGTCGCGATGTGAATAGGTAGTAAAAAATGATTCGTTCGTCTTTAATATTTTCGTCAATCCGTCTCAGAATTAACACGAAAAAGATAAATCACGAGGACTACTAGTCTATTGTGGCTAGTATATGAGGAGGGCGTAAATACTGATTTTGTCAGATTTTAACTTTCAGATTTCAATGTGATAACACTGCACGTGTTAACATTAGTTTATCTCGTGAGGACGCCGTGATGTTAATAGGGATCGGAGGAGGGATGATAATCATGACCTAATCAAATCTCTCCTATGAGAATTTTGATCAATTTGGGAAATTTTCATGGACGGACAGAATTATTAGAGCTGAAGATTTAGATAGATGACTTATAAAAAAAATATCTATTTAAGAATTTTGAGAAAGAAAGGGTAACCGTCGAATCGACGGCGCCCTCCTGATTCCGTTACTGCACCGTTAACTATTTACGTGCGTTTACGCGGCTGCCGTGATTGTTGCGGCTCTCATCCGCTGCGTTGGGTCGCGTTGCGTTGCGTCGCGTCGATGGCGAACGCCGTCGAAGCAGGGGGTTCCAACGGCCACGACAGCGGCGGAGGCGGCGGGCCGGGATCAGGGCGCCTGCCACGGCTGCCGCGGTGGACGAGGCAGGAAATACTATTACTGATAAGGGGGAAGCGTGCGGTGGAGAGCCGCGGGAGGGTGCGCGGGCGGGGCGGCGGCGTGGGGGTAGTTGGGGAGGAGGGAGCAGCGGCGGCCGCGCCGGTGGAGCCTAAGTGGGCGTCGATCTCGTCGTACTGCCAGCGGCACGGGGTGAATCGGGGTGCGGTGCAGTGCCGGAAACGGTGGAGCAACCTCGCTGGCGACTTCAAGAAGATTAAAGAGTGGGAGGCGAAGGGAAAGGAGTCGTTTTGGACGATGAGGAACGATCTGAGGAGGGAGAAGAGGCTTCCGGGATTCTTTGACCGGGAGGTGTATGACATCATTGATGGGGCAGCCTTGCCGGAACTGGAATCGGAAGCGGAAGCAGAGCTTGCGGCCGAAGAGGAAGAGGGGAAGAAAAGGGATGTGCTGACGCCGCCACCGGCCGAGGTAGAAGAGGCCGTGTTTGATAGCGGGCGGACGGCGGCCGAGGATGGATTGTTCTCTGACTTCGAGGAGGAGAAAGAGGCCGAGGAGGAGGAAGATGATCCGCTGCCGCCACCGCAGCCTGTAACAGCTGTCCCAATCTCAGGTCAACCCCCTTTTTCTTTATCCTGGCTAAGGATTCAATTCAGGCTATCAAAATTACTTGATTAATTTCCCCTAATTCCGATCAAATTTCTGATTACCCCCACAAAAGTTCAGTTTTTTTTTTCTTCCTCCCTCTAAAGTTTTGTGTAATTGATATTTCTTTCTGTCACCATCTTCCCCATGTAGAGAAGAACGGAGAATCACCAGGACAAGAGAGATTGGATTTTGGTCAAGGTAATTTTTTTTTTAATTTCACAGTAAATCATAAGATACTTTTCACTCCTCGAACACTTCCAAAATATTAAACTGCTAAAATTCAACGGGACTCTAATTCAATTTGATTTTGTCTCTTCCAATGTCTTTGGTCACATAAATCAATAGTCTTCTCATCAGATAATGATATTTTTCTATGTTGATGATAGAGAAAGGATAGATGTACATGAGCAGAGTTGGAGAGATGGAAAAGAACCTATTTTCTTTTTGTAATGCAACGCAAAACTAAGTTATATTTTGGGTGCCTACTCTTTTTATTAACTGTCTGACATGACTTTATTTTAACTAAGGTATATTTTGGGTGCCTAATTCAATTTGATACTAGTTCTGTTTCTCAAGTTTGTCCTTAATGGGAAGTTGTATGGACTGTATTTGTGAAGATGCCTATTTAAAATTCAATAGACGGCTAATGGCGATTTAAAATACATGTTGAATAGTAGCACTCGATCAGACGTGCAAATTTCTTTTGCTATAAGTCTATGGCAAAGTTCTTTTGTTAAAAGATGGTGAAGACTATTTTCTGTAAGATTTCAATTTACTTTTAATAAGTATGTTTATGCTGGTGTAGCTTACTTGTCATTGCATATCTTTGCAACATTTTCTTCTTTCTGCAGACAAATTCTCTACTGGTCAAACATCATGAGCAACTTTGAGTGATTTTAGAACTAAAAATGACGATCCACTAGACTGACTGAATAGGTTTTAATTTGTGTATTATTTGTAAAGTACCTTTTTTGGTCCGGTGAGCTATTCCATTTATAAGTAACTAAAGCTCATCCCCGATACTCCTAGATTGATCAAAAAGAACTTTTTTTTATTTGTATTCTTATTCAATTTTCAAAATCTTCATTAAGGATTGTGTTTCATAACAACAAAATTTATTAAACTTGTGAATATGAAGAGCATAGTAGAGGCAAGATTCATGTATCTAACTCCAAATAGTTGGGACAAACATGATGATGATTCTCATCACATATCTCATTGTATCATGTGCTTTTGGAATGTTCTGCTCTTGCTCAGAGACATGAATAGGCGAACAGGATCATCTTAGTTCTTAAGGATAAAACAATCAGAATGTTCCTGCCTGCATTCAAATAATTATTTTTCAATTCTTTAAAAGCCATAAGAATTCTCTAAGGAGAATATATGATAATCTCAATTTAGTCTCATCAGAGTCACTAAATCAAATGATCCTTTTAAATCATGAACATACTGCATTTACGATCAAGCTGAGAGACACTAACTCTATTCAGCTTCCAGTCATCTTGTTATGACACAAAGGTTTACATTATTCTTCACTTTTTTTATGTGTCAGTGTTGATCAAATCAAATGATTGCCTTTGTTTCTTAATGCATTTGAGGGTTAACTTTACTAATAGAATATAGTTTGGTGGAATGATTGAAATGGTTCTATTGAATTGAAGCTTTAATAATATACAAATTCAAAGTCATAGTGAAGTGAAAAATAGACAAGGAGGTTTAACTTTTTTTTTCAAAGTAGGTTATTTGAAACTTCTATTTTGGTTAATTAGTTTATTGTACGCAGGTATGGCAAAAGACAAACAGCATGCTCAAAACCTTGAAAAGGGCTCCCCGTCACATGAAGGACATAAGCGAAGACGAATATCACCAGAAGCAGCTGAAGACAACGATCTTCAGACTAGACTGATTGAAATTTTAGACAGAAACAGTAAAATGCTGATAGCCCAACTAGAAGTGCAAAATCTCAATTGCCAATTGGATAGAGATGAGAGGAAAGATCAAACTAATGGCTTGCTCATTGTTCTTGGCAAACTAGCTGATGCTCTGGGCAAGATAGCTGACAAGTTATAAATCTGCCAAAGTGATTTGAACGAGGTCTTCCAAAGATTCATAACTTTGAAGATCTTAATGGAGGTGAATTGAGATAGCATTCCTGGTCTTAGGATAAAGAAGTCTGTGAATTAGATATTGCAATGTAAAATACTCTCTCTTTCTTTTTTCTTTTCAGAGTGATAGGTTTTTCAAATAGGGTGATAGCTGAGTTTTGACAGTCATTCCTCATTTGTCTTATAATTTTAAAGTAGCAGGAATAGAAAGTTAATAGAATGCCAACTCATGCGGATGGATTAATGTTATTTGATAAAGCTTTCAATTGTTATTGTAAAGCAAGAACAGATTAAAGACTACTTTTACCATAGGTTGGTGCGTGCAGAAAGGTATTTGCCTTGGATAAAAGAATGCTTCTTCGAGAATGATAAGTTTCACAAGAGATTGGTAGCAGCCAAGTCTTAACCAAATATGCATTCTTACTTGCAAGCTTAATGAACCAGGTCTCAGGGTAGTCAGATTTACTTTAGTAGTGCTTTATTTTCTCACAAGAATATTTGTACTTTGACTGCAGTGTAATTTTTCTCAGGGAAATTGTTGTTCTTTAACTGCAGTATTATTGTTGTTAATTGTTTATTATTACTCACAGGAATATTTCTTATTTGACTGCCTGTAAGTGCATCCAGTGGTTTAGCTCAGGAAGTACCTTGCTTCTGGCTCAAACTTTCTGCGTACCCACAGTATTATAATTATATTTTTCACCTTATATTGTGTCTCATGTGTCACATTAATCTTCTTTACCGTGTGTATCATGTCTGCCAATATGTGCCATATGAGTTTGATGGTGCCTAACACCAATTGATCTCACGTACACTACATATGACCCAAACCAAGTATGTGTGAACTTTATCATGTAAAAAACACATAATTAATGCCTCTGCTAAGTTCATCCTTTTATCGACGTAATGTTATTGAGGGTTCTAAATTTAAATATATTGAGATTCCATTGAATTCTATACTGGCAAGATTGAGCTCCTAAAATATTTTCTTTATTTTTTTCATTTATTAAAACCTTGTTTCAAAATAATTTTTAAAAATCATAACCCTTAGCAACTGTCTAATGATGAATCTCTCTGATGGATGCTATGGGATCCACCATTCATGATCAAATTGAATCTTAGAAACCATTATAGCTATGTGGCATGTATTGCAGAGTCCTGCTTGGTCTTAGAGCTCTCATTATAGGTGATCTTGCAAATTGGCCAGAAGGTAGGTATCAAAGGTAGATGTGTCAATCAATCGGGCTTATCTAAGCTCCGATCAACTAAGAACTTATGACTAACACATAAAGTGTTGTTATCATCATATCTGAAGTCAAATTATAATGAAGTCAGGTGTCTGTCGTCTTTTATATGCTAGTCACTATCTGGCTTAGTAGCCTCTAGGATTTACTTTATCCGTATTGACTCTGGGATAGATTAGCGAAGACATTCAGAATACATGAATCACCTTTTATCTCTACGATAGTTAACTTAAATTTTAGAGTCTGGTTTGGTCTTGTAGTTCTCATTATAGGTGATCTCTTTAGCTATTTAGAAATGACTAATTAGGTTGTGCAACGTTGAACTTATGGTGACCGACCGCCCCTATGAAAATTTTTCATCGGCCATAAGGATAAATCGAGAAGCGCTCACGGTGGCAGTCCATAAGCCCAACATCCCATGGCTACGAGCCCTATTTAGAGGAAAAATTCCTGTAAAATTTATCGTAACTAGAGATCAAATTATAGGTACTTAAAAAATAATTAATCATCCTTCCACTGTACCGTAATCCAGAAACTCTATGGCTATCTAGAAACATAAAGGTAAGAAGTGTCCACCAATCAGGCTTATCAAGCCCACTAGGTGGTAAAAGGCTTATCTAAGCCCACTAAGAGTCATGATAGATTGGTATTGATATTATGTTTAAGTGAATCATTAGGTAGAAACTAAGCTTATCAGCCAAAAACTATTAATTATTTTTTAAAAGTATTAATAGATTAAAAACTAAAAATATTAAAAATATAATTTTTGTTAGTCTCTAACAAAGCTCATGGTGTTGGGTTGCAAACTGTCTGTATTTTTTTATTTTTTAAGTCGGTATCAGATATCTAATTTATATTGATTAATCTTGAGAACGATAGATCTGACTCTAAGAAAGTTTTCTATCCGCTACTAGAGTAAATTAAAAAAATATTTACAACAAGCAATCCATCAATTCAGTATTTTTAAATCAACCCCCAATTAAGAGAAATTATCCATTAATTTATAGAAACACAGATTCTTAAATATCTAAACTTTTGATATCACTTGGCGAGGTTGTATGATAATGACACCACATTACTCTTGCAATCAAAAATTGATTGACGAAATATTTACATAAGGTGACCAAACTAAACACATTTGAAATCTAAAGTACTGAAGTTTTGGACAACTGAAGTTATTTTAGGTAACCAAATTTTACATTCTATTAGAATGTTAGTTGATGAACGCCTTATATAAATTAATTTAAGTAATTTTTTATTCGCTTTAGTTATGGAGGTCGGTTAATCAGAATTGTTGGTTGGTCGATAAGACATCTTTCAAATGACCAAATATGTTTTGGTGATTGATACTGTCAGTATCATCCCAAGTTACCTCTATATGGAATGAATTTATGGTTAAAGCGTGAGTATTATCATCTTGAAATAAGGGATCAAAATCTGACAAAGTCAGTATGTCCGCTTTTCTCACGCGCTAACTACAACATCTGGACTAGTAGCCTCCATGATTTACCTCCTCCGTATTGATCCTGAAACGGACTGACGGGGATACTGGGGACGAACAAATGACCTTTTACCATCAAGTCAACTGAATATATCTATGTAGCCCAATCCCGAACTAGTCATGCCATTATGCCAAGCGTTAAAAGGGATGAATGAAGGATTATATCTTTATTAGCGCAGCTAATATGTGAATTAATATCACACATAATTATCATTAAGAATTAAACTCCATTAAATGATCTAATTAATATTTAATACATGTTATATGGAGGGGATTTAACTATTTAAGTTATCGAAGGTGCATTACGGGTAGAATCCAATAATCTGATTTGTTAGCATTAATGAGCTATTAACGAATTATGAGCCGAATAATAGGAATGGTCCTGTAGGAAAGCTGAAATTTTGAGCTTCTTCTCTTCCCCATTGAGACCATGACTTTGGTTGTTGCTCAGCTCCTGCGGAAAACCTTCCGTTGCATTCGCAAAAACTTCATGTAGGATATGGGGGGTGAGTATGGAAAAAACGTCTGTGATTTTTTCAATCTATCTCGCTGTCCTTTCTTTTTCTATCCAGACACAAGATATATTTACTTAGTTCCCTCCCCCCAGTACTGCCTCCAAGAGATGCACTCAAGCGTGAGTCCATTAGTTTCTTTCTCCTTTCCGGAGGTGAAGAAATCTCTTATAAATTTATAAGAATAATCACAGGTATGAAAAAAGATATTTAAAAGATAAGTAGGGAAATAAATTTGTGATGAACCACTAGAAACCTTGAGTGCTACGACACTCCTCTTAGCTCCCGGACCACACGAGTAGGACTTGAGCACTTTTTTTCGAGCACTAAGAATGAAGAGATTGCTTGTAGTTGATGATCGAAAAGGCAACCCTGACTCCACTTTTATAGAGCTCGATCGGCACTCTTCTGATCGACCACCTCGGCTGACTTAATTCACACTATTGATCAAACCTGCCCACCATTCCAAAGACATAGTGGTGGTTAATCGGTTGATCACAATTGGCATGACTAAAGAGGATTATTTTAATTCTTGGCCAGCATATTTTTTTCCCTTCAATTTTACATGAAACCTAAATGAAAAAAAGAAACTCTTTTGATCATACTATAGAACCTCAGTTAATATCTACTTTGTCCATATAGCTTCACGTTTCATCATAGCACAGACATAATAATATCCAACAGAGGAGGGAGAATGTCCATAAAGGGTTGCACATCGAGAGAGAGGATGGCCTTTTCTGTTTGAGTTTCTAAGTATACATCCAATATCGAAATTCTTCAGAATTCAAATAAAGTTGGCAACTTACATATAACGTTGCTTGCCAAATCCAAATTTTAGTAGATTGACTGAAACACACTACTAGCTATAGTTCGTGCTAATTGTAAGAATTCATACAGAACATCAACATCTTTTGCAGTTTCATTTTCCAAATCTTTATTCCTTAAAGAATTTCCTCTTGTCCTCGTTTGACTCTTTCTCGGTGCCCATCTCTTTGCTCATTTTCTTTTTCCCAAAGTGGAGCTTCTTGACTTCTTTATTGTTTTCCTTGATGCATTAAAAAGTCAATGATGGAATGGGAGACAGTACTAAATAATGAAAGTACAACAAAAAATTGGACAGATGTTTTCCCTTTACTGATAGTCAGATATTAGCAATAAGTAATAACATATATAACAAAATCAATGGGCTACTAAAAAAAAATCAATGGCTTTGCCATCGTGTAGGTGGCAAAGACGATGCATAACAAAATCAAAGGTGCAAGTGATGGAACACGTACGGGGAGAAAAAACATGGGGGAATATGCATGTATGCTCATTCATTGCGTTATGGCACGAATACCTTCTTGTTCCTTTCCTGAGTGACCACTGAAGAAGAGGTCGTGCTGGTACAAAATTTTTCATTGAAGCCCTTCTCTGCCATCACACAAGCTTCAAACTTATCCCTCTCCATCTTTTCCATGCACTGCTTTCTCAGCTGATGCAGGTATGCATAGCTTACTCCAAGAGAAGACATAATTGTGTATGTTGGTTAACCACTGAACCCATAACTGAGAGTGAATTTATACGATTGAATGAAGGCAAATATATTATTGTACAGCTTACTATTAAAAAGCACAAAAGGGCTTCATGAAGAGATAAATATGCAAATTGCTTTAATTGACTTGTCGATGCCAAGCTGTCTATCACTAACTACTTAATGGCTGACTCTAATTTCATAGTTTATCAATGCTCCATTGTCTCTCACCCATGATAATATATAGTTAGTATCAGTTTGAGTGCACCTATAGTAAGCATGCATATGGCTCATGAAGCAACCATCAAATTAAATTAAATTGAAGTATTTGTGCATTTATATGTCATATAACAATCTCACAAATGAGGAATACTCTAGTATATATCTAACATGACACGAAAATATCCCATTTCTAATATGACATAAATATATTACATATCTAATATGACATTAAAATATCATGGTAAGACTAAAAAAAAGCCTATATTATTATTCAATGAGATCATCTTTGTGTTGTACCTAATGTATCCAATAAAAAATACTATATGATTGATTATTCAAATAATACTAGATAATATAATAGTACCTGACACTTTGTGTTATACCTAATGCATCCAATAAGATCATCTTTTTGGTGCTGAGCCTTTTGAGTAATTTAATCATTCATTACAGGTTACGCATATACTACTAAAGTTCCACTTAATTCTGTGAAATCTATCTACTATATGGACAGATTTTAACCTCCTAAATTGCTTTTGACCCCAAACCTTAATCAATCTGTACCCTTTCTTGGTAAGTCTGAGTATATTGTCAATCCTAAATTCTGAATCTCAATTTCCATCAAATTCTATTTCTTTTTCTTTTTCATGAAGGCTGAGGCAAGGGAGGCATTGACAGAGGTTAAAGAGAGTCTCCTTCGAATTAAAGGAGAATCCATCAATGATCTAGCTCAATACTTGACACCATTAGATCATCATGGTTGCTTCCATTGTTCCTCTAGCAGTGTCTCTATTAACAATGATATGTCCTTTCTTTGCTACACACATATGGATGCAGTTTTCTCCATCCGAGTCACTGACTTTGTCGATATGGACTAGGTGGGCGCTGTTGGAAAAAATAGGAATAGAAAAAGTGGTGAATGGAAAGAGTCTTCATTGTGAATATAATATTCGTTCCACAATGGGAGTTGAGTGACTTGAAGGTTGGTTTATAATCAATCATGATAATTGAAGTTGTGAACATGTATGGGGAGACACTCTCTCTTGCATGCTGTTGCAGGGGTGCAAATCCACAGCCCGAATCGCACTGAACCCAAATGACCTGTGTACCAACGCAACCTGCATGCATCAAATGTCGGACTGATCTTGGCAAAATTTGCCCTAGTGAATCAACTTATGTTTTGCAACTCTAATATATTTTGCTACTTACTCAAGTGAATGACAGGCACATTAATGATCGAGCCTACAACTACGATCTTCAGGCTTGAGGGCAAATCTGAATGGTCCAAGCTGGCCGACACCAACTTTGCCTATGGCTGACCAAATAGGTTACGAAATAGCTTAGCGATCTCGTCTACAAGTACCAAAGTTAAAGACATTAACGTCCAAAAAAGGAAAATTCATCAAAGATGCAAGTAAACCTCTATCCATCGATCAAATCTGGATGATGCTGTGCAATGGTCAAGTAGGTACCTGGGTTTCCGGCGGCGGAGCTCTTGGGGCCATCAAGGAGCTTGAAGGGCGACTTGAAGACTGAAGAAAGGAAGAGGATGGTTGAGGCAGTTGGTCTGCACATCACTGTATACGGAGGCAAGGCGACAAGGGGACGTATCCTCGAAGGGATTGCCGTCGGCGAAGACGAGATCGACAGTCGCCATGAGCGGAAATCAGAGGCGGCGGATAAGGAGGAATCTGGAAAGGAGATAAATGATCATTTCAACAAAAATGCTATCATAGACAACGGAAGGGAAGGGTGGGTGTATAGGGTTTTGGCATATAATTTCGAGGAGAGGGAAAGAAAAACGCGACCACACCAAAAACTGCGAAGGGGGAAAAAACGTTAAAAGGAAAAAATGCCGAAGGAGAAATAATTCAAAAAAAAAAAAAAACTCACGTAGATAATAATTTTCAAAAATTATTATCATGGAAAAAAAAGCCAAATAAGCAATGATTATCAAAAGCTATTGTCGTAATCCCTAAAAAAAACATACATAGGCAGTGATTTTTAAAATCATTATTGTAACCCCAAAAAAGCACAAATAATTTTTAAAATCATTATTTTAGCCTCGAAAAAAGCACAAATAGATAATAATTTTTAAAAGTCATTGTCATAACCTAAAAAAAAAACCTACATGGACAATGATTTTCTCATAACCTCCAAAAAAAAAAAAAACCGCTCAAAGAAATCAGTTTTTTACCAATCATTGTCTTTGATGAAAAAAATGCTCAAAATAATAGTTTTCGTTAAAACCATTGTAAAAAAAAAAGTAAAAAACAATGATTTTGATATAAAATTGTTATTTTTGAGTGATGTTGAATAAGGATTTTCTTGTAGTGAAAGTATGATTTTTCTTTTTGATAATCTCTTTTATTCCATAATATTTTCACTTTTCTCTTTCATGAAGTCACATTTAAATATCGAAAGGGCCACGCTTAGACAACACTGATACTGTCTAATCACTTATTTCTCTAGAGAGTATACATGTCATCTAGGTCAAAAATAAATAAGAACTTGGCTAAACAAGTACCATATTTAATTATAAAAATTAAATAACTAATTTAGCCTCGTCAACCCCGAGGATTCAATTAATTACACAACACACAATCAATCACATACAATAATCATATTTGCCATAATAGTTGGAATCTAGTACCTGCAACAAAAAGTTAGCCTACGTACATCCAAAAATTATCTAGCAAAAATAATGTACATGATAATGTGCAGAAAAATAACCGAATTCTAAACACACAAAACTGGAAACCTCGCTCTGATACGAATTGATAGGTTTGTTAACCCTTATATAGCTTGAGGGTTTCCTAAGCAACTACGGGGTCGAACCCGAGAGACCTCTCTATGTCCATGGATTAAAATTTAATCCGAATATAGACTCGTCTCCCAAACGGCCATCTCATCGTCATGTGAATTAACTCAAGCTACAACTTAGCCAAAACCAAGGTTAAGACCTTGTAACTTTCCGAGTTGATTAACCATGGAAAAGACGACGGATGGATCGTCGATTTTTGTGTTTATCTTCGAGGTCCATGACATTAATTAATTGACATATTAATTAACTAATAATTAATTCATAACAATTAATTAATCAACATGCAATGATAAACATAATCAAAGCAATAACATAGCTCGGGAGAGTTATACCTTGCCGTTTACCTCGTAGTCTTCTACCTTATGACCCTCCCCTCCTGGACGTCATGTGGGCGACGAGATACCAAGACACGTAGTCACCGAAGGCCTCGAATTAATCACCTTTCTTCAAGTTTCTTCCAACCACCAACACAAACCCAAGAACCCTAGGGTTAGCTTGCGCCGGCCACCTATCCTCCTCTCCACCTCACGCCGCCGGTCACCTCAAGCTCCAAGGTTTGGCCGGCCACAAGGCAACACCGAGAGGAAGGATAGGAAGATGAAGAAGAGAATAAAGAAGATGAATGAACTCCTTCTTCCCCAACAAACCCGCAGCCACCCTTCTTCCCCTTACTTCTTGCGTCGGCCACAAATATGGAAAGAAAGTTTCCAAATTTGTGCCGCCGGCAACCAAGCTTCTCCCTGACCTGCTGGACTTGCTTCTGACCTCAGGGAGACTCCTACCACAGGAGAAGAAGCAATGAAAGTGGAGGAAGATGATGAAAACCCAAGCTGCCCTCTCCTTCTCCTTCTTCCTTGTCGCGGCGCACAAAACTGCCTCCTCCTCTTTGCTCCGCCGAATCCAACCCAAAGAGTTGCTCCGGCCAAAGAGGAGTAGAGAGGAAGAATAAACCTCAAAGGATACGTTGCCTCTCTTCTCCTTCTTCTCCCTATTACCGCCAGACCCAAGGAGGGTTGCCGCAACCCTAGGAGAGAGAAGAGAGTTTTTTGGGTTTTGGTTTGTTGGATGATTATTCTTGATTAATTCCCTAGTATCATGACTCCTATGGGGTATTTATAGGGCTAAGGTAGGGACCATGAGGAGAAGATGGTTCTTGGCCCGCTAATGTATCCAAAACACGATCCATTAATGGTGATCCATTCCATTAAAGGATCCCATTGAACTTCCTCACCAACCCCCATATTTTCATACGGGTTCCACCTATTATGAGTCGTCCATCTCCCCGTGTTTAACATATTGAATGCCCGATAATTAATTTAATTTACTGACAATTAAATTAATTATTCTCTTGATCCTTGATTAGTACCACTCAACCTTTTCATCATGTCGGACCATAGTCCACTTGCAAGATTTGACATGACGATCCTTTTGAGCTCACCAAGGGGGCATCATCATGCTGACTCACCAGGACACGTATTCCGTCAATAATCAACGGCACACCATATAATTAATATTATTTTCCAATTTACTGGGCCTATTGATTTAACAAAATAAATATCGCCCATTGGTAAGTCAAAAAATAATAAATAACTATATGTGCCCGTCATTATTTCGGGATTAAGAGATCGTACTCTATAATATATATCCGAGGTCTAATCCAATTTATGAAGTCAGTACAAAATTGGATGACCTCTCTTTTGGTCATACTCAATACACACAAAGTGCACTAGTGTAATTCTATAGTTAAGACAAACCACACCTAATTATACATGCATCACAATAGTTTGTCCAACTCCATCTTGGTTGTGAGCCTCTTTCTTATACTTCTGCAAGGAACTTGATAACATAATCTTTTGTGCGACAACATGCACCATGCTATCTACAATGCCAAGTATGAGACATTTGGTGCACATACTAATATAAATATGCACCATGTGATTTTGTGATTCTCTTTAAAATGTAAATGTATTCTAACCAAAAGAAAGACTTTTAGTATACATCCTAACTGTTCCTAATCAGGAGAATCCCGAGTCAGAGAAGGTCCGACTCACAACATAACATCACTGAGTCTTAATGCTCCTGAGTCAGGGGCGCCTCAACCCAAAGTATCCGGAAGTCATAAGCGGATCTGCTCCCGCGCACCTCTTGGATCGAATCCTAGTCGGATGTGTGGCGGCCCACACTCCCTGGGTACAATCCGACCGAGTTTTCATACTCTCGCCTTCGTACAAATCGTAAGCGGGCATGCCCTCGCGCACTTCTCGGCTTGGGGCCCAGCCGAACGCGTGGCGGCCCACGCCCCTGAGGTCCTCCCGAGCCAAAGAAGTCTTCACTCAGAGTATCACCATGTCATGAGATCCCTGAGTCAGAAGCACCCCGAGGTAGAAGAGTACTCGGTCATTGACCAGACTATCCCCGAGTCAGCCAAGTTCGGACGTGTTAGATCGTTGACGTTTCTAGAGGGGGGTGAATATCACTTTTTCGATGTTTTCTTCCGACACGGTTAGTTGCGCAAACAGAACATACAATAACACAAAAACTAACAATGTAAACAATGTTAATAAGGAAGATTTAGTTGGTATCCACCCCTAAGGGTGACTAATCCATGAATCCTTCGGTGGATCACTCCCCGGATAACCTCCGGCTAGCCCTTGTCGCTACTTGTGAGTGGAGAAACCTTGCCGTAACACCTCGACACTACCTGGGCTCTAGAGACTATTAACAAGCCTTAACCAAGCTTGTTTCGTCAGAGATCCCAGCCAAAACTAAGCCCTCTTAAATAGGACTTACCTTCTGTTTGGCCGCCACCAGTCGACTGCCCCCACTCAAATTCGACCGTTGGCACCCAACGTTCAAATTCTGGGTGCTACCAGTCGACTGCTCCTAGGGCAGTCGACTGGTCCCTTACTAAGTCTAGGGTTATACTCCCCGAGTACATTTCGCTCCGTACTCAAGTCCTCCCAGCTTAACTCCCGAGTACAACGACTCACACTAGGACCCTCACAACCTGGTCGACCCTTCACAAGCAGCCTCGACTGTTGCCTTCATGTCATCTTCATTTTCGGCCCTCGCCCCTCGGATGCGCACGCAAACCTCCAGTTTGCCTCCATGTCATCCTTCATGTATGCCTCGAAGTTCGCGTCCCTCGGCTCATCGTCCCTGCTATCCACGGTCCCTCGGATGCGCACACAAGCCTCCAACTTGCCTCCATACCATCCTCCACCTGAAGACATCAACTAAGTTCATGTGTACCTGCAAACCTGCACACTCACATGTTGGGACCGAGTGCATGTTGACAAGGATATGGGTTCGTAATATTTTAAAATTTTACGTGCAGCGGAAGAATTAGTATAAAATAATTTCTTAAATTATTTTAACCTCGTATCTAGCATGCAACCTTATGATGTGTGGACATGATCACAAATTAAAACTTTGCGGAAAAGTAAACTAATTTACTTTGTACCTCGCGTAACTCGAAGAAAGGGATGAGATCCAACCGTAGCGTCCCTTGGAAGCTCCGCCTCTATTCGCGTCCACGCCGAGTTCTCTTTGGGATGACTTCGCAAAGTCACGAGTTTTGTGCCGACGAGAACTACTAGATTCTCTAATAGCACAACTAGAAGAATAAGAGAAAAGATAGGAAACTAACCACCAAAGTAACGGAATTAAAATTCCGAGAAAAGAAGGAAGGAATCGCTATCCGCTTCTTCTTCTTCTTCGACTCTTCCTTGGTTGTTGTTGCTCACGCCAACCCTAGATGGGTGGATGGTGCGCCGGCCCTAATGGGAGCTTGGGGCGCCGGCCCTAAGAGGAACAAGGGGCGCCGGCCCTAAGGGGAAGAGAAGGGGAGGAAGAGAATAAGAGAGAAAGGGAGAGAATTAATCTCTTGATTACTCTATTGATTGGAATTCAAGGCTTGCCTTTGGTTCCTTTATATAGTAACCTCTCCCTTGCCAAGTCTCCCTCTTAACAGAATTTTCATAACAAATTTATCCTATAAATTCTCTTATGAATTATTCTGTTTAAGCCAAGTTTTATTATAACTAACTTTATAATAAAACAAATACTTCTCTCTTTTAATTATGGAATAAAATTTGTATAAAATTTTCTTATCATGGATAAATCAATTCATAATTGATTTTATAAATTAAAATTAAACCAATTCATGGTTCATTTTAATTTCCATAAAAAGAATAAATTTACTACAAATTTCTTTATAAATCTCTTTATATAAATTTCTTTATATATCAATTTATTTATCCATAATTTATAAAACAAATCGCGCTAGATTTATTTTATTAATTAAACCAATTAAATTGGTTTATCCCCTTTTTAATGGCCGGCCAAACCAAGCCGATCCCATCGCGAATTAAACTCATTTAATTCGCCTAATAAGCCTTCAAAAGACTTAGCCATTTTTAGTTTCCGTTGCGCCTCTGATTAACTCAGATTCGACTTATTTCTCTTGATTGGAAAATCTAATTTTCAACTCGTTTTAAATCCCTCGGATTACTCGTAGTGCGTGTGACTAAATAGGCTTTCGATTTATGTTGGTCGTCTATAATTAACCAATTATAGAACGATCATGAGTGGCACCTAGTAGTACATCATGACCCCCAATTAATCGAAAGATCAACGGTTTGACCTCAGAAGTAATTCTGAAAATCCTTCAGTAGCTATAATGAATCGTGCCCCATTCCCTTCACCATCTTATACCCACTTGGTTCAGGACACGGTCTATATGTGTCAGTCCCCACTAGGCTGACTACGTCACACCTAGCCCAAGTAATGTCTTTCTCGTCCTTTGGGTTTCTAATTACTCCCATGTATTTAAGAGACTCATACTCTAAACATGATATGCTCTGGCCAGAGGCTTTGAGTAACAATCCGACGATAGGCCTGGGTATACATCTCCTCGCAAAGAGTGGTGAATCCTTTGTAGGCTGTTCAAATATCTTCGGGCACTTCGGCTTATACCCAATCATCCTGGGTCCACACCTCCTTGGAGATGCTTGCTTAAGATGTTAAAGTGTAAGTCTCCATGACCAAGATGACTTGAACACCGCAAGTCAAAGGAATATCGCACTTAAGCTGCAGTAAGAACTTCATTGACATATCTATATAGATTACCATATGAAGTTTTACAGCTAGTCACTCCAATGAACTAGTTCCCTTAACTAGCATCCATGTTTATCTCCGGACATCCCAATGTCACCAGCCAGTGAGAATCAGCTGATTAGAGAATAACCCATGCTAGTCTCAACAGAATTGATAGTGTACGTATTTATCAATTCATCGACTAGGGATATTTTCAATACTTCACAATTGCACATTTAGAGATAATCACTAGTTGTGATCCCATCACAAATTCTCTTATGCTGTGAATTGTATTGCGGACATTCAGTAGATGAGTTTAAGATCCCAGTCAAATACACAAACATGTATACTCAAATAGTGAATTATCATTTATTAAAATGAATGTTTACAATCATAAGGCGATTGCCTTAGGACACTTCTCTCATATCACTAACATCACATACACATGTTAGTCCAACAACAAACCCTAACTTAAACCCTTTGCTCAAACATCAAAATACATGGTCACTCCGGACCACAAATTGCCTCAACAATCTCTCCCTTTTTGATGTTTGGCAATACGTTTAAGTTAGGGAAAACAAATAGTGATAAGTAGCAAAACAATGCTAAACAAACAACTGGACTTACGTTGTCAAGACTCTCCCTTGGTCTTACACCACCAATGTATATGCAATGCATACATGGATCCTATCCCAAGGCATTCCACACCTAATCCTCCAAGTTAGGAATTTTTCGAAACGGGCTTTTTAAAACCTATCCCAAGGCTCCCCACACCTAACCCTCCAAGTTAGGACTTTTCCCAAAAACGGGCTTTTTAAAGCTTCTCCAAAGCTCCCCCCTACATTGGACTTACAAAGGCTTTTTAAGAACCCCTCCAAAGTTCCCCTTACGTCAAGAATGGAGCAACCATGCTCCCCCTTAATCTTAGCTCCCCTAACCTAGGGTTTCCCGCAAAGGCGTGTTTGGTTTCCCAAATTAAACCCAACATTTCTCCCCCTTTGCCATACATCAAAATGACCCCAACAATATCCCAATTATTGGTTCTTTTAATCCCCAATGATCCTAAACACAGTGTACTAGACCCCCATACACTTATTTTTCATCATTTGGACACAAGTCAGCTGCTGGATACCCACACCAGCCCTGACCAGTTGACTGCCCCCAGGGCAGTCGACTAATACTTTGAAAATCAGCTTTTCTGGCCAAATTCAGAAATGCGCCAGAAATTCCACAAGTCTCCAAAAATTCTCAAATTTTGTGGAGAACTTTGTGGTACCCATACCTACTTGGGAAAAATACATTAAACAATGTATCTATCACCATTCCCAAGTTTGACACAAAACCCAAAAATTTCCTATGGAAATTAAGGCAACTAGGAGGCAACCTCCCTCTTAACCTATGTATTCCCCCAATTTTCAATTTACCTAGGTGAAGTTCTACCCAACTTAATACCATAACACCAAGTCAAGTTCTACCCAACTCAACTTCCAAGCTCTTCCCTCTTGGACACCATTAAAGGATTGCCCCCAAGCAACCTTATCCCTAGTGCCAACAATAACTCAACAAAAACCCGGAAAACTCTAAAGGTTTACAAGCACATTTGCTAGGATATACCCTATCCTAGACAAATATGATTCCATAAAAAATATAAATGTGTTTGACTTTTGATACAACTTCTAATTTCCTCAAAAGATAGACATTTTGTATCAATTTTCAAATCCATCTATAATTCCATGTGTTTGCTAAGGCTTATCATTATAATTTGACACATAGAATTATTCTCAATTTTTCCTTGTTATTTCTAAATCCTAGATACATATGAGAAACTTATCAATTTTCCTTGATTTTCAATAAAGCCTTATTAAATTATGGGATAACACTTTACTCAAGGAATATAAGATATAATCAAGAATTTTAATCCAAATCCATATCCTATCATCCAATTTTGCGATTTCTCACTATCCAATATGCCTTATACTCTGAAACCTATAAACCAGTCAACTGCCCCTGGGGCAGTCGACTGCCAAAACTCACTGAATGTTTCTGGGCTGAGATTAGTCGACTGTCCTCCACGGCAATTGATTGATACCTGAATTTCAGGTTTTCAGTTCAATTTCAGAAATGCCTAGATAATTCCACAAATCTCCAAAAAATCTAAAATTTCATGGGAAGATTTGTAGAACCTATGTCTACTTGAGAAAAATATGTTTCCAAATAAATGTACTCCAAATCCCAAGATTGACACGAAACTCAACTTCTCCTAAATTGTATCATTTAAGCTTCTCCCAAAAATCCTAATTGTGGTTTCTCCTCAATGTTCCTTCTTATCCCTGATCATAGGTCATTTCTAGCACTAAATTATATGGTTTCTACCCATTAAACCCTAATTTTATCAATTATAATCGTATTTTCACATTTTTCACTATAATTCTCCTTTTAATGTGTCAATTCTCTAAGATTAAGACTTACCCAAGTCTTTCAAATCTTTTGGCACATTCCCTAATCCACCTAGACTTCCTAGAGACCATCTCTTGAGATCCATTTACCATGGACCCCAAAGACTCCTAGAGCTCCCCTTTGAGCTCTGAGTCCTAGCCACCTCCCTAGGTGACTTAATCCACACTAGACTACACCGGTGAGCCCCCGGTGATTCTTGGCCAACAAAATGAACTCTCTTAATCTTAGACACATTGTCTTTGGTTAAGTCATTTTCTTTCCCTTTAAATGACACCCCTTGCCATTTTTGGACTTTCCCTCCTTGCCATGATTATATGCTTCCCCAGCATACTTCTTTCCATTGGCCTTGGAGGTCATAGACCGGTATCTCAACCCCGATCTATCATAGTTGGGTTTTAAACTACCCAACACTATATCTAGACCCTTAGATCTAACCTTGAATCTTTCTAGGGTCTTTTCTAATGTGTCAAGTCTTGCCCTCAAGGCTTGATTTTCTTTTTCTAGATTTCTAACCCTAGAATTCATATGTCCACCTTGGACATTCCTAGACCTTCCCATTTTCTTAGGCATGTGCCTCCCATTCTTGGGGTTAATGTCTTGATCATTAGATACAAAGGTCTTAGGTCTATCATGATATATGATTTTCTTAGGGTTTTGATCTACCTTGTTAAACCTATTCCTATCATTATACTTTAATCCAAAATTATGCACTATTAAATATTTTTCATTAAATCTAGCATGCATGGATGAATAATTAACTCTATTTTTAATATTCATAGAGGAACTTAAATTAGAATTACATTTTAACTTAGGGTTAGGAATTACCTCCCTTACCCTTGTAATCCCTCCTTGTTGTGAGCTTCTTCTCTTCTTTCTTTCCTCCTTCTCACATCTTCTTAGATGCTCCATTTTTTTGATTTCACCTTTCTTTGGGCACTTGGTGTGGTAGTGCCCTAGCTCTTCACATGTGAAGCATGTAATTTTCTTCCTTTTAACTTGGGCTTCTCCAATCCTACAACCCATATTAGATTTAAGAGAATTTGAAATAAGTTTAGATTTTACCTCCTTTTTATCTAGTGGGCACTTGTCCTTGTAGTGCCCTTTTTCATGGCATTCAAAGCATGTGATATGGTTCTTTTTCTTTGCTTTGGTGGAGGTAGAAGCTAGGTTGACTTCTTCTTCAACCTTGGATGAAGTAGATGTTTTCTCTTGATCCGGTATATATGAGGGTCTCTCCTCCCCCTCAATTTTTGAATTTGACACCTCCTCTTCTTCTCTTGATGAGGTGGAGGATCTCTCACTCAATCCTTCTTCTTCACTTGATGATATTATCAATTCTTCTTCCTCTTGGTCTATTGAATCCATTTCTTTTGACTCTTCCACTATTTTGGCTTGTGTAGGTTTCTTATGATATTCCTCTATCTGTTTCCACAACTCACATGCATCTTTATATTCACCTACACAACTCAACATATTATTAGACAAAATATTTATCAAAATACTAATTACCTTCTCATTGGCCCTAGCTTTTTCTTGTTGCTCCTTAATCCAATATCTAGGACGAAGCTTCTTTCCGTGCTTGTCCTTTGGAACTTCGAAGGGCTCTTCAAGCGCAATCCTAAGATCCTACTCCATTCCAAACCATGTCTCTATCCTTGCTTTCCAATAGCCAAAATCTTCATGGTCATAGGGCGGTGGAGTGTAGATATCATCCCCAAATTTGTCTTCCATTGTTCTTCCCTCTAGCTTTTGTTCTTCTTGGCGGTTATTCCAATCAAAAGCAGTCCTTCGCTCTGATACCACTTGTTAGATCGTTGACGTTGCTAGAGGGGGGTGAATAACACTTTTTCGATGTTTTCTTCCTACACGGTTAGTTGCGCAAGCGGAACATATAATAACACAAAAACTAACAATGTAAACAATACTAACAAGGAAGATTTTCTTGGTATCCACCCCTAAGGGTGACTAATCCAAGAATACTTCGGTGGATCACTCCCCGGATAACCTCCGGCTAGCCCTTGTCTCTCCTTGTGGGTGGAGAAACCTCACCACAGCACCTCGACACTACCTAGGCTCTAGAGACTATTAACAAGCCTTAACCAAGCTTGTTTCGTCAGAGATCTCAGCCAAAACGAAGCCCTCTTAAATAAGACTTACCTTTTGTTTAGTCGCCACCAGTAGACTGCCCCCACTCAAATTCGACCGTTGGCACCCAACGTTCGAATTCTGGGTGCTACCAGTCGACTGCTCCTAGGGCAGTCGACTGATCCCTTACTAAGCCTAGGGTACACTCCCCGAGTACATTTCGCTCCGCACTCAAGCCCTCCCAGCTTAATTCCCGAGTACAACGACTCACACTAGGACCCTCACAACTTGGTCGACCCTTCACCAGCAGCCTCGACTGTTGCCTTCACGCCCTCTTCATCTTCGGCCCTGGTCCCTCGGATGCGCACGCAAACCTCCAGTTTTCCTCCATGCCATCCTTCATGTACGCCTCGAAGTTCACGCCCCTCGGCTCATCGTCCCTGCTATCCACGGTCCCTCAGATACGCACACAAGCCTCCAGCTTGCCTTCGTGTCATCCTTCACCTGAAGACATCAACCAAGTCCATGTGTACCCGCAAACCTGCACACTCACATACACATATTGGTCCAACAATAAACCCTAACTTAAACCCTTTGCCCAAACATCAAAACACATGGTCACTTCGGACCACAGATTGCCTCAACAGGACGTTCATCCTGAACCGCGCGCGCCACGACTCCGGAAGCATACCTTTGCTCGGGAAGCCTTCCTTGACTCGGGAAGCCAAGTTGTCTAAGGTTCTTGTTGTGACTTATCAGAACAACCACTCCCTGACATAAGACTCGGAGAAGCTGTACGGGGTCGGTGCAGGTCAAGTACCATTTCGGCTCCAATTGCGAGTAGGGATGGCAATGAGGCGGGCCGGGGATGGGTTTGCCGTCCCCATACCCGTCCCCGAAGTAAATCTTCATCCCCGAACCCGTCCTCATCCCCGCCTCTACTTAATCGGGGAATCTCCATCCCCGAACTCACGGGGAGTAAATCTTCATCCCCGTCCCCATCCCCACTTGAAATATTCATCCCCACTTGAAATATCCATATCCTCAAAAAAAAAAAAAATCGAATCAACGCCGGTCTCTTCCATATCCTCAAAAAAATTTCGAAAGCGATCTGGCTAAGAACGAAGAGTGCGGAGCAAAAAGAGATCTTGTCCGGCGAGTAGCGAGTGGCGGCTGGAAGACGAGACAGAGAATCGAAAACTTGTAGGAGGCGGCGAAAACTTGTGGGAGGCGACGAGTGAGCGACGATTCATTACTCATTAGGGTTTTCACACATCTTTAATATTAATATTATTGAATTATTTTAATAATTATTAATATTTTATTATTATTAAAGATATCGGGGTGGGTTCGGGGATGGGGATAACATCCCCATATCCGCCCCAATCTGTTTCAGGGATTTTTAAAAATCCCCGAATCCGAATCCAAACCCGATAATACCTCTCCAAACCCGCCCCGTTTCGGATTTTCCCCGCGGATATCCAAATCCGTGGGGAAAATTGTCATCCCTAATTGCGAGTATCACTCTGACGCCATGATCTCCCTGCCATACCCTGTCCCCTCGTACTGCGACCATATACGTTGGTGTCAGGCCAAGCGGCGCTTGACGGCGCCCGCCTATAAGTTGACAGCGTCCATTTCCTTATTTCGGTATGCGATGCATTACCCTACCACCTCTAGGTACACCTCACCCTGTCTTCGCTATACGACAAAAGGTGGCAGATTGGGCAGACGTTGTCAGCTCCCCCAGCTATATAAGTCTCTCCACTCCATATCCCTCAGGTACGCGCAATAGTGTTTTTGCTATACTGTTCTATTGCCTTCACTACTCTTCCACCACCGGGGACTGACTTGACTGTTGGAGTGCCTTGCCGAGGACTTTTTTCAGTGGGTTCTACCGGTCTTTGCCTTGCAGATCGCAGCCAGCATCAGCAGTTCGTGATCTTCAGGAGGACCTCATGTGCTCTTGGGAGTCCACCTCGCTTCGTGACAGGATCAGCCAAGTTTTTGTCCTCCCTTATGCAATGGTCAATGTTCCAAGGCAAAAACTACCCATGATTTAACTCTTTACAATGATTGTGGGATAATATTGTAGCTGGTTTAACATGATCGAGAAGAAGATTAGAATTAGGTGGCAAAAGGTAAAACGCTTGTCTGAAGTGTTCCCGTCAATCCGCTCTAGGATTCACACGGAGGAGGTAAATTATTAAATACCGAAAGTTAGGGGGCTAAAATGGTAAAATTTAAAATATAGGGGTGTAGTTGGAATTAAACAAACTTGGAGGCTTTATTGTAAAAAAGTTAAAACTATTTAAAACCCTAAAAACTTCTCCTGAAATCATTCTTCTTTTGTTTCCTCTTTGCCTCGACGCCGCCGCATAGTTGGTTTCTCCCCGACGCCAACGCACGCGCAAGCGATTTCCTTCATCACTGTCGTCGCACCTCTTCTCCTTCCCCTTCCCCTTCCCCTTCTTCTTCTTCTCCTTCTCTTCTTCTTCTGCAACTCCTCCCTCACGGCGCACCCCCTCCCCGTGCGACAGTCGGGCTCGAGCCACACCGTCCTCCCCACTCACGAGCCCTTCCTTCCTTGGTCGTTGTCATCCCCTCGTTGTGGGCATTGGCACTGTTGTATGCCGAAGAGTTGATGTATACGTTGTAGTGCGTGTGTGTGTTTTTGAATTCTGTAGAAGAAGATGCTTTTTATGGAGTTTAATGATTTGTTCTTTATTTTTGTAGTCTTTAGGTCTTTTGTTTGATAGTATATGTAATTAGAAGACTTCATGAATTTGTTTGTGTGTTGTTGTGTGATCACACTTGATATTGTGGGACCCTTGCCATGTGCCCTCTAAGTTAGGGAGTTGACCTTGACCTCCTTGTTGTGGATATCTCGGATCTAGTAGTTAACGGATTCGAGGATTAGGTTGGTAGTCATGGTAGTTTCGTTAATTTGGAAAATTTACTTAATAACCTAATTGTGATAATTAGGTTAGGAAGGAACCCCTAGTTATATTGGATTTAACTAAATAGATGTTGTAATTAGAATATGTCTTAAATATGTTTGGTATAGTTTAACTAATTTATTACTTATATAAATAGCTAAACTGTGTTTTAAATACAGGACCTTGATCGATTTTTGGAGATCACGAGGAGGTTCTCTCCGATACGTCAATTACAAGGCGGGTACTCTCCTTTGTATTCTTGTAGTTCATTTACCATAAATGCATGACTTTTTATGTCTGAGTAGGGTTTGCTTGACCTTGTTCTTTGCTGTTGTTTATTTTAATATCGTCTGCTGATACTTTCTTCGTTTGATCTTCGAGTTAATCATATTTTATATCCGTATAGTCCCATCGTTGGTTTTCTATTCTGTAAAGTACCACTCGTACACGAGTACTTAGATGTTCATTAAAGACCACTAGGATTTTATATCCGTTGGTTTCTGATACTTGTTGCTTATATCGTTGCATTGTTGATTATTCGATTGTTTGTGCATTTTGTATCATGCACCATATCTGCACTATTACTACTAACGACCGTTGGACTTTCATATGGTTAAGCTATCGTCAGTCATCTAGTTGCTTCGTCACTCAACCACTCGTCGTGGTAGTTGCTAGAGTGTGAAACTGTCCTATTGCGCCACACTCGACCACTCACGTACAATGGTTATTGGAGTTGTAGGCAAGCAGTTGACACCCTCACCATTGTTTACGAGGGATATCAGAGTTGTTGGTGGCTCCCCCTTTATCTCGGGATTTTGGAGTAATTGGCTCCCCAGCATCCTGTCCACTCAACCACATATACTAGTGGTATTCGTTGGAGTGCGTACAGTTGTCACAACCCTACCCACTCGGCCACACAGATGTGATGTGTTGGCAGCTTGACTAACATCAGGGGTGACACATGTCATTGCATCATATGCATTTATTGCATTATGTATTTTCTTGTGTTTGTTGTATTTATATGAGCTATGATTGCTGCATTTGGTTGACATGCATGTATGTTTGATACTATGTTATCACGTATGTTATCACGTTGTTTTATACATGCTTAGATGTTCCTCTATTTCCTAGAGACTGACACCGTTGTATTTGTTGCTTCATATATCTTTTGATGTCATACATTTGTCTACTTATATACTCGCAGAGTTGCCCGGACTCACCACTCGTACCACCTATATTTATTTCAGGTGGCAGTAGATGCGCTATTGGGACCAGGAGAGGATCCAGTTGCAGCCCACGGTGTCGAGTAGTATTGGAGTTTATTTCCATATTTAGTTTATTATCGCAGTTACTTTATTTCTGTATTTTCGTTATTTTCGCATTTATTTCATGGACTGGTATTTGTTTTATTAGTCCAATATTGTTGTAGTAGAGGTATGTTCGTTTTTGGACTCATACTGGAGTTTTCTTTTGTATACGGACTTTCTGCTCGTTTTATTCGGTTAAACGACAATAACGGTCTGGAATGTTTATGTTTATTTTATCTTTATCATTCTTATTGATATAAACTGCGTGGTTATGCATTTATTTTCCAGTTATGATAGATGAGCCATCTTTTATGTTGAGATGTGATGTATATTTATCCCAACTTGTCCGCCGTACAGGGGAGATACTGCCCGATTGTTGAGCAAGCATGAGTCTCTGGGGGCGTGACATAAATCATGGTAACTGAGGAGGTAGGTGAATGTGGGGGTGAGTTATAGTGCTGAAATTTATACTTTGCCAGCCCCGTGATTCAACTCCTCAACCTCAAGTGGCAAACCACCATCTAACCAGAGTCGTACCTATGTTTGATGGGGCCTAAAGCGAATAATTAAAAATGACCATTTGTTGTGGTAAATAACTATAAAGTTCAGTTTGTAAATAACAACTACAGTAAATATACTGTGACATGTGATTATGTCACGCGATCGAAAGCCGACCGTTGGGCCATTTCACGTGCGACAACTACCATGCGAATTAGCATGATTAGGTTGCATGCACGTATAGTTATCGTCACGCGATTAGGACGCAACTAGTATATACGGAAGAAGAAAGTCCGCGGACGAAGATTAGGATTATCTCTTATTCGATGGATCCGTGCCTGGTGTCGCATGTTGCAGGGTGAAAAAGAAAGTCGAAAAAAAGATTAGAATTATCTCATGTTCGGTGGATCCATACATTGATAAAAGAACGCCATAGAAGAAATCGCGTACAAATAAGAGTTATGTATTGATGCTGCCTTCGAGTCGTGAGAATTTAGCGGGTTCATATCTTTCATTTTTTTTGATATAATTAAAAAATATGGGCCCCTGTCCTAAAATGGTTATCTACCTTATTTTATGGGCGGAATGGTCTTGTATCCAACTATCACCTCAACTGACCATATGAAGGCTGATGGAAAAAATGAACCACATAGGAGGAAGGAGAATTCTATTATATTTGTATTTTTTAAAAGGTTTCCAAATATTTGTTATTAAAAATTTGAATAATATAACAATTCATGTCCATGTGGGAAATGAGAAGTGAAACAATTAACATTTTATTTATTTATTTATTTTTCTGGTAGGAATTGAGAATAATACTCTTCTCAATCTATTTAAAATAAAATTTGAATAATAAAAAAAGGAGAAGGAATTTCACTCCAATTTGCAACATTTTATTTTCTTCTGAAATGAATTAGAAATATAAAATTGTAAAATTAACTTTTAAGATTGATCGATCTATTATCTCTTTTTTTTTTTTTTTTTTTGTAAAACGCTTGCTCCTTCATTATTTCATTCAGTTTAAAATTATTTATATTTTTCATTGTCCCCTCTCTTTCAAGTAAAGGGACACAAAAACGTTGAGAGATATTGTTGTCTCCAGTTGTCAATGAATAAAGAGACGTATTTCATGAGCCTATCTTTTTAACTCGATTTGAGTTAATCTATTCTATTTGCCTTGCATGTGATGCGACCCCATACACCTCATCTATTCGATTTGTGTTATTTTTTAAAGATTTTTTTTTGTTTTGATTACAAAATATCGAATCTGAAACTATGGATTCGATTTTACAAAAAAAAATTTAGTGATTGCATTTCTATTTGAAGAATTTTTTTTATAAATACATCGTAATTAATTAAAGATCGAAAAGATCGAATGTATATGTCTAAATGATAATTTAATATTTTTTACTATATAATTTAATTTAAGATTTTAAATTTTAAATTTAAGATGCCTATCTGACAACTGGCAAGAAGAAACACAAACAATTACAAGGCAATGGGATGGGACTTCCTTGTCCCATTCTTCCTCTTGGATCCACTAACTAGTAAAAACATAAGTGGAGCTTGGCAGCACAGAGGCATGAGCATCTCGTGGTACAGATGCCCCCTCTCACCCAACGTGGTCCATTAATGTTTGGGTAATGAGTTCAACATGGAGTGGCCCGGTTAACCAACTCAACTCACCATGTGCATGGGCACCGTGAATAGGAACAATTGTAGTAGCAACATTAAAGGGTGTTTGATATATATTCGATAATGAAAATAATAATAAATTTTAATTAATTAAATTTATAAATTTAGTGATAACTTAATAGGGGTTGAATTATAAAATCAAGGATATCATATCCATATTTTGATTTTGATTCTCGTATACTAAACATCATAAATGGGAATGAAATAGATTTTATTCTCATTCCCGCCTTCTAAATTCGCTTACCAAACACCCCCTAAGTTAATTGTATTCACTAATCACTAGAGTTAAACTCGGTCAGTTTGCTTCCTCCTCCTCTTCCTTGTGAGGAATTTAGAATTTAGGATTTTAGTTAGAAAGAAACAGCAATGTTCTATACATGGTCATCCATGGACATGATAATCAAGAAATGAAGAGAGTGAACGAAGATGAAGGCCAACATGATAATAGGGATGATAATGGATCGAATTCAGATCGGATTTTATATTCTTCATGTTCATATCCATCGGATATCGGATATCCATCCGAATATCCATACCCATTAAAGAATCAAATATATTATATATTAATAATTTTTCTTCTTTCAATTTAATTATATCATTCAACAAAATTATATTAAAATTAACATTATATATTATATATATATTTAAAATAATATATAATATATAATATAACATAATGTTAATAAAAAAAATTATGTATATATTTTTTATTGGATATCAATCGATATGTATGATATTCATTTTTTTATTCAGGTATATCAATCTCTCATTCGAAAAATCTCTACATGACAACATCCATGCAAGGATGGCCATAGTAGACACTCGTAGGATTTTCCATCACAATGCCTTATTACCCTATCCCACTGAACTTGTGTCCTACATATTTATGGTTGCGGTTTCGAAAGTGAATAAATAGATACCTGCATCATTAATACAGTTTGCCAGCCAAGGATACGTTTAATGGTGGAATGCAAAAAAAAAAAAAAAAAATCCATGCGTTCCATATACATTAAAAACAAAAAGGCAAATCAAATGGTCTCTATTATTATGAAACGAAAATTGCAAGTACGAGACATATTAAAGCAACAGTCTTAGTCTTAACATGTCCTTTTAGACAGGACCATATTTTTTGCTTTTTCAATTCTATTATGCAAAAAATAAAATTTACCAATTAATGGTCGGTAGAGATCAATACAAACTGAGCAAAGTCTATCACAAGCACAATTGATGGGGAGCGTAAGTGAGCAAGTTGGGAGGTCATTCTCCAAGAAGAGGACTCCATTGGCACTCGACGCTAACGTTACGTGCTAACTCATTTTAATTAACCAGCACATAGAATTGAATTTCTCTTTTCTTGTTTTTTAAGAAAAGAGGAGAAGAGAAAAACGCTTTTTACCTGCAAATTTGTTTGATTCCTCAGTGATTTGACTTGCTTCCGATGACAGCAATGTACTGTCGGCTGCCTTGCCTGCTTTGTCTCGTGTTAAAGGAAGGTATCGTCCAATTTCTGAATCACTATCAAAATGATTTATCGACTATTTTACCTCTAGCAGCAGTTTTGTGTTGCAAGACCATCAAAATAATGCTGGTCGCTGCAACTTTTATACGATTTACTCTTTTTTCACTTTTGTAGTTCTTTTTATTTTTTATTCCTCGATCATTAAAAAAAATTAATTAAATTGAACTCATAAAAATTTTTCACCGATCATCAAATAATTAAAAAATATTCACAGTGGCAATCTAGAAGCTTGACATTTCAAGAAAATTTTCATTGACCGTCAGAGTAAATTAAGAAATGTTCACGATGGATGATTCAGAAGCCTAACATCGATCCACGGTTGCATATCCTATTTAGAAAAAAAATTCTTAAAAAATTTATCATAATTAAAATCAAACAATAAATATTTACGAGTTAATTAATCATCTATATCGTAATCCCGAGCTTCTCTATCCTTTTAAAAAGGGTACTACTATTCACCATTCATTATTTATTTTCTTAGAGATGGAGTCGGAGCAATGGAGTGAGCGGCATACCTCCTGCTGCTACAATTAAAATAGACAGCTAATGTCTAGGATTATGGAGCAGTGGATGAATAATTAATCAAATTTTGAGTATTTATAATTCAATCCTCAATTACGATATGATATTGAATTTCTAAATCGTCCTGTGGATATTTTTTGAATTATTTAATATTTTTTTTAAATTCGAGATTACCTCATTAGTATTTTTTTTTTCAAAGAGTGGACAGCTGGGTAGCAAACTTGTCCCGAGCCGTCTAAGGATTTAAAACATAAACAATGAGGAAAAAAATATTAATAAAACCGGAGCTTGCGCAAGATTCTTCAATCTTCCTAGTCCCAGAGCGCGGCGAAGAAGCCATTGTGGTGCCTTTGCCAAAACTTTAAGCCATTCATGACGCAGATCTTGACTCCCATTGAGTCTTTTGTTGTCGTGGTGGGTGACTGACGGTGAGCTGCATCTCTTTCTCGTGATCTTCGAATGCCGTTTTGACTGTTGCTCTTGGAGGCTTGGAATTCTGTGAAAGATCAGATTTTTGACGTTTAGATCCTTGAAGACTGGAGGTTGAACTACGAGTGCTTGTCTTTGAGTGGTGTGCGGTTAGTGTGTATCAATTGAGTGAGGTTTTTAGGGTTCTTGAAGTGGTTGTTTTAAGGCGGTAGATGAGATGTCTGGAGCAGCGCCGGCGCCGAAGCAGGATGAGCTAGTGCCGCATCCAGTGAAGGACCAGTTGAGTGTTGCCTACTGCATCAACAGCCCTCCGCCTTGGCGTAAGTTCTTCGCTTTTTTTCTTCCATATTTCTTTGTTTCTAGCTATGCATTGCTTCGTTTCTTTCTTCTTCCCATCGAATAATTTATGAACATTCGCCACCATCTTTTTAGCATTTAGGACACTTGTTTTTACAGCTGATTTTTTCAATTGTATTATACTTTATTGTGATTGCTGTTCCCAGTTCCTCTTTTTAAGATTTGACTTCTCTGAATCCCCTGATTCCCTGCATCTTCCCCCAAGCTATTGCACATTTTTGGCTATGGGGTTGGCCGTGTGGGGGCGCCCGGTACCTTTTGCAGAAATGATGTTCCACATTTTCTTGCAACATCGTGTATAATAATTTCTTCCCTTATTTATCTTTGCTTAACTTTTTAAACCAGTTTCTCAACATAGTAATAATAATAATAATAAAGCAGATTTAATTCTGTGTATGCTTTTATCGTGTATGTTTTTTTTTCCTTTTGCAGATCACAATTTTCCAAGTTTTTATTACTGTAAAAGTGCTTCATTGTTTCCTTGTGTGAATTTTGGACGGAGATCTCTTCTCTCCCTTTTCATGTTTTTTGTTGTGTGAATTGATTTTTATAACTAATTGATTGAATAAAGATATGGATGATTTTTAAAGTGAATAAAAAATTAATGTATAAGATTATTCAAATTGTAAGGGTTGATCCTGAATTTACTGAACGAGCAAGGTCCATAGATGCAATACCTAAACACTAACACGATTAAGTGTAAGTGTTAATTCTTGTGAGACTATTAGAGGATGTGAAATTGGCTGAGAATTTGGGTAAATTTCTAAAATTAGGCTGCAATTGTAGGGATGGGAATTAAGAATTTATTAATTAAGCCTTTCTTAGCACACAATCCAAGGCAACATAAACAATGTTTGAATTCTATGTTAACCAATGTTGTAGTGCTAGTTTAGATCTCAAATCTCGTATGCATGTGGATTTGGAGGCATGCAAAATGCCGAGGTCACCTGAATTTTTTTGTCACCAAGATGCATTTTTTACGTCTACAGAAAAAGCACATTGACCTGTCTTTGTGAGGAAACAACAATAGCAAAGAACCATATAAATGTGGCTTTCCTATTGCAACTTGAAGATCGCAACATGCAAATTGTGTTGGATTGTCGGGAGAGGCTAGGGGGGTTGAATAAGCCTTGTTCGTAGTTCATTCTTCTTCCTACAAGGCTTGTACGCATCATAAACTAAAACAATGAAAGCAATAAGAACAAGGAAGCAAACCGATTTAGACACGGGCGTTTTAATGTGGTTCAATAGTCCTTAGACATATTCCAGTGCCTATAATCCTTTTGATCTATCACTCGAATGCACCACTATTTTTCTTCTTCTTAGCCATCAATCAAAGGTGGAGAAACCTCTTATAATATCTCTTTACAATATGCAGAATTTGAACACAAGAGATTACAATGAGAGCACAATAGGAGAACAAGAGTATTGAACACAAGAATGAGTCTACAGGTTCTCCCCTATGTCTTCCTGAGCTGTCATAAACCCATAGCTTAGTTTGAATTCTGTCTTCGAAATCACCTTGCCTTTCTTGTTGATAAGTCAATTGCTCATTTGTCATCAGTTGACTGGTTAGTTGATCTGACAACTAACAATTATCAGTTAGTTAACACCATCAATCATCCACTTAACTCGTAATCTTGATCGTCATTTTCTAATATGTAAGCTTTTCATCTTGTTACCTTTGAGCATCAATTGACTAGTTCTTCAGTCTATTCGATTGATTCTTTAGTTCAGATGATTGATGGCTTAGCAGTTGGTTAAGTCGACTACTTGGAACCGAAATATACAGTATCTCTATTTGATTCTGAGTTAATTCAGTCAATTGATGCATCAGTTGACTTTGAATTCTCAAATGAGTTGACTCCTCTAACTCTAGTCATTTCTAAGGCTAAGTTCACACCTTAGTTTAATTTCTTCCTAGTGTAGATTTATACTTAAACTCTTCCTTATAGAGTTTGCCTTCGTGCTAAGAGACTCTCTAAACCTTCGAGACTTCGTCGTGCCAAGAAGCTCCTTACTTCTGGAATTTCTATGCCTAGAAGCATCTTGCCTCCTGGGCCTCATCGTTCCTAGCATCCGATCTCTCTTACCTACTAGACTTTCATGCCTTAGTATCTGGTCTCCTTGACTATTTGGGATTTTGTTTTGCCAAGTGTCTATGTCTGACTTATTTGGTTTTTCCGCATGCCAAGTATTTAATCTTTGTCAACCTACTTGGACTTTCATTCATTGCACTTGCAACACATGTCAAATTTCTTACACTTGCACACTTGACACACAGATATGACATCAACAATTATCTCCCAAATTTAAACTTTGTAACATCAAAACGACATACCATTGCACCAACAAACTGTATCTTAACTTGTCAATGGACTAAACAACGAGCCACAAACTCGACCCTATTCTTTTCATATTTTGCCACCAATAGTCTTTCTTAAGGTCCCTATACATTCTAGTTGTGTCGGGATGTACTACAAATCAGGATCAATGAGATTCTCATAAGAGCTGTTCCTTAACCACATGTGATTCCGGCGATGGGAACTGTGTCTCAACTTTGCAACAATCAAATGGAGATACTCATCCTATAGCTGACACTCCTTGATTCGCTCAACAAGCGGGGATTGTGCCATGAAAGTGATTAAGATGCCTTTTTGTGTATGACTTACCTCAAGTCGTGTAATGTTGCTCGTGGTCTTTCAACCATATGGAGGTATAAGCCACCACTCAATCGCGTTGCATTAAAACTGCCCTTAACCCTTGGTTTGACACATTTGTGTAGAGAACAAATCCGTCTTCCCTTGCAAAAATGATTAGGATAGGAGCAATAACTAGTCTATGCTTAAGCTCATAAAAACTATCTTCACAAGCTTTATCAGTATCATGGGATGGTCTTGCTCAGAGATGCTCAACGATAGTATTGGAGACGATTTCTATTAGAGTCCATTCAGTTTATTTTTCTTTTATGTTTATTGCATCAGTTGTTACTTTATGTGTTTTGGTATTTTAGTACCTTGATTTATTTATTTGTTTTGGTATTAAGTCTAGGTTTTGTCAGTCATGTTATATTATGAGTATAACCGAGTCATTATTTTGAATTGAACATTGTGTTAACAATTTTCTATATTATTAAATAAATTATTAAGTATTCATGTTTGTTATAGCCTAGTGCATCTTTAGGGGTATTACTTGTAGTTTTTGATGCAATGATGAATATCATCCGAGCAAGGAGGTTATCCCTTATATAAGGATAAAAGAAACCTTTGGGTCGTGACAGGGACTTTCATCTGCCAAGCATCTAGTCACTGTTGATCATTACAAGATGTGAAATTGGTTAAGAATCTAGGATAAATTCCCAAAATTAGGCTGTGAATTAATTAATTAAGCCTTTCTCATTGGCACACAATCAAAGGCAACATGAAAAGATGCTAGAATTTTGCATCAACCAATGTTGAGATAATAATCCAAATCTCTAATCCTATGCACATACAGATTGGAGGCATGCAAAGCGTAGTTGTCGCTAGCGTTTTCTAGCACACCACGGCGCATTTTTGTGCAAAAAATGTGTCAAATTGTCTTGCAAGGAAAAAATAATAGCACAAAGCTACTTGAATGTCCTAGCACACCTTAAAGAGCTTGTACACCGATGTGGTATCGCAGTGCTCGTTCTCGTTTGTGTTGTCCCAAAAAGTATACAACAAAATTAACCAATCAGAGATTGCTATGCATTAAATAGAACAGCATATGGCCCGTCTGTTTAGCCAATCTGAATGCCTATGTAGCCGGAATAGTACTCTCAAGTATTGTGTTGTGTATTTCCTTTAACTTTATTAATTATTGAATTTATATTTACAAAATCTTGAATTTGACATAACTTTTGTGTCTTTTCTCTTTTTAAAAAGAAATTCTCCATTCTAAAAAGTTCTGAGGCAAGTTTGTTAGGACTTAAAATTTGAAGTGCTCCTCTTTCGAACCAAAGTCCTTATATCTTTGGAGGTGATTGTTGATCAACTATAAACACTTAGGTAGGACAATATCGTCTTAAAAGAAGCAAAAGGTTTTCATATCCTCGTGGGTGTGTCCATATCCAAATGGGTGATTTGACAACTCATGATCTTAAGTCAGTGATCGTTAAGATTAATTCTGTGACAAATCCACCAAAAGGGGTATGCCTAGCACCTAAATGGGCATGTTGAAATCAAAGGGTGCGTCAAGAATTTAAAAGACAAGGTCCTTCTGCCTATACTGATTCCCATTGGCTCAAGGAGTCAACTTATTGACAAGCTGGCCAATCAAAATCGAACCATGAACTAATCTTATTAATTGAGAGAGATTCCAACAGCATATCATGGTTGAGTTTTTTCTTTTTGAGGATTGCAATTTACCATAAATAGTAGTTTTTATTCCTTTAAAAAATGCTTTATTGTTTCCTCGTGGAGTTCTGGCAGATGATCTGTTCTCCTTTTCTTTAACACCGATCTACTGCAGAATGCTAACCAGGTCTTAGTTATGTATTTGATGCAGCTGAGGCTGTTCTTCTTGGATTCCAGCACTACCTGGTTATGCTTGGAACCACTGTTATCATCCCCACTGCACTTGTTCCTCAAATGGGAGGAGGAAATGTGAGGACTTTGTCTCAAAAAGAGTCTTTATCCAAATTAAAGAAATCTGGGTTCAATTTATAGTATATTTGTTGAAGGTTCTGCATCTCTAATTCTGTACTTTCTTGAATTCAATTAAAAAACTGAGAATTAATGCTGAATGGAAAAAAGTTCTTATACTTTTATATTTCTTCAATATATTATTCAACAATGAGATGCTGATAAAAAATATCATTGCAAAGACAATGAGAAAGCTGTTAAGATGGAGAGAAGCTTTTATACAATTGAGAGCATACAGTAAGACAATCTGTAAATTTTATAACTTGACAAGTCGAATCTATTGGAGACGAAGCTACAATAGCTAGAGAGAGCATGAACAAACTTTAGTTGATGTAACTAAAGTAACTTGAAAGATAATGATATTACTTGTGATATAATCTTGCATAGAGTCAAATGACCTGATTAAATTTATATTGTTAACCCAAATAGTTGCGGCGCATGATTTGTATTCAAATCGAAACAATTCTCAGGGATCAATTTGCATTTAATCCTATGTGATTTTGTATTGTAAGAGGTTTTTGCTCTCATTTTACTGTTTTAGGATGAGAAAGCAAGGGTAATCCAGACATTGCTGTTTGTGGCTGGTATTAACACACTTCTTCAAAGCTGCTTTGGAACTTGCTTGCCTGCTGTAATTGGAGGGTCATATTCATTTGTGCTTCCAACAATATCTATCATTTTGGCAAGGCGTTACAACAATATAGTGGATCCTCACGAGGTTGTTGATTAAACTATATTTAGATTGCCCTATTATAATCATTCTTCTAGCAGTTAACATTTGAATGTTTTCCCCATGAAGAAATTCTTGCATATCATGCGTGGAACCCAAGGTGCATTAATTGTGGCTTCAACACTACAAATTGTTGTTGGTTTTAGTGGACTTTGGCGCAATATAACAAGGTCATCTGCCTATCACATTCCTCTGTTTTATTTTGGAGTTTATTCAAATTTCTGAACTCTGTTCTTATTATCATATGCAGATTTCTAAGTCCACTATCAGCAGCCCCTGTGGTAGCACTTGCTGGGTTTGGACTCTACGAGCTTGGTTTTCCTGGGGTAAGGATTTTCTGTTTCTTTTTTTTTTGTTGGAAATAGCAAATATTTTGTTGAAGATATTGAATATAGTCTACCAATCTGCTTTTTTATGAAGTAACTGACGCCTAGAATTCTAGTAGTCCAATACAAATCTTGATTCAGTTGAAATAGTACATTTTTAGCTGTTCTGGCCATCCATTATAACAGATAAAAGCAAGGAAACATACATCTCTACAATAGTACATGTACAATGCTTGTACTTGTTCAGTTATTCTTTGATGGACCATTTTTTATGCATAACCCAATCCATGATTAATACTATTTATTGGGAATACTGTGATGAACCATTCCATTAAATTTCTTATCACTAAACAACTGAGAATTTTGTTGGCTATGTAGGTCGCAAAGTGTGTTGAAGTAGGGCTCCCAGTCATCATTGTTTTAGTGATATTTTCACAGGTAAATAATCTAGTCAAAAAGAATAAATGATTATTGCACATGATACCCAGATTTCCATTATTATCACAAATTTGTTCATTTATAAAGTTGTTTACTAGTTACAGAGACATTATTGCTTATTATTTTCTATGTCCTCAGTATGTCCCTCAAGCCTTGCATCATAGGAAGCTTCCCGTATTTGAGAGATTCGCTGTGATATTTTCAATTTTAATTGTGTGGTTCTATGCCTACCTTCTCACAATTGGTGGGGCATATAGGCATGACCCACCAAAGACACAAGTGCATTGCCGCACTGATCGATCTGGACTTGTTGGTGGTGCTCCCTGGTGAGCTTCATTACTTTTCTCTATTGGTTGGCATACCATACTGCCAATGAGGAAGAACAGTTTCCTTGTTGTCTATAATTATTTTTTTCCCCAACTCTTAGGATAAGAGTTCCATATCCTTTCCAATGGGGAGCTCCAAGTTTTAATGCTGGTGAAGCTTTTGCAATGATGGCAGCATCTTTGGTTGGCCTTGTAGAGGTTGGAACATGGTTCTTTTGGTTTGGAATACTTCTTAACATGGACTTTGGTGGTGTTTTATTCTAACACGTCCATCAATACAGTCTACTGGTACTTTCATGGCTGTAGCGAGGTATGCAAGTGCAACCCCTGTGCCTCCTTCAGTTCTCAGTCGAGGTATTGGTTGGCAGGTGAGATTTAATCTGTTTCCTTGAACAATTCTTGAACCTTTTCTTCCCATATTGTTTAAGTTTGTAGTTTCTGAAAATCTCAATTGCAAAATTAATGTTTTAGGGTATTGGTATTTGTTGGATGGATTCTTTGGAACAGCAAATGGTTCAACAGTGTCAGTGTAAGAACTATTTCTCACAAGTCATGCTTTCATAAGGATTGAAAAAGTTGATGTTTTTTTGGTCTTGAGAGAAACATCATATTTGAAAGCTCTTAACTGCAACGGTTCCACAGTGAAAATGCTGGTTTGCTGGCCCTGACAAATATTGGCAGTCGCAGAGTTGTGCAAATATCTGCTGGATTTATGATCTTCTTTTCCATCCTTGGTAAGCTGAATATTCAGAAGTTTTTGGTTTGAATAATATGCATACAAATTATACTAACTTTTGTTGCTTGTATACATTTTCACAGTATAATATATCGAATGACCTAGTAGGTACCAACATCGGAAGTACTAACATATTATATGTATTTGTATCAACTAGTACATTCTTGTCCTTTGAAAATTATATAAGCTAAAAACTATAAGGGCAAATAAAGTAGAAAATTGATCTGTCATCAAAACCTTTTTTGTGTTGATATGAAAAGTGTGAATGGGGTTCATTTGCATTAACAGTGAAAGATGAATCTGCATAACAGGTGACAATATTGCAGTAACAATAAAAGAAATGTGTGACATTCTCGACATAAAAATTTTCTTAGCCTGTAAGTTTATGGCTTTATAGCTCTTTAAATAAGTTAGGGTGGTTTGCATATATCAGTATGCCAACAGCCAACCATTAACTCAACCAAGTATCACAACTCCAATATACCAATTAATGCTAGTCAACAACATGGTATATGTTGTCCAATTGCTGATGAATCAATTCACTTTCTGACTTTGGCATTCTTGATATTCTAATACTGGTTGACCTGTCAGAACGAAAACCATGAGGAAGAACTGGGTACTGATGGAGATTAACAAAAGGGCTTTATATGTGTAAACACAATACTTGATCTGAAAGTATAATTGAATCATGGCAATCCTGCTTTTTATTTCCTATGCATTCACATTCTTTGCTTGCGGGTTTATCATCACAAGAATTAGATATTCACTTCTGAATTTAAACGATGATGGTGAACAGTCACATGAGGAACATTGAGATGGTAAGTTGATGCAGGACAAATCCAATATGCCCCTTGAACTTCAAAAGCATAACTTTTCATTTAGAGACTCGGAATTAGGCTTTGTCGGTGACCACACACGCGTATTTCAAGATGTACATTTATTACCTGGAACTGTAATCGCCAACTTTCGGGCCCCAATTTCACTGTTAGGCCCTCATCCGAGCCTCCGAAGATTTTATTACTTTTTTAGTAATTTCCATTGTTATGGTATTTAGGGTATTTTTGGCATTTTGGTAATTATGGGTTATAGTCAGTCTATAACAACGTTCTTTTTTTGTTAATTTTAATTTCTGTAAAGAGATTTCCTTTTTTGAAAAGATCTCTTTATTTTTTTACAGGATTAGAATGAGATCCATATAATGTGATTTCTTTTCTTTCTTTATCTTAGAGTCTAGAGTCTATATAAATACCTGTCTAGTTATATGAGGATTATCCCTCAATAATTAATAAAGTTTATTTCTTTTAGCAAACAACGATTTCTTTCTCCTTATGTTCTTCGTTCTCTTCTTGCTTTCTCCTCTATTTCCACCTTCTCATCGCCTGTAGGATACTCACTATCCTTTCGGGCGTCAGTGGTATCAGAGTCGGCAGTGTTCGATTAAGGAAGTCGAGCGTCAGATCCAATAGATGGTCGTCATGGCCATGCTCACCGTCGCAACAACAGGTAGCTTCCGGCAAGGAGGCCTCACACCGTGGGATCTCAGTACGTGGGATTTCAGATCAAGGTTCTACCTTCGAGAATCCTTACTACCGTAAGATTGCAAGTCGGAAATGTTATGTTTGGGAGGAGCCTTATGAAGACCTTGGTTTTCAGGTTGAACTGCCCGAATTTTCTAATTCATTACAAGCAGAGAGTTTCGTTGACTGGTTGAACGAAGTGGAGTGAATTTTTTAGTACAAGTAGGTTTTAGATCGGATGAAGGTGAAGTTGATTGCCATCAGACTCAAGGGGCGAGCATCGGCGTAATGAGAACAGATGCGACGTTCACAGGACAGACCGGGCAAACCCAAGACAGATGACTTATTTTCTAATTCATTACAAGCAGAGAGTTTTGTTGACTGGTTGAACGAAGTGGAGTGAATTTTTTTGTACAAGTAGGTCTTAGATCAGATGAAAGTAAGTTGATTGCCATCAGACTCAAGGGGCGAGCATCGGCGTAATGAGAACAGATGTGACGTTCATAGCATAGATCGGGTAAACCCAAGATAGATGACTTGGAGAAGATGAAGAAGAAGCTAAGGGGTCATTTTCTACCTTTTATCTACACCCAAATTCTGTTTCAATGACTTCACTTGTTGAAACGGGCGCAAGATTGATTGACGAATATACGAATGAGTTCCACCATTTGATCGCCTGAAACGACCTATCCGAGATGGGAGTAGACGGTGGCACGATTGTCACGCCCTAGTGAGCCGCATGTCTGATAGAAAATCGGATAACACCTCCCCCACACAACTCGAATAAACTCAAATCCATGACATGCATATAAGGTCCACAAATACAGTGTCAATTCCAAAAGACCATAAGACAAGTACAAGTCCACTAAAATAATACTAGTCTAATAACGAAAATTCGAAACAAAATAAAATACTCGACGTTGGGGGACTGGCAGATGGATCCTCTCTAGCTCCACGAAACTCAACTATTAACTACATGAAATAGAAATAAACGCAAGGGGTGGTGAGTCCGGGTGGACTCTGTGGGTATAAAGATATATAAATGCATGACATAAAAGGATACAACAAACAGATAGAACAACGTATATAGTCTCCGAAACAGAGTAATATATGAACATATATAACTGAATGAAAATGCAAATAACAACTTGTATATGTATGTTAATCAAGTGCAACAATCATAGCTCAATCACATGTAGCAAACACAAGAAAATGCACGATGTAATAAATGCACATGATGCAATGACATGTGTCACCTTAACGCCAGTCAAGCCGCCATCACATCATGTCTGTGAGCCCGAGTGGGTAGGGTTGTGAAAGCTGTACGTACTCCAACAACTACCACTACTATAAGTGGTTGAGTGGACATGATGTTGGAGAGCCAATACTCCAAAATCTCAGAGAAGGGGGAGCCACTAACAACTCTATTATCCCTCATAATCAACGGAAAGGGTGTCAACTGTCTGCCTACAACTCCAACATCCACTACCCCCGAGTGGTCGAGTGTAGTACAACAAGACGGTTGCGCACACTTCAATAACTACCACTACCCCTGAGTGGTTGAGTAGGCAGAGACTATATGACTGACGACGGACTTAACCGCAAGGGAGCCGATGAATGACAGCATGCAACAATGCAGATATGACGCATGATACTAAGATGCACAAGCTCAGCCAAGTCAACAACCATGCAACAATCTTGATACACATGTATCCAACCAACATCATAATCAATAATATGCAACTAATCTACTAGGTAGGGTATATCAAATGTCAACCAAGCCCTAGATATGTCTAATGATCGTTTCTAAGTACCTGCGTACCAGCGGTACTTTACAGATCAGGAAATCAACAGGTGAGACTGTATAGATATAATTTTGATCAACTTAAAAATCAAGCAACGAAAGTATCAAACAATGATATCAAATAGAACAGAGTTAAGATAAAGCAGTCTATTCAGATAATAAACTAGCCATGCATTTAAGTTTGTTGACGGTGACTCATATTGAATAATGGATGTCATGGAAGAAAAATTTGTTTTTCCTAACAGAATTTTATTAAGTTTTTCTAATAAAATTTGTTAAGTTTTTTCTAATAGAATTTTGTTAAATTTTTTCTAACAAAATTCTGTTATGGTTTTTTCAAGTTTGGTTTAGACATTATTTATAGGGTCGTAAGCCTATTGTATCATCATCATTAGCATCAAGAGAATAAGGTGCATGCTCTTGTATAGAGAGAATTTTCATAAAACTTTGGCCTTTTTGTGGAGTAGGCATGCCGCTGAACCATGATAACTCTTTTTCCCCTTCTCTCTCCTCTTCTACTTCTTCCACGTGTTTTCTTCTCTATTTGCGTTTTGCCTCGTTGCTCTGCGCGATTTCTCTCTTCCTCTTCTTTCGCGCGTTAGAGGTTGAGAGGTGTTGCCCTGTTTTGTGCAATAAGTTTAATAAACTACGGAATACAAAGAAGTACCTGCCTCATAATGACTATATGATTCGGAGAGAACTTCCTCACGCTCAACGGTATGTATCAAAGTCAAAATTCTGTATCAAGGACAAAGTTTAGCTATTCATACTATTAAATAATTAGCTAAACTACAAATAAATAAAATTAGGATAAATCTAATTACAACATCTATTTAATCAAATCATAAATAACAATGAGTTCTTTGTTAACTAGGTTTAAATCCCAATCCAAACCTAATTTCCATACAATTAGGAAACCCCCAATTCATCCATGCTACTGATACATCTCCAATCACAGAATTAACCCTCCATGTAATTAACCCTCCATGTAATTAAACTACTAACCCTAAGATGATCAACAGTACCAAACGAAAATCAGCCGTATGATGCTATGGTAACACCATACCAAATTGAAATCAAACACGACAATAACCTAAAACAAACATCAACAACTTCAAAAAAAAAAGAAAAGAACTCATGGCAATGACAATACAAGGTCAAAAGCCAAGCTACTACCCTACAACCCATTTCCTAAAAATGGAACCTCACGTCAAGTACAAGAACAGAGTAGGAATCAAGAAAACAACATCAATTAACCTCCTATAGATCAACAAAAGCCCATGGTGGAAACATATCTACCTTCAACAATAACATATTCAAACTTTAGATCCATAAACCAACAATCCCTCGACACCAACAATCCAACAAGAAAATGTTTCTAATATAACCTTAGCCATTCGCCCTTACCTGGATTGGCGCAGGCAAGAATTCAACCCGACTTTGATCTAGCGAAACCAACAACCGGTGCAGAGAGTCGTAGATCAGTGTCACTGCCGGCTCTGTGTCACTGCTGGCTGTAGAAGCTAGTGGAGAGGGTAAAGTTCGTGAGTGGGTTGCGGCGGAGGAGAGGAGGAAATTGCCGAAGAGGCGGAGGCGATTAGGGTTCACGATAGAGGGGCTGCGGGGTGGTTTGCGGAGAGAAGGAAACTTCTCTCGGGCGTGGGCTGCGAAGAGAAAAGAAGAGGTGGGCTTTAAGGGCACACTTTTGCAACTAAGCCCTTGTTTTTGTGTTATGAAATCCCACTCCTTGTAATTTGCATTTAAGCAAATAGCTCCCTCACTGTTTGATTTACCACCACTACACCCCTAAATCTTAGGTTTTTAATCAATTTAACCCCTCAAGGTTTAGTAATTTCAACCCTAAATTCGCTATATTTAACAACGATACTTAGGGAGATTGCGTCAGCCTTTACAAAATGCCCTCAGCCTTTATTATTTTAGATGGTGTCAGAAGCCAACCAACACGCATTAGTTGTTGAAAAACAACAGAACTGGAAACCAGCGGTGAGAGACGACCAAAGCAGTCAATTAGTTCGCCCATAGGGTTCACGCAACCTTCCCAGGTTAATCTTAATACTCCTGTCACGTGTTATCATTGTGGTGAATAGGGACAAGGCTAATCGACGCAAGAAACCTGTCTGTTAATCAGAAAAGCAAAAATCTGTTGATCGAGGAAGACATGGAAAAGGAGACCGAAGCAATTGGCGACTCGATGTATGATGCATCTAACGTGGTGATTTATGGTGATGGCCAAGAGACATTAGTTGTTCGCAAGAGTCGGTTTTGGGAAGAAAGTTGGTCAAGAACTAATATTTTCACACTACCTGCACTATCGCCGACAAAGTTGCAAGATGATCATTGATAGCGACAGTTGTGAGAATGTAGTCTCCCAACCATTGAAGACGGATCGTCATTCCCAACCATATAAGCTATCATGGCTGAAGAAGTCCCCACGGGAATAGCTGAGATGGTAAAGGTTGGTAGATTGCCACTAAAGGTCTTGGGTCGAGCCACGTGCTGGTGGGGCATAATTCGTTGCATCTTTTGTAAAAAGTTTCTCCCCCCAATCTCTTGCCTTCTCAGTCACCGTGATTTACCTCCTCCGTGTTAGTCCTGGGGCGGGCTGGCGGGGGCACTGAGGGCAAGCGTTTCGCCTTTTGCCACTATCATGGCTGAAGAAAGACAGTGAGGTAACAGTAGACCGACGATGCCTCGTGTCTTCTTTAATTGGCAAATGCTTCGATAGTGCTTAGTGTGATATGGTGATCATGGATGCATGTCATGTACTATTAGTGCAGCCTTGGCAGTATGATCGCGATGTGTTCATGATGGGCGGAATGATGGGCGGAAGAATACATATACCCTTTACGTCAATGGAAAGTAGATTGTGTTGGTACCACGACGGAGGGACCACTCCAATTCCGGCTGCCAAAACTACTAATGTACTTTCCATGTCTAGGTTTTTAGATGGGATGAGCATGACGACGTTGTCTATGTTTTGTTGCCATGTCAGAGCGACCAACCACGAACATATTGCTACACCAAACTACAGTAGCTATTAGTGGATTTTGATAAATTGATGCTAGAGGATCTTCCTTCCAGGCTACCACTTATACGAGATATCCAACATCAGATTGATCTTGTTATAGGGTCGAGTTGGACTAATCGACATGCATAACACCTTGAAAAGGGTCACATCCGTGAGCGCATGAGCCCTTGTGTCATTCTTGTTCTAATAGTGCCAAAGAAGGGTAGATCGTGACGTTGTGTGTTGACAGCCGGGCCATCAACAAGATTACAGTGAAGTACATATTTCCAATTCTCCGCCTAGACGACATATTGGATCAACTATTCGGCTCGAGGGTTTTCTAAAAAATTGACCTTAAAAGCGGAGATCAGAATAAGGTCGGGAGATGAATGGAAGACAACATTGAAGACACAACATGGACTTTATGAGTGGATGGTCATGTCTTTTGGACTATCCAATGCACCCAACACGTTCACAAGATTTATGCATCAGATTCTGCTACCTTTCATGGAAAACAACGTGGCGGTTTACTTCGTCTATCATTCGACATGGGCATCACATTTCGATCTCCTCCTCGCTGTTTTTGAAAAACTAAAGACAGTGCTTATTTGTCAACAAGAATAAGTGTTCTTTCTTTACTACATCGTACATCGGTAACTTTTTTTTTTGGCTTTGTCGTGTCTACTGATGGTGTGCACGTAGATCAAACAAAGATAGACACAATCTTGGAATGACCCTAGCCGAAAACTTTGCACGATGTCCGGAGCTTTCATGGCTTGGCTTCTTTCTACTGTTGATTCATAAAAAATGTTAGCACTTTGATTGCTCTCATCACAGAGTGTCTTAAGGGATGAGATTTCAAGTGATTTGAAGAAGCAGAGGTTAGTTTTCAACTGGCCAAGAAGAAGATGACCGAGACACCAGTTTTGATACTTCCTAATTTTGACCAAGTGTGTGAGGTTAACTGTGATTCATCTGGCATTGATATAGGAGGTGTTCGAGTTAATCTAGGCGTCCAGTTGCTTTCTTCCATGAGAAGCTGTCCGGATACAAGAGGAATTATTCTGTCTACGACTTGGAATTCTATGTCATTGTTCAGTCCTTGAAACATTGGTGTCACTACCTAGTACAAAAGGAATTCATCCTGTTTACTAATCACGAAGCATTGAAGTACATCAATGGTTAACATAAGCTGAGTAGGCAACATGCCAAGTCGGTGGCGTAGCCAAGTTGGTAGTTTGAATCGCGTTGTGGATACGTTGAGTCGTCGTTCTTCCTTACTCACCACCCTGAGTACCATTATCACATGCTTTGAGGGTTTTCCAGATATGTGCGCAGCTAACCCATCATTCAGAAGGATATTCTAGGAGGTACATGATGGTCAGCGCTATGATTTTGTTTTACATAATTGCTATCTGTTTCGTGGGTTGCACCAGATTGCTCTCTAAGGTAGCAAATCAATAATGAGCTTCATAATGAAGGGCACTTCGGGCATGATAAAATGTTGGCCGTCATCTTTGCAAATTTTTATCGGTCCAATTCGACCGGCGATGTAGCCCACTTTGTAGACCAATGTTCTGTTAGCCAAGGTCTAAGTGGGTTCTCACCGACTTGTACACCCCCTTACTTGTCCCTGAAACTCCTTGGTTCGATGTCAGCATGAATATTATATTGAGATTACTCCACACCCAACGATCCTTGGATTTTGGTCTTGTTGTGGTTGACAGGTTTTCAAAGATAACACACTTTGTAGCTTGCAGGAAGATTATGAACGGTGGCTGGCAAGAGAGGAGACTTAGTATTCCACTACACCCAATCCATAGAAACAAAACATATAATTAAGCCAATCTCCCAAGAGCTAAACAAAAGAATCAAAAGAAGACAATCCAAGATAGTGAGTGCTCATCCCCCAGATCCCATAGCTAGATTAAAACTCCACCCTACAACATCCTCAAACCAAACCTAGTTTCGATAATCTAATTCCAAATCCACATTCCTTATAGAGTTCACGGCAAGATATCAAAATACGGAAACAACAACCACCACTGGATCCAACCATCAACCTCCTACTGATCTAGGGTAGCCTTACCATCAATTTCATCAAGAACAACACCTATAGGATTCTAACTTACCTTGTCGTGCACCCACGAGGTGCGTATCTGTTCCGAACTGACGAAGACCTGCTAGATCAGTCAATTAGGTTTGGACGTAGCTGAAGAAGGTGATGCCAGATCGAGGAGAGATCAGGTCGGCACGGCTGCGAAGAGGTGTCTGGACGTAGCTGAAGAAGGTGATGCTAGATCGAGGAGAGATCAGGTCGGCACGGCTGCGAAGAGGTGTCAATCGGCTACCTCACTCAATTGGAAAGGTGACGGGTGATGGCTCCTGCTTGTGACCGAAGAGGGCTGGCATTGATGATACCGAGCAGGAGGAGGAGGATCACCAATGAACCAGTGAGAGGAGGATCGAGAGAGGTGTCGGCGAAGCAGGTGGAGGACAAGGAGGAGTCGACAATGAGGGGAGGAGGGCGATCGGGCGCAAGGCGGTGTCGGCGATGGGATATATATATATATATATATTTCGGAAAAAATTAATTTGTCCTCATATAATTCGAAACTATTCTATCTTGTACCTAATTACCCCCGTAAATATTTTCAAAATAATAGAAAATTATTCCGAAATTTTTCCATAAAGTTGTTTCCATTTTAAACTCTTATTTATGGTATATATATACATATATATAAATATTTATTTATTTGTTTTTTTAAAACATATTTTATATTCTCCCCCACTAACAAAAATTTAGCCCTCCAAATTTCGCTATTAAACCATGCAGGTACTATCTTCCCATATGCTATATAAATATTGAGTAACATCCAACACTACGCACCTCAAAGGTTGAAATCCTTAATCCCAAAATAAGTAGTTTGATAGGTTTAACCTTAGCTTCCCGACTTGGCCATCGGAGCTACTAGGTCGTACACACAATGGGTTAACAAATCGCTCCTATGGTCAACCTCGACCAGGATTGCGGATTAAACAAGTTATCTACTATACTACCACTAAGATAGTAACTAACACTAAGTAAATACCTAATCTTCTAGTATAGGAATCGATCTACAACCTACTGAATTGAAAACTATGCCATATCTCTTTGAATGGTAGAGACACAGACACATGTTGTGACCTACATGTGGGTACCCTATCATCCTTTCCTATCAATGTTTGTGGTATATAGAAACGCAAACTACCGGTATTTATCAATAATTCAGTAAGAAACGCATAAATAGAACTTACCGCAGAATATCGACCTATCGGCCCGCTGTGTCTCCTCTCTGGTAATGGCATGAACCCAGTCCATCTCCGGTACTGGTGGTGGTATCGTCTGAATAAGCTGCGGCTGAATCATCTGAACTGTGGTTGGCCGCATATGTTGAGTGCTGGAAACCCGACCGACTGCTGAGGCTGATAAACTGTTGCTTCGATCATCTGTTGGGGCTGATAAGTTGTGGCTTCGACCATCTGCTGAGGCTGATAAACTGAAGGTTGGTAGGCTGGGTATGACTGATGATGAGACTCCGTCATGGAACACTGGGATTCCACTGGTGTAGAGATGTGCTCATGCCCATGCATACAGTAGATCTGAACAGGTGAAAGTACTGCTTGCTGCTGTCGGTGTGCCGTCTGCTGCCTTCGACCATCTCCCTACGGTTTTTGTTGTCCTGATTGATCGCGCTGAGCGGGGACCACCACTATCTCATGCCGTGCCTTAACTGCGCAATCTCTGCTCTGATGCCCTGGCAGTTTACAATAGTAACATACGTTTTGGCCTATTGGACACTCTGCTTTCCTATGTTCCCTAGACCCACACCGAAAACAATGAAATTTATCTTTGGCTTGCTCTCAGTCCTGTTGAGATGGACGGGATGGTCCCACTGCACGCCTTGTCTTCGGTGAATGGGGATTCGCCTCGAGAGTACTCTGTGAACTCTAACTCCTACTACGCTTATATCCAGTATCCTGTTGTCGTTGAGTTTGTGCTGTCTCCTGAGCCAACTGCTTACCCTTCTTTTTCTCTCCGAAAAGTCTTAGCTGGGTCATCTCGATAAGAAGGGTCTTGTCCAGTGTCTCTCGACAAGACGTCGTGCCCAAGCCAGCCATCCTCATCTGAATATATCTGGCAAGTCCTTGAGTAAACTACTGCATCCGCTCCCGATCCTCTGCAACAAGCTGCAGACAGTATTCAGCTAATCGGTTGAACTTTGCATTATACTGCATAACAGTACGGTCCCTCAGTGTGAAGCTCAAGAACTCCTGTCGTCTATCCATCCGATACGCGGTCGAAAAGTATTGGTTCTCAAATGCCTCTTAGAAGCCCAGGTGACGTGCTGCTCGCCAATGACTGTGCTCTGTGTAGAACACTAGGTGACGACCTTATCGCACAAGTGATATGCCGCAAGCTCAGTCCTCTCCCAATCCGTGCATGCAATATAGCGGAAGGTACCCTCCATAGTTTTAATCTAAGAGCGGGCTATACTTGAATTTGCTTCTTTGTGAAATAAAGTGAACCGATCTTTCATGGATGCCGCTAAGGCAAGGATCCGTGATTTGTCCAAAGTGCAGCTCACAGAGGCGGCAGGTGCCACCGACGGTACTATTGGAAAGGCCGTCGCCGCCCCCATGGGTGGTACGGCTGACCACGCTACAGGAGGAGCGGTGAGGTGTACTAGGGTAGCTGCCACGGGTGGAATTGAAGGGCCTACTGTAGCGGTTACCACCGGTGGAACAGTCACAGGAGTAGGTGCCTCTGGTGTAACTGGAGAGAACACCGGTGGAACAGTGGGATCCAATGGCAGAATTGGGGAAGGAACCCCCACTGATTGGGGATCCCGACCTCCGGGAACACCTTGATGAGTCTGTCCTTGAGTGACAGGTGCTGCCTGAGTTGATCTCTCCGGAAACCCTGCCGCTTGATCGACAGTCTCTACCCTCACTGACACACGTGCCCGCCTAGGTGGTCAATCCAGACCACGTCTACGAGGTGGAGTCAACTCGATACGACGAGACATACTCTAAGATAAAATCAAATATTATTATAATATATAACAACTAAAATTCTTTATCAACTTACTTGTTCGTTGCCAGAAGAAGTCCATCGCTGCCTAGTCCCAATACATCAAATTCGAGAAAATGACTCCGATAAATCCAAACACATACCTAAACTCGAGTATCTGATACCCAACGGTTTGTTACCAAAAAGACTCTGAAAAATTCAAAAAATCCCAAAATACAGAAAATTTCAAAAATTACAAGACTCTTGTAAAACCGAATACCAAATAAAGTGATATCAAGTAAACTCTATACAAACCCATGAATACCTAAATAACTTCGAAAACATGGAACCTGTGGGTTATGAGCCCATAACCCACAGGTCCCAAGTTGTCGAGGTATTTTGGGTACCTGTGGATTTTACGGAGTTGTTTTGGTTGGACTATCAAAGCGTCGGGCCTCTAGAATCCATCGATAATCCAAGTGGTCACTAATCGAATTAATCATATGATATAATTGATAAGTTCTGTGTTCATTACTCACCAATCTTCATAAGATTTGCAACATACCAAACAAGCACACATGTAACCCTTTCAAGGGATCAAATAATAAACGTTAAAGAATGCTAGTTATCTTGTAAAATAAGTGGTAACTTCAAATCTCAAGGCCAACTGAACTTGATTGTATGAGACAATATAGGGGTTATCACAGTGAGTCATGATTAATTCGCAACATGCCTATACACTTGCTTGTCTAGACATCACATGTCTATAAGTGTCAGATTGCATGCTGCTATATAATAATAGAAATATAACATGCACCGATCTTACCATGAAGTTGGTATTAAGGTTCTTAAAATCATTATGACCAAGGACAATATTCAACAAGATTGATACACATATTAGGATGGTCTCTTATATCTCATTATCTATTACTAAAGCAATGATATTAGGTTCTTTTATTACTAGTTGCATAGGCTTAACAAGATTGATAAAAAAAGGAAGTTTGATGCACAAAGCTCCTGTCAATATGGAGTCCTAGGGAGGAGTCTATTGTATGCATCCCTATCTTGTTTTGCAAGAGGTCGTTGGTGCTGGGAGCACAACATGTAATTCAGAATTTTGATGTATGAGTAAGGTTAAAGTTAGATTTGTTATAATCTAACAAATTGATGTCAAGTGTGCAAAAGCATGTTACTTGACAAGTGACAAAGTCCTAGTGAGTGAAAATAGGCAGTGGTGAAATCCTAATGAATAAAACTAGGCATATGAAGTCCTGATTGGGAGTTAGGTAAAAGCTAAGTCTTAGTTAGTAACCAAATAAGAAAGTCCTGGCTGGGAGCTAGGTGAATGAAGTCTAGGTGGAGTAAGCTGGGAGCTGAAGCTTGGTAGACGAAGTCCAGGTGGAGTAAGCTGAGAGTTGAAGCTTGGTAGATGATGTCTAGGTGGAGTAAGCTGGGAGCCGAAGTTTAGCAGACGAAGATCAAGTGGAGTAAATTGGGAGCTGAAGCTTAGCGAACAAGTTCAAGTGGAATGGGAGTTGTAGCTTGGCAACTCATTCTAGGTGGGGCAGGGAGTTGAACGTCTAGACTCAAAGTAAGTGCGAGTAACTCTAAATATTGCATTATACTCATTACGTGTAACAACTGCAAGGAAGCAATGCTCGATGGTTCCAAGCGATCGAAGGGAGTTCGGGGCGACTGGCTGGTGATAATTCTTGAGGGTTCAAGTGACCATAGCTGGGTCTAGGCGACCGGAGCGTACGGGCCACCAGAGCAATTTCCACGTGACCGGGAGATGAGGTTAATCAGTAATCCGACCGAGTCGAGCCAGGATTAGATTTGACCCCTCTCTAGGCTTCGAGTTGATCGGAGAGCTTTGTTAATGTTATCTATTGGATAGAAGTTGTAGCCACATTAGTACCTATACAGGCGATTAGAGAGACTCCAAGCAATCGGTGGAATACTATAAAAAAAAGCTTCGAGACAGAACTTGGAAATCAACTCAAACACTCATTCTCTTAATCCCTTGTATTTGTGCTCTAGTGCTCTTTCGCCTTTTGTGCTATAACATGTTGCAATGTGTGCTTCATTTCTGATCGGCATTACCTAGAGTAACATTTTCATTTGTTTTTGGTGTTGCCATATTTGTTATATCGTGCTTAACTTTTTAGATTCTTCTTCTGTAAAGTTTTCCTATCTCTAGAGGCTTTCTAGAATGCGTAAATTAGAAATAAGAATTATATTTTTTTAATTGCTGCGTGTGTCTATGCTTCTGGTTTGGTTGATCAACTACTTGCATGCTTAATTGATAGTTAAATACTTTGCATACTTACATTGCTATATTTGGTTGAATCGATTTTATGTTATTTCTATTTCCATTGTACTACTCTATTGATTCAATTATTTCATTTATTATCTACTTATAAAATTCGTAACGCTATTCACCCCCTAGTTCGATCCCACAACTGTTTCTAATATTTGAACCCGTGACCTCTAGATTATATGACAACAACTTTATTATTGCGCTAAGGATGTCCTTCAACTTAACAAGATTTATAAAATAAAAAATAATAATTTCATTAATAATAAAAATACAATGACATTATAGTGATTCTCTTTTATAATCTAATTGTCTCTAGAGCAATATCGTAAAGAATTTCTTACTTGCACTAAAACCAATTATTAAATGTATTTGTATTGAGTGATTGAACATGACCATGACGTTTCAGTTGGGGCAGTGTATGTTAGTGGATCAACAATGTTGTCGCTAGTTGATACTCTTTCCATAGTGATATGTCTGTATTTAATACTCTTTGATAAGTGGAATCGCTAGAGCTTATACTTGGATTGCTAGTGAGATCGTCGTTCCTTAGTGTACGCAATACGCCCTAATTAATTTAACAACTCTTAAAACTACTCCAAGGGTACTTGTAATGGGAGTTCCTTAGGAGCTCCCATTGTCACGCCCCCAAAGGCCCATGCTTGCTCGAAAAATGGGCAGCATCTCTCCTGTACGACGGACAATTTGAATATTGTCTGCACCACTCTCAACACAATATATATAAACACTGCCTCACACGGCTAGCAACACAATCATATGAAGTACAGTGCAACAACCACGCATTTAATAATGAAAAAAAATATAACCATCAACTCTGTAAAATCTAACTCCGAATAAAACTACTCGTAGTATAATGTCCATAGAAAATTAAATACAATCCGTAATAAAAACAAAATTAAAGAGACTAAATAAGGACAAGACTACTAAGAAAGTACGAAACAACTAAAAATACTCATGGTTGGGGACTGACAGATTGATCTTCTGTTGGCGGCACGAGACACAACTATTAACTACCCGAAATAAAAAAGAAATCAAACGGTGGTGAGTCTGGATGGACTCTGCGGGTATAACAGATAAATAAATGTATGGTATAATAAGGATAAAACAAGCAGATAAAAACAAATATATACAGTCTCTGGGATTTAGAACATAAATCAAATATATAAACATTTTTAAAAATCAATGTAACACGTAGGGGTATGAACAGAAATCCCCATAATACCTCAATAAACTGCTCGTACTGCTGAGCAAATCGAGATCATATAATACATGCAAATCATAACCGTATATGCATGTCAATCAAATGCAACAATTATAGCTCAAACAAATACAACAAACACAAGCATAATGCACAATGCATAATATGCACATGATGCAATGACCTGATCTATACACACTCCAATTACCGTTACACTGGGTAAGTCGAGTGAACAAGATGCAAGCACCAAAAATTTGTGGTCATGCAGAAAAGCCAAAATACCTGCGGCTATGCATGAATAGCCATAATATCTGTGACTATAAAATCCCAAAAATACTTGTGGGGACCCATAATACCTGAGTGGTATCAATTGCCTGCACAACTCTAGTGGAGCGTCGCACAATAGAGAATGCTATCAATGACCCGTCTTAACTACAAGTGAGTCAATGGTCGTCAGCATGCAAACAATGCTATGATCCATGTCACTATATACACAACCTCAATCAAATTAACAATCATGCAACAAACATGATACACATGTATCCAATCAATATCATGATAAATAAACATGCAACTAATCTACTGGGTAGGGTATTTCTAATGCCAACCAAACCTAGATAGGTCAAATGATAGTTCTATAGTACACACGTACAAACGGTACTTTTTAGATCAGAAAATAAGAGTTGAGACTATATAACTAAACATTTTGGATTATTACTCAAAGGTCAAGCAGGAATAAGTATCAAGCAGGAAATACAAACAAAATAGATTTAAGATAAATAAACCTATTTAGATATGAAAATAATCATGCGTTTAAGATAAACAATTCTACAAAATCAAGTAAGAAGCATCCGCCTCCAAGTAAGTGCTCGTAGCAATGAGAAACCCGTCGAATATATTCGCAGCGAAATAACCAAGTCAATATTCTGTATCAAAGGATATTGTTATTTAGCTATTTACACAAGTAGTAAGTGACTAATCGAATTCCTAAACTGTATTAAGGTTAATACTAATATCGTAATTATTTAATTAATTCTAATTAAATGATTAATTCCCAATAACTCTACATAGTTAAGGTTAGGTTCCATTTAGGTTCAGCCTAAACCTAACCCAAGATCCAACTCACCATTACCAAATCAAATGGGTACTTTGGTGGTCACGGTGAGGGAAAAATCCAAAGAAAGGGAACATCCAAACCAAATTGGAATCATTCATCCAATTAAAACATCCCATTGCATCCCAAAGCATCCTCCACCTCAAGTGAAGCTCACGGCCAAACCTTGATAACTCCAAACCCTTTAAAGCACAAATCATGTTTCAACTTCAAATGGAACTCTCGGCAACCAAGGAACATTCACCAATTCCATCTTAACATTGACCCATACAAACACTATCATGCTAACACTTGAATTCAAAGCAAGATCCACTAAACCTCTACACAAAAATCAGAATGTCCATTTCTTCAGCTCACGACAAAAGCTTGGATCAAGCCATCAAGCTCCAAGACAGAGAAATCCCCAAAGAACTCACGGTCAGAGTTCCAAACAGGGAACCTACCTCCAATCTCAACAAGCAAAGACATCTACAAGGCCTAAGTCGGCTAACACAAATTTCCTCAACCCTAAAACACCTAACGGCGGCAGCACATCCAGAAGGAAAAAAAAAACAGGGCCTCAAAGAAAATTCACAGCAAACGAAGGACACAAGATCTATTCGGAAATCCAACCTCAACTCCAATTTAACTAATGTCATCACAGAATCATCCAAAGTAATGCCCCAAGAAGACAATCCTTACCTCGATGATGGCCGGCTCGAATAGCCTGCACTAATCCAATGATCACAGCCCTTGAGAAAAATCGAAAACAACACCAACTCTCCAATAATTCCCAATGAGACTGATCCTTGTTGCGATCTGTCGGGTGGAGGAGAAAGGAAAATCCTCCTGTGCTGGTCGAGTAGGAACGAGAGAGAACCCAGGCCTGAGATTAAGGAAGGCGATCCCACGTTGGGTGGCGCTTGAATACAGATCGGGAACGAAGAAGCGTGAGAGGCGATCACACAGAGGAGGAATCGCGAAGAGAGGGGTGGGCTACGGCGGTTCGTGAGGAAGAGAAAGAGAGGGATTTGTAAGTGTGGTAAATTTGCAAATTAGCTCTCCAAATTCGGCTAATTTGAACCCTACCCTTAATTTAGGGGTTTACACGTTTAAGCTCTTGAAATTTTCGATATTTAACACCCATTGCCACAGTGGCTTACGTGAGGGAGTTCCCTTATTGGGAGGGAGCTCCCTCGCTATATCAAAAAAGAGGCTCCGCACAGGCGGAGCTGCTCCATTGTGGTGTTGTTTTGTTAAAAAATAATTTAAATAACTTTTTAAAATATTTATTAAAAAAATCAAAAATAGCTAATTAGCCGTTGCTCGTTGTTGCACAATGGTTAAATTAAATTTTAATTTTTTAATTAAAAAAAAATCTATAAATACATCTCAATCTCTCTTTTTTTCATTCAAGTTATCATTCTCTTTCCTCCCAATTTCTTCTTTCGTCTTTTCATTCTCTATTTGTATTCAAAATGAATGAAAATTTCAATATTTCTTTTACAAATCTTTTGAATTCTTCAAATGCGGAAGAAAATACATCTTCTCAAGATACTCACATTCCTTCCAATATCCAATATCCTCGTTTTTTCTCTCACACACAATACCCTCTAAATATTCAAAATATTTCACATGCTCCACAATATCCTTCAAATTTCTCAAATTCCCAAAGTTATCAAAATTTTTCGATGAATCCAGGTAACGCCACCCCAGCTCCATTTGGTATATATCCACCCCAAGATTGGTCAGCCACGGGCAGCCAATTTGGGATGTCTTCTCTGTCTTACGTATTTTCTCCTTCTCAACCATCATTCACACTTTCGAATGAATCAAAAAGGTATACTATCGACTTATCTATCAGTGACAGAATCTCTAAAGCCATCATTGTTCTGGCAACTTAGTTGCCACCGCACTCATCACAAGAAGAGTGTGAAGTTGAACAAGAGATAGATGCATGTATGGAGGGTTCTCAGAGTATGAGAACTCGTTACTCTAATAAGAAGGCAAGGACATCTGATTCAGGGGGAATACTTCAACATCAAATCCAGATACGAGTGTTGATGTGGATGATTCTGAAGTCTGCATTCGCCCGATAGGGCAAAAGGTAGCGAAGAGGAAGGGCAAATCCAAAGTCAGAGAGGGTGACACAATGGAACAAAATATCGACAAAGAATGACAAGATATTAAAGCATATCAAATGCAAAACATCGCTATGCGGGAAGCCGAGATCTTTCATAAGAATTATGAATTTTTTATGAAGGATATTAGTGAGATGACATTGGGACAACTTCATATGCATGAGAAAATGATTGAAAAAATTAAAGAGAGACGTGACCTAGTGTAGATGTGTTTAAATTTATTTTTATATATTATTATAATATATATCTTTTTATTTGATGTATCGTAATATTTATGTAGTTTTTTAATTATTAATGTTTTTCCATGTTAGTAATTTATGGATTAAAATTTTATAAAATTGTAATTATATATAATGTAAAATATGAAGAGAAATGAGAAATATATAATGAAAAAGTGTGGGACTCATCAAGGAGTTGTTGAGAGATTTTTTGATAGTGGGGTTCTTTACTTTTGACGTGGCTTAGATGTGGCAACGAAAGAGCTCTCGAAGGGGTTCCACTACTGTGGATGCTCTAAGTTCGTCGGTGAATTTGTGGATCCAATGCCTTCCTTTGCTGCCTTCGTGGTTGGACTGTAGTAGGCTTCCATTAGCTATAGTCTCTTGCTTTAAACTCTTTGAGATCACCACAGCTTTATTTAGAGAGAACAGATATTCCAACTGTGATTCCAAGTCATGATGGTCAAATCCAAAACTTGCATCTATAAACGAGTTCATAATGGCTTATGTATTGCCTTCTCCATATAATGAGAATAGTTTTAATCATTCGCAAGAACTTGAAGATGTTCTTAACTACAAACTAGTGACTTTCACAAAGATTTGCATGATAGCCACTAAATATACTCAAAGCTTATGCCATTATCAAGCCACATATATCTTATGACTTTATGCTACGCAATGGCTTGTCTAGAGATATATGCCCTCGGAGAGTGCAATGCCATGTGACATTGGAAGTAATACCCTTTAGATTCTTTCGAGCTGAACCTCTTCAATACTTTGTTAAATGTGAATTCTAGGATAGTTCTAGCAATCTTTTAGATATATCTCTATAAATCCTTATACCTAGTATATAAGTTGCCTCTTTTAGATCCTTCATGGAATGAAGAATATTGAGAGCCAAGTCTTGACAAATTGTAACGTTGAGATATTATTCTTAGTAATATGTTGCCCATATGGAGGTTTAAAAAAGCAATTATACTCCTGCTAATCTTCTTTTACATATAAGGTTAAAAGTCAAACCCTTAAAATGTTTCATCAAAAATAAATATTCTAGCTCTGGGATGCTTGCTTAGTCCACATGTGAACTAACGTAGTTTGCAGACCATGTTGTAGATTTATGAAGTCATCAAGTTGTAGCCTATATACTCTGCGAGGTTTCTATTAAGAAAAATAGTCTCGATGCCCAATTGTCATATCTCATAATCATGACATGCAACTATAGCAAGCAACATTAGAATGGACTTAGTCACAGCTATAGATGTAAGTCAGACTTAATACCTTGTGGATTAGACTCAAACTCTAATAGTTGTTTCTATTTCTATCAGTCTGTAGAAGCTGGGCTTGACTTTGCTAGACAATTAAGATGGTTGAGTCAAATTAGCAAAGAGTTGGAGCGGTTAATTTAGGAGCCAAATCTTAGGTTAAATTATAGAGAACAGAGTATTTCATCTGAGATGAATACTAGAATTAGGCATTTTCTTGATGTGTTAAATAAATGAATGGACAAGAATGTCTTTTAGGAAACATATGTCACAATTGAGATAGCTTCTGCTATGAGTGGATTCGCAGAGGTCGCAGCTAGGAATTATCCAGTTAGGTGTTCTCACATGCTAATTGAGATGATAAAGTTACTGGCTGATAAGTTAGTAATTAAAAAATTTTTGGGTTGGATTGTGTTATGTGTATGGAATTTTACTAGCAGACTAGTTGTTGGCTTGACTCGTATCGGACAGTGCAGCCCATACAATTCATTGTGCATATTGAACATGACAATGCCTAGACTTGCCAGTGTGTGGGACAATGCTACAACAGTTTTAATAGGCTGTCTGCCTACAATTTCGATCCTAATAGCTACACCGTTTGCATGCAGAAACAAATGAAGATCAACAAATGTTTAGGTTTGTTTTCTTGTTTTCTTTATTGTGTACTAGAGTAGTTTATGGGGAGAGTTTTTGTACAGCACATGGACAACACTTTTTTTTAGATTATTTTTGTTCCTATCATATAAAGCCTGGATTACCTTCATGGATGAGGGGAAGTAACGTTCATCAATCTGTTTTTTTCCTTGTATTGTGTTTATCATCGTCTTGCCATAGTGGAGGAGGTTGTTCTTAGTTGCATGTAATATGTTGTGTGTGTTGATTTTTTGATTGAATTTCAAATATTTAATGTGTATGTGTTTAGTCCCACATTGCTAAGCCAAGATAGGTGGAATGCCTTATATATCAAACCATTCCTACCATGCTTAGATGGCTTAGGGGGACCTACACGCATGCGCGGGTTGAGCCCAAACCAGGTGGTTTCAGGGGGTCTGGGCCGGAAATCCATAAACCGGGCGTGACGCACGCGATTAGGAGGACCTACACGCGCGCGCAGGGGGGGGTGCAAATCCCCAGCCCGTGAGCCTCGCACTTGCGGGCGGCCCGGTTTGGTTTTGCAGATTTCGGTTCGGTTTGATTCCTAAACCAATTTGGTTTGGTTTTATTTTTTCCTTCCTTTTATTTTTTTTTTATTCCTTTTTTTTTTGAGAAACGCGCCCTTCCCATTGGCGCTCGACGCGACTCCTCGCTTCTGCGTGGTCGCGATTCCTCAGAGAGAAGAGGCAAAGGTTTGCCTCTTCGGATCTATAAAAGGAGAAGGGGAAGAAGCAATTCATTCATTCACTGCTTCTTCTCTTCTGCTCCTTTCTCTCTGAGCGAGAATCTCCTTTTTCTCTGAGCGATTCTTGATTCTTCCCTCTTTCGCCTTCTTCGGTTTTTGGTTCTTGAGGCTTCGCCTTGTGCGATCTGAGATTGTCTCCGCGGGCAGCGATCGTCTTGGAGTGCACCTACGACGCTGCGTGGTTGTCGGATCTTGGGGGAGTTTTGCCGGGAGCCTTTGCACCGTAGGGCGGCAATCAATTCTCTAAAGACAGTCGGCACACCGGCGCTTCAACCGGATAACTATTCTCTCACTCGGCTCTTTGCTTATCATATTCTTGCATATCTATACTTATTGTCTACTTAAGTGCCTGCTATTTTTATTACAGTGTGTTCACTTAGTCACTCTAGGGATAATATTTCCATCACATAGCTTACTAGTGGGGCGACCTTGCATCCCTATAGGGGTTGCCATGGTTGATCTACTAGGGTAGCTTGAGGCGGTCAACTAGGGGCATTTACATTGTAGTTGTGGGCACAGTTCTTCCACATGGCTTTTGTTAGAGTAGACAACAAATGTCCATGTGATGCTGATGGAGATGTGAAGTAAAATGGTCCTAAAGAGGAACCCTTGATTACAAAAGAAAAACTTAGGATATGCACAACAAAGCTGCTCAAGTTTCTATCCAACATACAACAGTAAATATGGAATTTGATGAAAAAATGCATGGGAATGCCATTGAATTGATCTGGTGAATTGGAGGGCATACTGTAGGAATATAGTTCTATTTTTCTGTCTGATCACTTCCCCTCAAACCAACTAATGTATTTTGTTTGTGACAGGGAAATTTGGAGCAGTTTTTGCATCCATTCCTGCACCAATCTTCGCAGCCCTTTACTGTGTTTTGTTTGCATATGTTGGTAGGCACAACATAAATTCTTGCACTTCTGAAATTACTTTTTGATGATTAATAGATTCATTGTACAATAATGTATGTGCAGGTTCCGCAGGCCTCAATTTCCTTCAGTTTTGTAATCTCAACAGCTTCCGCACCATATTCATCCTAGGGTTCTCTGTTTTCATGGGTTTGTCCGTTCCCCAGTACTTCAATGAATACACTTCTGTTGCTGGTCATGGGCCAGTCCACACCGGCGCGAGATGGGTACGTTGGCTTCCTTGCTACTTTCATTTATATTGTTGAGCACCTACTATACTGATGGGGATGTTTCTTTAGTTCAACGATATCATCAATGTGATATTCTCTTCAAAACCATTTGTTGCGGGGCTCCTGGCTTATTTCTTGGACAATACTCTCCATAGGCAGGACAGTACTGTGAGGAAAGACAGGGTTACCATTGGTGGCACAAATTCCGTTCCTACAAGGGCGATCAAGAACTGACGAATTCTACAAATTGCCATTTAATCTCAATAAGTTCTTTCCATCGGTGTGATCTCAATCCTTATGCACAGTGTCAACTTGTTTCTTCAGCTAATTCTTGGATCATCATGTATTGCATCACCTTCTTCACTTGGTGGCCCATGAAAAGCCCTTAGTGTCTGTATCGCAAGATCTTTCTCGTTTTCATTTAAATACATGTTTAATCTGTATATTTCATAGTTGTATGGTTCTGTGTGGAACATATTCCTATGTTAATTAGCTTAAGCTGCTTCACTATCGATGCTGCTGTATCGAATCCGGATTAGACTGATGTAGAATTCAATATTTAGACTTACAATCCAACCCCTATATTGCTATAAAATAATGAATAAAATGTCTATTTGTGCGTGGTGGCTTTTTATTTTTCAATTTTATAATTTATTGCTTATGTCAATTTTATGAGACTTATTCTGCATGGATTTTTCTTCTCTTTCCATCTTAATTTTTTTTGTTCTTTTTACTATTGTTTGTCTTATAACACATTATTCAATATGAAACTCGGGCAAACTAAGGTTGGAATTTAGCGACAGTAAGCATTAGTTCTGTGTCTTGCTTGTGTTTTTAGCTAATTAATTACCTTGCTAATGTTTGTGATTATATCTTATAAGTTTTTTCTTTCTTTTCATGTTAATGCTTGATGCTAAAATTCATGAGTGCTAATAAAACATTTTCTATGTTTTATATGCTCAAGCAGCAATAATAATATTGAGAGAGTTTAAGAAATATTCTAAACTGATTTGTTTGCTGCTGAAAAAATAAGTAAATAAAAAAAATCACGAATTCAGTTCGACTAGTAGTACTATGTCATTTATTGAAGTGGTTGTGAGATGATGTGAAAGAAATTTACCATCGTACTAAAGCTCTTCCTTACAACATGATAGAACTACATATATTATACTGCGTCAAAGGAAACTGAAAGTTACTCTAGCGAAGTTCCTCCTGTATTTAAAAATGGGAATTGATCAAAGAAAGTACCGAAATTTATTTTTTTTTTAAAATCACGTATTATATTTTGAAAATGATCAAAGGACATACTGATTTTGATTTAGATGATATTTTTATTCTATTTAATTCATTAATATTAATTTTTTACACGTTGATTTACAATAATTCGAATCATATTTTTTTTTAAAAAAAATCTAATTTGAAAATAATTTCTATCTTATCCCGTCGCTCACTCTTTCTCTCCAAGCTTCATGCTTGCCATATCTCTTTCTATTGTTATAAATGTAATGTCATCGCGAATAGGATCTGAAATAAATAATGGAAGGTACAGTTAAACTTCTTATCGCCTTAGAAACTCATGAGATCTAAAATAAGTTTAATCGGACCATTTTAGATTCTGTAGATTTCTAAAGTTGTAAGCAGTCTAACGATATCCTCTATTTTTGATTTCGGCATCTCTGGATATGTTATAATGTTATGCTAACTTTTACCAAAATTGTGGTCTGGGTCTTCCGGAAATCATGCCCACATTGGGCCTGATTAGTATCATACCAGGCCCGGAGGATCTGAGTTAGCACTACCACGTGCCTGGTCTAATTGAACAGGCTCACGTGGACTTGATTTTCCAAAGACCAATGTCACATTCTAGCTGAAAGTTAATATAACATTGTAACACGTCTGGAGAGGCTGAATTAGCAATAAAGGGTATTGTTGGACTGCTTGCCGCCTCAAAAACCCATAGGACTTAAAATTAATCCAATCGGACATGTTTAGGTCCAGTAGTGAGTTTTGATCAAAACTCACTAATCGACCTAGATAGGTCTGATTGGATTCATTTTACGTCTCATGGGTTTCTAAAGTTGCAAGGAGTCCAACAATACCCCCCATTGCTTATTTTAGGTTCCATTCGTGATGCCGTTGCGTTTATAATAACGGGAAGAGGTATGGTAAGCACAGAGCTTAATATCACACATTGGAAATGCAGGGTGAGCGACATGATGAGGTCACGTTCATCCGAAACAAAAAATTATTTTTGAATTAGATTTTCTAAAAATATGGCTCGAGTGCATTGGAAATAGGTGTGTAGAAAGTTAATATTGGAGGGAGGGATAGAACAGGAAGATCATCCAAAACAATCCAAATCAATGCGCTTTTAGTCATTCTCAAAATATGATGCATGATTAAGAATTTCCTAAATTTACGTGTGCCCTGGGCTCAATTCCCGTTTAAATCAGCATAAGTGTGTGTAATAAAAGGAAACGGATATAAATACGAAAAAAAATTAAGATTGGGATTTGATATTATAAATTGTATTATTATATCATCTTTTATAGAGAATCATGCTTTGAAATCCTCGTGGGTTATTGGATCTTAGAGTTGCAAGTTACGGATCGTAGGAGAGATATTATTATTCACGTTTCGTTAGATTTCGCTCGTAAATTCAATTTAAAAGGAGGATATTGTTACTCACACTTCATGATGTGCAATTTGTAACCTCACGATCCAATAACCAATTAGGATTTCAAAGCATTATTCTCTATAAAAGGTTGGCAATTATATGATCATGAGATCTGTGGTATCTAAGTCCCACTATAATTCTTCTTCTATGTTTTTATTATTCTATCCGTATTCTTTCCATACCACTCATACTAACTTAAGAATTAGAGGGCTTTGACAGGGTGATTTTCGGTGCCTTTTTGCTGCGTGTTGATCCATATAAGATTGATCATGTCACGAGAAGAAACTTTGTCACTTATCTCTGGCATGAAGGTAGATTTTCATTGCATCACGAGAAATTATAATAATATTGGTAGTAAAAAGGTGAAACTATCACTTTGGCGGCCCCTCAGGGTGGCCCGCCTATTGGATTTCGAAGCAAAATTAAACACAAAGCACATCAGAATGACCTATTGGTTTACGTAGCTGATCCTGGCGTCCGGAATGGGTATGATTCGGCAGATGATGTGGCTAAGCCTGGTTGGTTTGCGATGTGTCATGACATGTCAGATCCATGAGCCTAGAAAGGTTCCAGGCATTCGGAGATGGATAAAGCTCGACGGTGTCAGATCTAATCAGTTCGAGCTGGGGGTGCCCAGGGCTGATCCAAGCTCCCGGGGCTGAACTAGGCTCTCGGAATGACCTTTAAAGGTTGTGAATAGGAGCCTTCAATAAGACTTACGATTACTTCCTATTTTAGTCATGCTCCGAAGTTTTGACGCAACGCCAAAGTGCTGCTTCGACAATAACGATCAAGATCCTAATCTTTATTCGTTGTCGGTATTGATTTACTTATTGCATATTGTCCTTTTTGTACTCGGATTTTAATAGGAATGGTAAACCAGTTATCGTTCCTTATCTTTTGTAAAAGGCAATAGGGATGACAATGGTAGGATTCTATATCCTCTGTATCCATCTCCATTTATTATGTCCATCCCATACCATTCCCATACTCATCGGATATTTAACTTTAATACTCATTTCATACCCGTCAGAGGATCGGGTATCCATATCCTACCCATCATCCTATTACTATCTATCATTCTTTTTTTTAAAAAAATAAATTATTTCAATGTACTTGTCTATTCTTCCTTGTTTCGCGCTCATTCGATCGGGTGAGCATTTCTCGTGGAAAAGAAGACGAGATACGTGTTGGTGACCGGATAAAGAGACAAACTAAGTTTTTTTCCTAAGGCGGAAAGAGGGCTAAAATTTTCTCTTTCCTAATAAAAAAATAAGACATATATATATATATATATATATATATATATAACCACATCCACCTCCATACCCATACCCGATTACAATAATCGGGTCTAAAAATTTTCTTCATATCTTCCTCCATTCAGGTCAAATGTCAGATTCTCTATCGGATTTGGAGGAAATTGAATCCATACCCTATACCCGACTTACTTAGCAACCTTTTTTATAATTGGGTTTATTCCTTTTCTTCCTTTGTTCACCGTGATGCGTGCTAACCATAAGTACATGGTCGGTTGTCAAATAATAAAATATCATATCATCCTTCGGATTGTGTTATTGACTATCAATTTATGTACAAAATAGGCTATCTAGATGAATCTAAATCAGGAAAAGACATAAAAAGGAACTAAGTAAAACTAAGAGAACTTAATGAAAAGTAAACGGGAAACTAATTTTTGAGATAGTCCTCAGATTTTAATTTTACCACGATGATTGCTAACAATTTAATTATGATTCTCTCTCTTACCTTGATGTTAGATTATGCTTGAAGGTGGTTATCCTAAGGTAACCAATATTTCCTCTCGAAATACACCGATGTATCTACCATAACCTGGCTCCTATTATCGTGGTAATTGAACCATGATTAACTCTTTATACTCTATGACAACCAATGTTATCCTCGAGAGAGTTTAATTTACTTTCATTATCAAACACTAAAGTCCAATTTTATAGATTCAAGATTGGAGTTCACCTCTCAGTTCATCCCCTAATCACTAATATATGTAAATGTACGCTAATATGTCTATAGTAAAACATGTTATAATTGAATTAAGAATTGAACATATCATTAATAAAAGAGAGAAATCACAAGTTCTATGCAAGCATGTCATCAGGCTACTTCTTATTTCTAGAATTGAGAAAACTACTCCATAAGGTTAGAGATACAAGTCATTGACATTGTAGCTCCCTTGATGTCTTCAATGTGGCCTCCTCATCAATCCCCTATCACAGGATTGCGAGGTCCCCACGGGATGGACTGATGGTTAGTACGTGAGTGTTGCCAGCATGAAGTCTGGGAGTCAAAACTTGACAAAGCCAATGCGCCTGTCCTCCCCACGTACTAGCCACAGCATCTGGGCTAGTAGCCCCCGTGATTTACCTCCTTCGTGTTGGCCATGGGACGAGTTGGCGGGGGCGCTGGGGGTGAGCGAATCGCCTTTTGCCAGTATCACAGGATCATGAGATCCCTTGATCACCATTTTCCTTGTAATTGCCACCCCTTGCTTTCTTTTATAGTTTTAGAATAGACAAAGTTTCCTAAAAAGTAGGCAACCCTAACATAATTTCCTAATAATAAGGGGAGGCTAACAAAATTTCCTAAAAGTACAGGGGGTGCTGTCAGCAAAAATCCTAATGATCCACGACCATGGTGGTTTTATTTTCTATGGAAGATAAAACCATATCTTCCTATAGGATATTGTACTATGATTAGGGTTTGGATCATTGTACTACTCATAGAAAAAATATAACCATTTCTTCCTATAGGACCGTGGTGGTTTTATTTTCTATGGAAGATAAAGGTACAGGGGGTGCTGTCTGCAAAAACCCTATCTCTTGCCTGTATATTATTTTCTATGGGTATTGTACTATGAGTAATTTTATTTGGAGTTAGATTTTACAGAGTTGATGGTTATATTTTTTTCATTATTAAATGCGTGGTTGTTGTACTATACTTTATATGATTGTGTTTCTAGTCGTATGAGGCAGTGTTTATATATACTGTGTTGAGAGTGATGTAGACAAGATTCAGATTTCTGTCGTACATGAGAGATGTTGCCTATTTTTCGAGCAAGCATGAGCCTCTGGGGCGTGACAATGGGAGCTCCGAAGGAAGTCCCATTACAGGTGCCCTTAGAGTAGTTTTAAGAGTTGTTAAACTAATTAGGGCGTATTGTATCAAAGACAAAGTCATTGCGTATGCTAAGGAACCACGATCTCACTAGCAATCCAAGTATAAGCTCTGGCGATTCACTTATCAAAGAGTATGAAATAGGGATATCACTATGGAAAGAGTATCAACTAGCGACAACATTGTTGATCCACTAACATACATTGCCCCAACTGAAACATCATAGTCATGTTCAATCACTCAATACAAATACATTTAGTAATTGGCTTTAGTGTAGGTAAGAAATTGTTTACGATATTGCTCTAGAGACAATTAGATTATAAAAGAGAATCACTATAATGCCATTGTATTTTTTATTATTAATGAAATTATTATTTTTTATTTTATCAATCTTGTTAAGTTGAAGGAGATCCTTAGCGCAATGATAAAGTTGTTGTCATATACCTAGAGGTCATGGGTTCAAATCTTAGAAACAGTTATGGGATCGAACTAGGGGGTGAATAGCGTTACGAATTTATAAGTAGATAATAATTGAAATAATTGAATCAATAGAGTAGCACAATGGAAATAAAAATAACTTAGAATCAATTCAACCAAATATAGCAAAGCAATGTAAGTATGCAAAGTATTTAACTATCAGTTAACCATGCAAGTAGTTGATCAACCAAACTAGAAGTATAGACACACGCAACAATTAAAAAAATATAATTCTTATTTCTAATTTACGCATTCTAGAAAGCCTATGGAGATAGGAAAACTTTACAGAAAAAGAATATAAAAAGTTAAGCACGATATAACAAATATGGCAACACCAAAAACAAATGAAAATGTTACTCTAGGTAATGCCGATCAGAAATGAAGCGCGCATTGCAACATGTTATAGCACAAAAGACGAAAGAGCACTAGAGCACAAATACAAGAGACTAAGAGAATGAGTGTTTGAGTTGATTTCCAAGCTCTGTCTCGAAGCTCTTTATATAGTATTCCACCGATCGCTTGGAGTCTCTCTAATCGCCTGTATAGGTGCTAATGTAGCTACAACTTCTATCCAGTAGATAACATTAATGAAGCTCTCCGATCGACTCGAAGCCTAGAGAGGGGTCAAATCTGATCTTGACTCGACTTGCTCAGATTACTGATTAACCTCATCTCCCGGTCGCGTGGAAATTGCTCCGGTGGCTCGTACGCTCCGGTCGCCTAGACCCAGCTATGGTCACCTGAACCTCCGACTTCACTCACCAAGAATTATCACCAACAAGTCACCCGAACTCCCTTCGATCACTTGGAACCGTCGAGCATTGCTTCCTTGCAATTGTTACACGTAATGAGTATAATGCAATATTTAGAGTTACTCGCACTTACTTTGAGTCTAGACGTTCAACTCCATGACCCATCTAGAATGAGTTGCCAAGCTACAACTCCCATTCCACTTGAACTTGTTCTCTAAGCTCCAGCTCCCAACATACTCCACTTGGTCTTCGTCTGCCAAACATCGGCTCCCAGCTTACTCCACCTAGACATCATTGTTAGGACCGGTGCGTACGGCTAAGGGGGTGAATAGTCATTCACCCACTTCAATCACGGTTCTTCCTACACTTTGTTAGTGCGCAATGTAATACAAATAAACTAAACTAACAAAAAGAAAATCAAACCGCTAACACCAAACATTTACGTGGTTCGGAGATGATACTCCTACTCCACGGCTGTCCGTAAGATGGACGATTCCTATCCATCAGTAGATTAGTCTCTGGAAGACCTCCGGCTAGCTCGTGTAGCCCTTTGTGGGTGGAGAAACCTCGCCACAACACTTGCACACATACCTGAGCTTGGTAGAATACTAATAAGCTTTACCTAAGCTTATTTCGGCAACCTTTACTCAGCCAAACCGACCTCTCTTAAATAGAGCTCGATACTGTTCCAACCGTTACCAATCGACTGATGCCAACACCAGTCGACTGGTCCACCAGGATACGAACGTTACAATCCAATGTTTGAATTCTAGCTAACACCAGTCGACTGCACAGAAGATCAGTCGATTGATCTTTTTGTGCCTAACATCAGTCGACTACTACAAGAAGCAGTCGACTGCTCAAACCCTAAACTTAGGGTTTTAAAGCCCCCCAATCACTCAACATCCGTCCCCGCCCGACCAACCTTGACCTATCCTTCTAGTCTCCTTCATCAGCCTTGCGTCCCTCAGATGCCTCTCCATCCTTCACGTCTTGCCTTCTGGAGTTTCCTTCGACCTCGATCCTTGTTGTCGAGTCTTCCTTTGCCAAGATACCACTTGGACTTTTCTCCTTTATTGTACCTATATCCTGCATACTCACAATGCAACATCAAATACAATAATAATCCTAACATAAACCTTTGTTTAATCATCAAAACCCAAGGTACCTAGATTGCTCTAATAATCTTCCCATTTTTTTATGTTTGATAACCTGTTTAAGTTAGGGAAACAACAACAAAGCATATTATCATGGAACCTATCCTTAGACTCCTCCTTTTTCCTAAACTCCCCCTTGAGTAGGTTTTTTCTTGAAAAGGTACTTCTTCCCCTTTGCCAACAAATGCCCCCCCTTCATCTAAGCTCCCCCTTGAGATTAGATTTCTTGCAAAGGTGTATTGATTTCCCATTTAAACCCAACATTTCTCCCCCTTTGCCACACATCAAAAAGAGCTCTAAAATTTTCCCAATTATTTGACTCTTTAACTTTAAAAGACCATAACATTAACCCCCACAAGCTTATACATATTTTGACAATCATTTGGACACTTTTCGACTGTTGAAAATAGTTTCAGCACGTATCAGTCGACTGAGACAGTTACCAGTCGACTGATTCCTATCGAAAAATCATGGAGTAGCTAGTCTCTCTCAAGACAACACTGTTATCAGTCGACTGCCCCTTGTACCAATCGACTGATACCCTGAAAATAACCTATTTCTGCATTTCTAACCCAATTTCAGAAATGTACCAGAAATTTCACAAGTCTCCAAAAATTCTCAAATTTTGCGGAGAGATTTGTGGTACCTGTGTCTACTTGAAAAAAATACATTTAAAAATGTATATATCTCGAATCCCAAGATTGACACAAAATCCAAAACTATCTAAATGATTCAATAACCTTGACCTAACGTTCTAGTTTTGACTTCCTCTTGATGTATCTGCCCATACCAAACCACAATGCATCCCTAGCATTGGTTTATATGACATCTACACATCAAAAATCAATTCTCATGCAATATGACCCCAATGTCATATTTTCATGCATGAAACATAAATTTATATTTTCATGTAGAGCTATCACCTTTCTCAATAGCTCATATGCATTCTTGTATTCTCCTACACGCGACACAAGATAAGAAGGTAATAAATTTAACACAATTCTCGTTACTTCCTTATCTGGCTCCGCTTCCTCCTTTTGATCTTTGGTTCAATACCGAGGTTAGAGTTGTTTTCCCTTCTTGTCCGTTGGAGCTTCGAATGGAACCTCCAATGCGGTCCAATGGTCCCAATCCATTTGAAACCAGGTCTCCAATCGCTTCCTCCAATAATCGAAGTCATCTCGATCGTATGGAGGTGGGATCCAAGTATCCCATCCTAGCGGACCTTCCGAATTCATCTTCCTCTAGCGCCTTTGCTCTTTTGGCGGTTACTACAACAAGAGCGACCTCGCTCTGATATCACTTGTTAGGACCAGTGCGTACGGCTAGAGGGGGTGAATAGTCATTCACCCACTTCAATCGCGGTTCTTCCTACACTTTGTTAGGGTGCAACGGAATACAAATAAACTAAACTAACAAAAAGGAAACCAAACCGCTAACACCAAACCATTACGTGGTTCGGAGATGATACTCCTACTCCACGAATGTCTGTAAGGTGGGCGATCCCTATCCGTCGGTGGATTGTCCCCGGAAAACCTTCGGCTAGCTCGTGTAGCTCCTTGTGGGTGGAGAAATCTCGCCACAATACTTGCACACACATCTGAGCTTGGTACACTACTAATTAGCTATACCTAAGCTTATTTCGTTAACCTTCACTCAGCCAAACCGAGCTCTCTTAAATCGAGCTCGATACTGTTCCAACCTTTACCAATCGGCTGATGCCAACACCAGTCGACTAGTCCACCAGGATTCGAACGTTACGGCCTAACGTTCGAATTCCAGCCAACACCAGTCGACTGCACAAAAGATCAGTCGACTGATCTTTCTGTGCCCAACATCAGTCGACTGCTACAAGAAGTAGTCGACCGCCCAAACCCTAAACTTAGGGTTTCAACCCCGAGTACAGTCACTCAGCATCTGTCCCCGCCCGACCAACCTAGACCCAGCCTTCCAGCCTCCTTGATCAGCCTTGCGTCTCTCAGATGCCTCTCCATCCTTCATGCCTTGCTTTTTGGAGTTTTCTTCGACCTCGGTCCTTGTTGTTGGGTCTTCCTTTGCCAAGATGTCATTTGGACTTTTTTCCTTTGTTGTACCTATATCCTGCATACTCACAATGCAATATCAAATACAACAATAATCCTAACTTAATCTTTTGCCCAAACATCAAAACCCAAGCTACCTAGATTGCTCCAACAATCTCCCCCTTTTTGATGTTTGACAACCCGTTTAAGTTAGAGAAACAACAATAAAGCATATTATCATGGAACCTAACCTTAGGCTCCCCTTTTTCCTAAACTCTCCCTTGAGTAGGTTTTTCTTGCAAAGGTACTTCTCCCCCTTTGCCAACAAATGCTCCCCCTTCACCTAAGCTCCCCCTTGATCTTGGATTTCTTGCAAAGGTGTGTTGGTTTCCCACTTAAACCCAACAGTTCTCCCACTTAAACTCAATACTATCTTCATTCCAATAGATCATGTAATTATTGATACAACAATGTATCTTCTTGACTGACAAACCCAAGTCTCTAATTAATTTTTTAGTATTGTAGAAACTATCAGTCATGTAGTTATCTGTTGGAAAGCAACTCTAACATCAATTGACATATGTCATCGTAACATCATTCTAAGAAATGATGTTCAACTTTCATATTCAATATCTTGCAGTAGCAAACAATTGAAAATGACCAGAAGGAATGCATTTTCATACTTCTCTTTCACTAGCTTTCAACATGTCATATATTTTCTGAATTTCAGGAGTAGATATTTGATCTACATTTGATTGATCAAATACATTCATTGTATCGCCAACCATTGACTGCCTTGCATCAGCATGCCTATATGATACCTCTGGACCAATCGGCTTGGATGATGAAGCGACGGAGGTCCAATGGATTCAAATACATACGATTCTCCATGACAATACCAGTTGTAATAATCTGGAACAAATCCATACCTACAGATATGTATTTTCACTGTATCCTCATCACGGAATGCTGTATTTCTACATCTGCGTTGATGACAAGAACACTTTAACTCGGTGCCATTCAAACACTCAGGATGACATTTTGCAAAGTTCACAAATTCTTCAACTTCAGCAAAAAATTCTTCGCGGCTAAATCCATTATCTAACCTATTATACATCCATGCCTTATTCATATACATTGTATCCTAATATCAATAAAATATTCAACATTGATACTCATGCAAACATCTATATCAAAAAGATTTAGCGTAACTACTTTAACAAATAATAAAATAGCTAAACTAACTTGCAATTTGATTTATCAACCATAAATAACAATCTAAATTATCCAACTTTATTTCTGATTAATCAAATACAAATTAGTATCCTAAATGAAAAATTAAGGATATTAATTATCCTAATTAAGTATAATTAATTAGGATAAGTAATTATCCTAATTAATTAATTAGGATAATTTTAACTTAGCGGTCGGTGGCGGCAGCTGTAGTCGACGGCGTCAACTGCGATAGCTAGCGGCCACAGCAGGCAGCCGCTACCGCAGGAGGCAGTATGTGCTGTCAGGAGGGGAGGAAAACTTTGCTATTTGCGTACCTGTGACCGGAAGAGGAGATTGCCGGAGGAGGAGACGCCGGATGACGGAAACGCTAGGGAGAAATTTCCTGAATGCGCGACGATGGGGGAGGGTGCTACGGGAGAAATAAACCTAAAATATTGACGGACAAATCAAATCCGTCGCTATTAGCAACGAAATTTAACTTTTCCGTCGCTATTAGTGACGAAATTTAACTTTTCTATCACTATTTTAGGGAATTTGCCATGTAGCCCTAAAATAGCGACGGATTTATTTTATCCGAAGTAGTCCGTCGTTGTTTAGGGAATTTTTTATAATGTATTTTACACTCTAATTTAAGACTTGAAACCACAAGATTGAAATCCTTCAATTTTACTAACTAAGTTAGACAACATATTACTCAAACACATATATTATTCAAATAAAATATATATTTCGTTCAAACATATTACTCAAATATCAAAATCCTAAATCTTAATCAACATTGACCAGGTTACTTGCACCAACATAAATCTATAATTATATATATAACAATCATGTTCCAAGTGTCAAAATATATTGATTCGATTATAAGATGACAATAGTATTTTTTTTAATCCAAGAACTAGTTAAATGCATCCTGCATGACCCCATTAACATCAAAAAATATACCAAATGTGTCTTGTGGTGAGTTTATTCTTTAATATTTTCACTTATGTAGTTGTCTAGACATCACTAGATGTATAGGCGTGAGATCATCTATTGTTTTCATATAGAAGAAACATAATAGGTACAACAATGAACCCCTACACATGCAAACGATTAGATGAGTTAGAAAAATGATGAACGGCAGACAAATTAAATATGGGGTGATTGGCTCGGCCCCATGGAAGTTTTCCATCGGTCACCAAGGTAAATCGGGAAGCGCTCGCGGTGGCAATCTAGAAGCCCAGTGTCCCAGGGTTCGCGCCCCATTTGGAGGAAAAATTCCTACAAAATGGACCGTAGCTGGGGATCGAACCGCAGATGCCTGAGTTAACAACTAGTTATCTTACTGCTGCATCATGCCTGAGTTAACAACTAGTTACCTGCAAAATTCTTTTTTTTTTTTTTTGATTAGATGAGTTAGGGAAGGAAAGACATTTTTTCATAAAGTGCCATAACTTTAACTCTTCTATTAAAACATGGTATGTGAAAACAAAGGACCCAAGCACGTACACTTACGCTTTGGTAATCCATATATTCAAATTTTACGATTCAAATTTTACGATCCGGCTAATCCTAGAAGTGATTGGCTTGATACCATAGAAAATTTTCATTGGTCATCAAGGTAAATCGGAAAATACAGATGAGTCATGACAGATGGCTTAGCGTCACAAGTAATTCGAACTCCTCAAGTATAGTGTGCCCTGAGTGAGATTCGGATTCTCATTGTCTAGAGAACTCATCCCATCACTTACCACGGACTGTAGCCCCGGGGCACTTAAAAGATAGGATGGGGATGGGCATGCCATCATTGAACAAGCTAAAATTACATTCTCCATTGTATTCATAGGTCTTTCCAATTAACTCTGAACAGTTGAATGTAGCTTTGACAAAAGATGAGATTTTTAAGGCTCTTAGAAAATTAGGAAAGTTTAAGAGCCCGAGAGTAGATTCCTTAATTATGTGTTTCACTGATCGATGAAAAATAATTCAGTCGATGCTCTTATGTGTTTCACTGAAGCTTTGAATTGATTCCTTATTTGTAATCACAAATATTGATTGATAATGAGAACAGATTTGGCATTAGGAAGGCCTTCAAATTAGATCAATTGGCGGCTGATACATGAGTGTTTTCAAGCAGGCAGCATGTTAATGGAATCCAAGTCCACTTTTGTCGGTGAAAAATATAGCAAGCAATAAGTTTTTTCCCCTTCAAATTAGTCTGTGCAAAATAACATTTCTAGGAGACTAATTCCTAGCTTTATTCTAAAGCTCAAGTGCAAAGCAAGCCAATTCTTTTATTTCCCCAACTCTCAATTCGTTGTTGGCCATCAACAATGACAAGTCAAAGAATATTTTGATAACCTTAATGCAAACTAAACAAAGAATATACATACCAAAAAAAGAGAAAATTTTCACTCTATAATCAAACAAAAACATGAATTACACTGTAGCTGATGACAACTAAGACAGCAAAAGAATAGGATTATTCCCTAAAATTTAGTCCAAACAAAACAAACATAAACCTTGTTCCCAGTCCTCACTGCACAAGAGATTGATCTATGTATATATATATACACACGGAACCATCAGAACTTACATGCACCATAACAAGTACCAACTTGAACACAAGGTTTCCTCTGCAACGCACTTTAATAAGACATGAGTACGTACCCTTAATTAAGAAGATCGTTGAGGCACCTCAAGTTCTCATCAAAACTCATGACTCTTTCATCGCCGTTCATGGTGGTAGTAGTTACATTGTTGAACATGGAGTTATCCGGGTGATCAATACTGAGATCCGTGATCTGCGAGTGGCAGCTCCAATACGGCTCCACCTTGCACTGCTTCGTCATGCTGGACGACGATGTGCCATCGTTGTCGGCTTCATCTTGGTGCAAGTCGACTCCTGGGTTGGCGAGGAGGGAGTAGTAAGTAGAGGGTTGGCTTTGGAGGTTCAGAAAGAGTTGTTGTTCTATCTCGTCCATGCCCAGCATAGTGGAGAAGCTCGTCACCGTCCGAGGAGGGTTTGCTTTGAAATCGTAGGCTTCATCATTGTCGATCAAGCTTGATCTAGGGATTTGATTCAGAAAATCCGGAAGAAGGAGTTGATCATTTCCAAAAGAGTAGATCCTCTGTAAGCCACGCCCAGCAGCTACTTCTGGGCGTTCCTTTGACTGCTCAGCGTTCTTGTTCAACACCCTACAAACAGTCCATTCATCCTGCACCGGTAGAATGCTAAACATATTTTACACCACAGGAATAATCCGATCGAGCAAAACATGGCGTCGTGATATTATTAAATTACCTTGGCAGATTTGGGGAGGTGGGGGAGAGAAAATTTGCCTTCGAGCCGGAACTCGTGCATCACCCAAGTGCTCTTCTGTCCCTTGGGAGCCCTTCCCTTGTAGAACACAAGAGTCTTCTTGAAGCCCACAAGAACACCTTTTCCCTTGTAGATTTCCTTATCCTTTCCCGTGGCTTTCCAGTAGCCAGCCTCTGTGGCCCTGTTGGTCCTCATCCCAGTTGGGTACTTTTTGTCCCTGTGGCAGAAGAAGTACATCTCCCTCCCTCCCATCTTTGCCTTGCCTGCGAGAAAGATTAGAATTCTGATCAATCGATCGCAAACAGCTAGCTAGCTAGAGAAAGAAAGAAGGATCGAAGCAAAGTAAGTAGTAGCTACTTGGAAGATCCCATGGCTCAGACTTGTTCAAGTCCACCTCGCCTATGGCAACTGCTGTGAAGGAACGGTCGAGGATCTTTGGTGCGAGGTAGCAAATGATGATCTCTTCATTTGTGGGGTGGAACCGGAAGCCCGGGGGCAAAACTAAGCACTCCTCTTCCATGTACGTCGTTGCAGCCGGCCACGGTAAGACCTGAAAAAGCTACACAAATTCCAAGAACAAGGAAATTAGACAAAAGGGCTTCGATGTGATTTGGAGGAGAGTTTAAGAAAGAAGAGAATGGAGACGAGAGACTTGATGTTAAAAAGGCACTGAGTCAGTTTTCTAACGCTGCATTCTTGCTGGCATCGGCGTCATCCCCATAATATTCTATTCCTGTTCTAATATTTAATAAGCTTGTTGGTCCTGTCCTTCTCGCTCTGTGTCACAACTCGTCTTTTTCTTGGTAATTTCAATCTCGTGAAGCAGTTTCCAGGAATCAACCGCTCCTCGATCGAAATCGACTCTCCATCATTAGCAGGCAGATTTAAATAGTCTGGTCAAGTGCAGAATGATGAACGGAGATATTTTGTTTCGTTTCTTCACCCGTTCAAACTCTAGAATCATTAAGCTTAATTTGAAAAGATATTTTCTTTGAAAGCTTATAGCACGCTGCAGACATGGCAATGGAAAAAGTTGACCAATTCACAGGGCAAGCGAATCAAATTGATCACGAACAAGGAGTAGTCAAAAGGAGGAGTTACATGGCTTCGTGATTTGATTAATTAGTTGGCTATTTGAGTTCCTGCAGTACCATGCATTCACAACAACGTTAAAAGTTTCACAGGGCACATGATTTGGAATATGTCAAACGACGGACAAAAAAATAATTAATCAGATTTTTTCAACTTCGAACGATCAGTTCAGTCTTATAAAAAATTTTCAATAAATCGGGAAGTACTCGTGGCTGACGGTCCAGAAACCTAACATCTCAAAATTCACGCTCTATTTTTAAAAAAAATCCTATAAAATAGACAGTAATGGATAAGAGCACGAATTAAGATTAACAATGTTAAGGAATTAATTAATTGTCCATGCTAAGGGAGAGGACGCAACCAAAAGATAGATAGATAGGAGGGCAGATCCTCTGTCCCACTTTTTTCACTGTCCCGTCTGTCCCACTCATCGATGATAGTCGACAAATCATTCAATCGTCGATCGGATACCATCAATGGCCTCCGACCGTCGTCTCGAATAAAACTATACCTGGGGGGCATGGTGAACCCGTCAGGATCGCCGCAATTGTGATTTCGTTGGATTCACCGTCGAATCTTGTGAGATTGTAATTGTGACGATTTCGATCAATTCACTGTCCTCCCAGGATATCGTTTGATTCAGAACCATTATAAAAAATCATCAATGGTATCCGATCGACGATCAAACGACTCATCGATCATCATCGACGAATATAAATAAACGGGATAGAAATCTCCTGAGACAGAGGACCCGCCTGGATAGATAGGAATATGCTAATCTTAATATCTAAAGTGCACATGCATCTGGAATGATATGTGGACCCTGGCCAGATTTAGTTGGAAGCGTGAGATGGGTAGGTCCTGACTCTGCCCTGACTTAATTGCAGGCGTGTGGGATCAATGAAAAAAAATACAAGAATTTTTTGATAAATTTGAAAAATGCACATGTAGAGCCATGACAATCAATATTTTCAGAATCGCTATTCATAAAAAGAAATCGATAATAAAACGTAACTAAATTTTAAATTACTGATTTATTATTTAAACGTCTAACCATCACATTCGGGTCGGGGAACACATAGGGTCAACAAAAGATAGGATGGATGACGGCTCACTCAGCTCAATAATAATGAGGTGCAGTACAAGATTGGCCACAATAATGCATCTCTTGTCAGTTTCATTCCCTCTTATTCCTCTTCTCATTAGTCCTCAACTTATACCATGCTGTGGCATTAATTCAGACACTTCGTAAGCAGAACTATTTCTCTCAGCTCTTAATTAGTGTGGCAATTTACCAAAAGGCCCATTTAAATTTCAGAAAGTCTCAAATATTATCGCATATCATATTTTGCATTTTATAAACAAAACATATTTCTTTTCCAAACACCTTTCTCATCTACTACAATCACAAATCAAAATGAAAAACTAATTTCTTTACGTAAATTAAACCGACTCAAATCAAGATAAAAATATATAAAAACTTAATTATTTCATCAACCACTTTTATATAAAAGTCATCGATAATATTAAAATTTTCATCTTTATATTAAATTAATACTTTCACTCCCAATTACTTCCTTAACTTATCTATATATATAATTTTTAATTTTTCGAGCATTTTAAGTTCATTAATAAATTTTAATAAGTTATTAATTGTATTAAAGAGCTCGGACTTATTTAAATTGGTATTGTTACATTTTTAATGATCCTCTAAATTTATTTATATTATATTGTAATTTTACAATCTTAATAAAAATAAAAAATTAAAATTACAAAAAACATTAATAATTTTTTTTGTTTTTCTATTTTTAATAGCTTATTATAAGAGAGAGAGAGAGAAAAAGTAAAACAAAAAAAAGAGAGAATAGAAAAAAAAAATTAAAAATCCCCTTGGAATTGTTTTAGTGAAAGTAGCTCTAAGGTGGAGCTATTTTGACCAAAATAATTTTAAGTAGCTAAAAAAGTGAAAGATGAAGCGGTTTGGTCCAATAAGTTCCTTTCATTTTCTTGAATTTTATCATGAACAAAAACTTTTAACTCATGACTCTATCGGTCTGAAAAACTAATTAAAATTTTTAGTTTTCTTTATTTTCGTCACAATGTTATATTTGGAACTAGAAGCCTCTGATTTACTCTAGGACAGTCTTAATAGTTTCTTTATACTCTTGTGATCTTATCTATACTAAAATTTTAGAATTCAAAAACATTTAAACCATCAATGAGTTCAAACTCATTGGTGAATTTAGACAATCGGATTCCATCCAAACTAGGTATAGTAGGTTCTTTGTACTCTCATTGATGAATCTAGACAATCAGATTCCATCCAAACTAGTTATAATATATAGGTTCTTTCTACTCTCTTGAGTATCAGTATATCCCAAAATTCTTGATTTATGACCCTATTATTCTGGAGAAACTATTTAAAAATTTAATTTTCTTTAGTTTTAGCACAATATATCACATCTGGACATAAACCCCTCTAATTCACTCGAGGTCATCATCAATAGCTTCTTTGAACTTTCCTAATCTTGTTCATGCTAAAATATTAGAATTATAGAAGCATTTAAGTCATCAATAAATTTTAGCTAAAACTTATTAATGGACCTAGATCAGGTAAATTCAGTCCAAACCTAATCGAATAGGTTCTTTAAACACCTCCAAGTCTCCCCATAATCCAAAAATCTTGACTCATGACCCCTATCAATTTAGAGAAATTATTTGAAAAAATTTAGATTTTTTTTTTTTACTTTTGACCCCTATCAATGAGTTATGATCAAAACTCATTGATAACTTAAATGCTTCTGAAATCCTAAAGGTTTAGCATATACAAGTGATCCGGGTGAGTAAGTTTGCAGAGGGGGTCAAGGGCCCGGTCGGGTTAGGTCTAGGTCAAATGGGGTTAAGCCGAGTTAACCTTGGTCTAATGAGCCGGATATGAATCTGGGCAGGAGGAGTAGAAGTCGAGATAAGTAGAGCCCTGGAGCGGGGTTGGTCATTCGGGGTCGGGCACCCGGGATCGGTCACTCGAGGTCGGACACTAGGGGTCAGTCACCCAAGGTTGGGCACCCGGGGTCGGTCACCTGAGGTCGGCCACTCGGGGTCAGACACCCAGGGTTAGCCACCCGGGGTCGGCCACCCAGGGTCGGGCACCTGGGGTCGGCCACTCGAGGTCGGTCACCCAAGGTTGGGCACCCGGGGTCGGCCACTCGGGGTCGGTCACCCAAGGTTGGGCACCCGGGGTCGGCCACTCGGGGTCGGCCACTCGAGGTCGGCCACCAGGGGTCGGTCGCCCCAAGTCGGGCACTCCGAAACCGCTCCAAGAACAGAGATGACTGAGAGACCATGCTCGCCCGACCAACCCAGACTGTAAGTCGGTATGAGCCGACCGGATGGGCTTTAGCAATTAAAGAGTTATCTCAATGGTAAGTCTCTGACATAATCATTGCCTGACAGAGCCGCCAAGCATTAATGGGGTCAGAGGTGACAACTCCTGTAGATTGTCAGGCGGCTGTGACATTCTCACCCAGCAGCTAAAGCTACCATTAACTAAGTCTGACACTGATTTGCTCTTAATGAGATAAGATAGCTCTGACATGGCAGAGGGCCTCCTCCTCTCCTATATAAACCCCCCTTGGGGCTCCAAAGAGGGGATCGTTGTCATTTTGCAACCTCAACTCCACTTTGTGCCCCCCATTTTGGTTCGACCCGAGTGAGTAATATTTGACCCATGGTTGAGCCAGACCCCGACCCCCCACGCTACAGCAGACCGGGTCGTCTTGGTCAGACCGAGTCAGCCGATTGAGAACCAATCTTCACTTGTCGACAGGATCAAATTTGGCGCCGTCTGTGGGAATTCAGCCTGATCGAAAGTTGAAGATGAGCGACTCCAACCGGGTGTCATTACTTTTTCACAAGAAGACCTTGATTTGCTGATAGCAGCTAAAGCTCAGAAGTTAGTAGTAGAGCAGAAGATGGACACCTGCCCGATGTAGGAGGGCCCTGCCGAGCCAACGACTCACGCTGGCACAGAAGGAGTTCGCCCGGGTGACAACCCTTATTTTCCCAGAGCACTCTTCGGCCCAGCGGAAGGGGCAGGGCAGTCTGACCCTCAAGAAGTTTCTTCCAGCCAGGCCAGAATCAACAAAGGGAAGGCCCCCATCAGCCAAGCCCCGGCTAATCACACCAGGTTCCCCTTCTCCAGCCAAGTCCTGCAAGAACCGGTGCCCAAACACTTCAGACTCTTATCAATCCCTGAATATGGAGGGACGACAGACCCAGAGGAACATTTGATGAAGTTTGAGAACGCAGCATTGTTGCATCAATACTCAGATGGCATTAAGTGTCGAGCCTTCCTGACCACCTTCGCCGGGCCGACTCAGCACTGGTTTGAAAGACTACCGGAAGGGTCTGTGAGGGAGTTTGCTGATTTCAAAAGACTGTTCTTCCAACACTTTGCGAGTAGCAAGAGGCACCACAAGACCAGTTTGATCCTCTTTGACTTGAAGCAGAACCCCAAGGAACCCTTGCGGGTTTACATCAAAAGGTTTAATCAAGTAGCATTGGATGTGCCTACTGCCACCTCAGAAGTGCTAATCAGTGCCTTTGCCCAAGGCCTACAGGAGGGAGAATTCTTCAGGTCACTGATCCGAAACCCCCCAAAAGACTTTGAAAGCCTCCTAGGCAAGGCTACCAAGTATGTAGATATGGAAGAGGCACAAGCCGCCCGACGACAGGAAGTCAAACCCGCACTAGTGATCCCTCACCCTCAGAGGACCACACCCCCTGGCGGACCCCTCAGGAGCCCCCGAGCCATGGGACATAGGCTGGGAGTTGAGCGAGGAGTGGTCCAACAGGTGCCCCAAGGATGCCTCCCTGCCAGATGGCAACCCTATTGTTCCTTCCACAACAGCCACACCCACGACCTTCAGGACTGTTGGCAAGCCAGTCGGGGGCGAGCCCGACCTGGCCGATGAAGCCCCAGAGGAGCTCATAAGGGAGGTGCCCGAGGTCGAGGCAGAGCACAGCCGAACCAACAAGATCCTAACGCTCAAGTGACCCCTCCTGCAGCACGACAATTGTTCCCGACACCCAGCTCTCCTGGTCAGGGAAGTGCGAATGAAGAGCAGGCTAACCAACAGAATGCTATGCATGGATTCATTAATGTTATCTCTGGTGGCCTTACCTATGGAGATTCCAACCGAGCTCGTAAGTCCTAGGTCAGACGTTTGGAGATCTATCAAGTAGGCAGTAGTCCTACCCAAGCCCAAGAACTGCAAATTAGTTTTAGCCCTCAGGATTTACAACGTGTGGAAGTGCCCTATGATGACGCGCTGGTCATTACAGCGGTCATAGCAAATTACCAAGTCCACAGGACCATTGTAGATACTGGGAGCTCAGTTAACATTCTATATATGAAGGCGTTTGAGCAGTTGCAGATTGAGGCCAGTGAGTTACAGCCTGTGGCCACACCCCTATTCGGATTCACGGGAAATGAAGTTCAGCCTATAGGCCAAATCAAGTTGGCCATCTCACTCGGGGAAGAGCCTCTGAGGAGAACCCGGTGGTCAACCTTCCTGATAGTGGATGCACCCTCTGCCTATAATGTTATCCTGGGTAGATCGGCGCTCAATGAGTTCAGAGCGGTGACATCCACCTTCTATTTGAAAGTAAAGTTTCCAGTGGGTGACCAAGTGGGAGAAGTAAGAGGAGATCAAAAAGTGGCGCGTCGTTGTTATGTTGATGATGTACGAACGGAGGTAAGGAAGGCATTCCGAGCCCCCCCCCCCCAGCTAGCTGCAACATGGTGCAGCCCTCTCCTTGGGCTGAGTTGATAGAAGAGAAGGAAGAGATCCAGCTCTTACCGGACCGAGAAGAGACTAAGGTGAAAATAGCTCCGGGGCTACAGCCTGACCTCAAACAACAGTTGATAAAATGTTTAACTGAGAATCAGGATGTGTTCGCCTGGTCCCAGCGAGATCTGAAAGGAGTTAGGCCAGAGGTCATGGAACACAAGCTACATGTCTATCCTGATGCCAGGTCGGTGAAGCAGAGGAAGAGAGACATTAGTCCTGACCAGAACAAGATCATTCAGGCAGAAGTGGAGAGACTCTTGGACGCAAGGCATATTCGGGAGGTGCAATTCCCTGCCTGATTGGCAAATGTGGTATTAGTGTCCAAGCCGGATAACAAATGGAGAGTATGTATTAATTTCAGAGATCTTAACAAGGCTTGCCCCAAGGACTGCTATCCACTCCCCAGGATTGATCAGATGGTAGATTCCATCGCGGGGAGTGAACTCATTTGCATGTTAGATGCCTATCAAGGGTATCACCAAGTGTCGTTGTCTCCCAAGGATCAGGAGAAAGTTAGCTTCATCACAGCCGAAGGCACTTCTTGTTGGATCGGGTTGGACCGGCTAGAGGGGGGTGAATAGACGGGGAAAAATAAATTATGAAAGTGGAGGCACTCGTCTTTAAAAAAGAACTTGGTCGCAACTGAGAACGCTGCTTCCAAGGCAGTGGACGCTCAACAAAAATCTCCTTGTGGCGGAGAAGCCTTACAAAAATAACACGCTAGAGATTTTACAAGAATGAATAAAATGATTGATTTCTAAAGCAAAACCTCTAAGTCTATTTATAGCCTAAGAGAATAAATCTGGATTGTTGATCACTTTTCTCTTGGCCGTTAATCCATGGATGTAATCTGGATGGTTGATCTTGGATGGGATTAAACTGCATCCATTGGATTTGATTAAAGGATAATGTAACATTATCCTTGAGGTTTTAATTGTTTTAATTAAAACTTTATCTTTCCTCGAGATGGCTGTTGTAATTAAAACATTTTACTGCCATCGGCCTTTAGTCCAAATGGTAAGTGGGTTAGTGTGTGTTGTTGAGGTCTCGGGTTCGATCCTTCGTGGCACCAAATAATTTTCTCTTTTCTTTTGGGCGCTTGGACTAGTCTTTTTGATTCTTCGTCTTCTGGGTGATTTCCGGCCAACCGGAGTTAGGCTCACCCGAACCCGACTCCGGCCTTTCGCCCCTCGAGCGTCCTTCCTCCCGGCTTCTTGTCCCTCGGACACCGCGCACGTCCTTCTCGCTCCACCGGTGTACTCTTCCGCAGCATCCGCGTCCCTCGGATTGTACCGAGCCCGTCGGCTCACTTCCCCGTACAATCCTTCTCGTCCGCTACGTCTTACACTCGACTTCCTCCGTACCTAAGCTCCTGCACACTTAGCAGAGGGATTAAAACCAACAGGACCTAACCTAACTTGGTTGATCACATCAAAACCAACTGGGGCACCAACAACTGTTACACAGTCATGTCCTTTGGACTCAAGAACGTCGAGGCTACATACCATAGGCTGATGAACAAAGTATTCAAGGAGCAGCTCGGGAGGAACGTGGAAGTATATGTAGATGATATCCTCATCAAATCTCTTAAGGCAGCAGACCTGGTGGCTGACGTGAGAGAAACTTGTTGTACTCTCAGAAGGTATGGTCTTAAGCTCAACCCAGCCAAATGCTTGTTCGGAGCCAAGAGTGGGAAGTTCCTGGGTTACATTATGACTGAGCGACGAATTGAAGCTAAGCCGGGCAAGGTGAAAGCTCTGCTGGACATGCCACCACCTAGGAATTTGAAGGAGGTGCAGCGCTGATGGACCCAAAATAAACTGTCACGAATGTGGGTCCTCCAAATTTAGAATATGAATAAAAAAATGCTGGAAACCCTTTTTGCAACCAAAATATGAAAACGTAGTAAAGGGGTCACAGGTCGTATTTTTCCTCGGGACTAGTTGATGTTGTGTGATTCGAGCTCGTATTTATGTGTCGTTTGTTTTGGGTTTCAAATAAAATCTGGGGTTTTGGGTTGCAAATAAAAATGGGAAAAGCCATGAAAAGCAAGAACTCAACTAAATGAGCTAAACGAAACATGTCGATTGATGAACTTAACCAATGAACAACTCCATCAAGGCACTTAAACAATTTCGGAAGACCAATCTTAATTTCACATGCAAACAAACTCTAAACAAAGGAATAAGGCAGTGATAGCAATTTTCGGGAACAAACACACTCAACACAAATGCTAGCTACAAAATTCAGAAAATTAAGGCTTAAGCAAACTCCACTCGAACTAGCTACAATGTTTGGAAGCCGCTAATGCAGGGAAAATTCAGAAATGCTCGAATCCGATTCTAGCTGATTTTTGACACCATAGCACCCTAAAAATACCATAGAGCTTGATACAAAACAATGCATAAGCTGCCCTTTGATACAAAGTGCCAAAATTGACTTAACTTGATACAAGGAATAGAAAATCTGATGTGCCAAGAGGAATTGATGCTAAGTGCCCTAAACCATCACAAACAATTCGGAATTAACATGCAGGTCTGAAGGAATTCAGATAAAATCACTGATCAATCAAAATGAATCAAGGGCAGATAGGAAATGCAAGAAATCAGAAGGTGTGTGCAGAAATGCAGGGATAACATGTAAAATTCAGCAACTGAATTGGATGCTAAAGCCAAACAACAACTGAAATCTATTGCTCCACGCTAATATTCACATATGATTCCTAAGAACTCAATTCAATTGATTGTAAATGTAGGAACTGAGGCTGAAACACAACTGAACTGCCGAATGTGCAGAAACTGATGCAGAATTGATGCAAATGCAGAGTCGGATGCAGAATTTCAGCACTTAATTGAATGCCGAACAAGCAAACCAACAAATTGAAATCAATGCACTAATCTACAGTTCGAAAAGGACTGAGAAGAACCAAAGATTACTTGACACAACTCAGGAATTCGAAACTATAAATGGATTTGCAGATTTGAAACTGCAATTTTTGCAGAAGCAGAAATTTGGCACGCAGCAATACAGCTGAGTCCAATTTGCAGAAATTGATACCAGGGTTTTGGAAATGAAACAAACTGAAAGGTAAATTCAGAAAAAGAAGCTAAAGACAAGAACTGATATAAAGGAAGAAAGCTGATACGCAATGCTGTAATTGGAAAACAAATGTTGTAACTGAAAAATTGATACGCAACTAACAAACTGGCACGCAAGCTATTAAACATAAAAGGAACTGAAACTAAAATCTATTGTTCACTAAACGAGTTCCCTAGCTAATTACTTGCAGAACTAAAACCGAAATTAAGCTGAAACAATTAAGAAACGAAGTTAACTAATCTGCTGCAAAGACAGTAACAGAACAAGGTGCAGAAATAAAGATTACAGCTAATTAACTGAAAAACATCAAGAAATCTAAGCCTCAATCCTTCCCTAGCTCAAAAACTCCTTGTTCGTCACGCAAGGGTGAGCCTCGAACCCGCAAGCTCAGCAAATCAGTGGAAGAACCGTCTCTGCTATCGAATCCATCCAGACCCTGCTCAAGCTGAAAACTGCTTCCGATTTCTTCAACCACGCTGTGGTGGCTTGCGATTGGGATTAGGGAATGATCCGAACCTTCCAGGGAACCCCTCTGGATAGCTCGGATGCAATGGCGATGGTGCACAGCTGAGTTTGCTGAAATCAGATAACAGAGCTGCTGAAACCTCACGCAGCTCTGTTATTGGGCAAAATCTGATCTGAAAACCTCACAGAGTACTCTCTCCACTGACCTAGCACTTGTTCTAATGAAAGATCGAGGGGTCGCGCCTCGGATTGAAGAAAAAAACTGAAGAAGATGAAGAACAAACGAAGGAGATGACTGCTTGCGGCGAAGACGCGACGAAGGCTGAAGGCTATGGAGTTTCTGATTAAATACATAGGAATGGACGATCCAGATTGATTTGGATGAATCCAACGGCTGATCTTGCTCTGATCTGACCCAAACTTTCCAGATGTTGATCAATGGTCAAGATCTGCCTCGTGGTAGCTCGGATCCTCCAGATGTGCAACGGATGGTCCAGATCAACCTAATCTTTGAATGGACGATCTAGAGCCCTCCGAGCTTGATCCAACGGTTGATGAGCTCTGATTGGGATGAAAACTTCAGATCTTGATTAGAGTGCTTGATCAACTCTAACCCTAGCTCAGATTGCTTTAGATGGTCCCAGATGGCTCAGATCTAGCCGCTTTTGAATCGGACGACCCAGATTAATCCTAAGCTTGATAACTCGATCCGGGTCCACTTCCGACTCAAGTTTGACCCAATATGCCCTAGGTCCATGAACCTTTCATGCCTACAAAAATAAATCAAAAATTTAGTGGCCAAATAATCCAAATATGGGTAAATTTGCAATTAAGTCCAAAATAAGAGGAAGTTCTAAAACCTAGGGTAAAATCATAATTAAGCAAGTAAAACATGGGTCAAACATGGATTTTAGCAATTAAAATAATCAACAAAATGGTACTTATCAAGCGCCTGACTGGGAGAATCACAACGCTCTCTTGGTTCATCTCTCGATCGGCTGATCGGAGTCTTCCCTTCTTCAAAATTCTACGCAAAGCTACCAAGTTCCAGTGGGACGCTGAATGTGATCAAGCTTTTGAAGAATTGAAGTCCTACTTGGTCAGTCTGCCCGTCCTAGCTAAACTAGAGGACGGAGAGTCATTGTATGTATACTTGTCAGCCACTGAGCGAGTTGTGAGTGCTGTACTTGTAAAACAAAGAGAGACTGAGCAACAGCCTGTCTATTTCTTTGGGAATCTACTTAAGGAAGCCAAGTGTAGGTATAATACACTCGAGAATTATTCCGTTATGCTAAGTTTTATTATAACTAAATTTATAAAAACAAACATATCTCCCCTTTTATTATGGAATAAATTTTTTACAAGAAATTTATTATATAAATTTTTCTTATCATGGAAAAATCAATTTATAATTGATTTTATAAAATAAAATAAACCAATCCAAGGTTTATTTTAATTTCCATGAAAATAAATCTCTTTATATAAATTTCTTTATATAAATTTCTTTATATAAATTTATTTATCCATAATTTTATAAAACAAATCGCGCTTGATTTATTTTATAATTCAAACCAAATAAATTGGTTTCCCTCCTTGCTGTGGCCGGCCAAACCAAAGAGGGTGGGGACCCTCTTTGGCCGGCCAAACCAAGCCGCCTCCTCGCGAATTAAACTCATTTAATTCGTCCAATAATCCTTCAAAAGACTCAGCCATTTTAAGCTTCCGTTGCGCCTCTGATTAATTCAGATTCGACTTATTTCTCTTGATCAGAAAATCCAATTTTCAAATCGTTTTAAATCCCTCGGATTACTCGTAGTGCGTGTGACTAAATAGGCTTTCGATTTATGTTGGCCGTCTATAATCAACCAATTATAGAACGATCATGAGTGGCACCTAGTAGTACATCATGACCCCCAATTAATCGAAAGATCAACGGTTGACCTCAGAAATAATTCTGAAACCCTTCAACAGCTATAATGAGTCGTGCCTCATTCCCTTCACCATCTTATACCCACTTGGTTCAGGACACGGTCTATGTGTGTCAGTCCCCACTAGGCTGACTACGTCACACCTAGCCCAAGTAATGTCTTTCTCGTCCAACGGATTCTAATTACTCTCATGTTTCCTAGAGATTCATACTCGGAACATGTTGTGCTCTGGCCAGATGCTTCGAGTAACAATCCGACGATAGGCCTTGGGTATACATCTCCTCGCAAGGAGTGGTGAATCCTTTGTAGGCTGTTCAAACATCTTCGGGCACTTCGGCTTATACCCAACCATCCTGGGTCCACACCTCCTTAGAGATGCTTGCTTAAGATGTCAAAGTATAAGTCTCCGTGACCAAGATGACTTGAACACCGCAAGTCAAAGGAACATCGCACTTAAGCTGCAGTAAGAACTTTCATTCACATATCTATATGTAGATTACCATATGAAGTCTTACAGCTAGTCACTCCAATGAACTAGTTCCCTTAACTAGCATCCATGTTTATCTCCGGACATCCCAATGTCACCAGCCAGTGAGAATCAGCTGATTAGAGAATAACCCATGCTAGTCTCAACAGAATTGATAGTGTCTGTATTTATCAATTCATCGACTAGGGACAATTTCAATACTTCACAATTGCACATGTAGAGATAATCACTAGTTGTGAATTCATCACAAATTCTCTCATGCTGTGAATTGTATTGCGGACATTCAGTAAATGAGTTCAAGATCTCAATCAAATACATGAACATGTATACTCAAATAGTGAATATTCATTTATTAAAGTAAATGATTACAATCATAAGGCGATTGCCTAAGGACACTTCTCTCATATTACTAACAAACTCCCACTTGGCCTAATGCCAATCGCTACGGTATCCAATACCACAGGCTCTAACATAACCCTCAAACTTGCTTTGAGGCAAGGCCTTAGTTAAAGGATCCGCTAAATTCCTTTCAGTGGGAATCTTCTCAATTTGTATATCATTCCTACTTATAATCTCTCTGATCAGATGATAGCGGCGAAGCACGTGTTTGGATCGCTGATGAGATCTTGGTTCCTTTGCTTGTGCAATAGCTCCATTGTTGTCACAGTAAACCGGTATTGCTTCATCTATGGTTGGAACCACACCAAGTTCTGAGACAAACTTCTTGATCCAGACTGCTTCTTTTGCTGCTTCCGAAGCCGCAATATATTCCGCTTCCGTGGTAGAATCCGCTACAGTGTCTTGCTTGGAACTTTTCCAACTTATTGTGCCTCCATTCAAAGTAAATACGTATCCAGACTGAGATTTGGAGTCATCCTTATCTGTCTGGAAACTGGCATCTGTATACTCACGTATTACCATATCTCCTTCTCCATATATTAGGAACACATCCTTAGTTCTTCTTAAGTACTTAAGGATTGTTTTGACAGCCGCCCAATGATCCATTCCTGGATCAGACTGGTATCTGCTCGTGACACTCAGAGCATACGATACATCGGGCCTAGTACATAACATGACATACATGATAGATCATATCGCGGATGCATAAGGAATCTTATTCATGCAAATCCTCTCGTCTTCTGTGCGCGGACACATAGACTTTGAAAGGTTGATCCCATGCCTAATGGGAAGGTAACCTTTCTTGGATTCCGACATGCTAAACCTTTTTAGCACTCGGTCTATATATGTAGACAGCGACAGACCAAGCAACCGTTTTGATCTATCTCTATAGATTCTAATCCCAAGGATATAGGTTGCTTCTCCCAGGTCTTTCATGGAGAAAGTTTTGGACAACCAAATTTTAATTGATTGTAAGACTGATATATCGTTTCCTATAAGCAATATGTCATCGACATATAACACTAGGAATACGACTGTACTCCCACTAACCTTCTTGTACACACAGGGTTCGTCAGGATTTTGTGAGAAATTAAACTCTTTGATTGTCTCATCAAAATGGATGTTCCAGCTCCTGGATGCTTGCTTCAGTCCATATATGGATCGTCGAAGCTTGCATATTTTGGTTTTATCAACCGATGTGAAACCTTCAGGTTGTATCATGTATACATCCTCAAGCAGGTTTCCATTAAGGAAAGCTGTTTTCACATCCATTTGCCATATCTCATAATCATGATGAGCTGCTATGGCCAGGAGCATCCGAATGGATTTAAGCATAGCTACTGGCGAATAGGTTTCGTCATAATCAATTCCTTGTTTCTGACGATATCCTATTGCCACTAATCTAGCCTTAAAGGTAACTACATTACCTTCCATGTCGGTTTTCTTCTTGAAAACCCACTTGCACCCTATGGGCTTAATCCCTTCAGGTGGGTTAACCAAGTCCCATACTTGATTTTCGTACATGGAATCCATTTCCGACTTCATGGCTTCAAGCCATTTGTCCCTTTCTGAACTTTTCAGAACATCTTCATAACTGATAGGTTCGTCATCGCTTATGAGTAACATGTCGTTCGATTCACTTATGAGAAATCCGTATCTCTCTGGAATATTGCGTGTCCTATCAGACCTACGAAGAGGAGGTGTTGTTTTAGGTTCAACTGATAGCTCATCACTATGAGTTATCGATTGTGAGTCTAGACTAGGTGTCTCTGTAATGTCTATTGGAGTTTCTTGAACTTCATCAAGTTCAATGTCACTCCCACTATTTTCTTGTAAAAGAAATTCTTTTTCCAGAAATACAGCATGCCTTGAAACAAACACCTTTTGCTCCAAGGGATGATAGAATTGGTAACCCTTCGTTTCCTTAGGGTATCCAATAAATAGACATTTATCAGACTTAGCATCCAATTTGTCTGATACAGTCCGCTTCACATAAGCAGGACAACCCCATATCTTAAGGTGAGTTAAGTGGGGTTTCTTGCTATTCCATATCTCATATGGAGTAGTAGAGACTACCTTGGTCGGGACTCTGTTTAGCAAGTAAACAGCTGTCTTAAGTGCATGGCCCCAAAAGGATTTTGGAAGAGTTGCATGGTTCATCATGGATCTAACCATGTCCATCAAGGTTCGGTTACGCCTTTCAGATACACCATTATGCTGTGGTGTATACGACGGAGTCCATTGAGACAATATCCCATTGTCCCTAAGATAATCTTGAATCTCTTGACTCAAGTATTCACCACCCCGATCGGATCGAAGTATCTCAATACTTTTGCCAAGTTGTTTCTCTACTTCATTTCTGAATTCTTTGAATTTCTCAAAAGCTTCAGATTTGGGTTTCATCAAGAACACATACCCGAATCGTGAGTGATCATCGATAAAGGTGATGAAGTAGCTATAGCCTCCTTGTGCAAGAGTTGACATTGGTCCACATACATCAGTATGTATTAGACCAAGCAATTCTCCCACTGGATTACCTTTTCCGGAAAAGGGTAATTTGGTCATCTTGCCTTTTAAGCATGATTCGCATGTATCAAATGAACCGGGTTCAAATGATTCCAGAATTCCACATCGGTGTAATTCGGTCATGTGTTTCTTACTTACATGGCCAAGACGACAATGCCATGTGTAGGAGTCTATTCGATTATCTATTCGAGCACGTTTGTTGCTGACTTCGATATTGAAAACGTCATCGGATAAATCTAACGTGTAAATACCATTGCACAAAGTTCCGGTCTCATAAAGAATGCCATTTAAAGTTATGTAACAACAATTGTTACTAAAAGTTAAATGATAACCTTTTTCATTCAAACATGAAATAGATACAATGTTCTTTATTAACGAAGGAACAAAATAACAATTATCCAATTCTAAGACACGTCCAGTAGGGAGCTTTAGCAAATATGTTCCGATGGCAACAGCAGCAATCTTTGCTCCATTTCCAACTCGCAATTCGTTTCTCCTTGCTAGTAAAAACAAAATTGTGTTTGGATGTGCTTTTGAAATTTTCTATTGTTCTATAGCTTCCTTGTATTCTCCTAATCTTTTCTTTGTTGAAGTTTCGGGATTCCATCTGTGTTAAAGTTTTAGGATTCCAAAATCATTTAAGTCATCAATGATGAGTTTTGATCAAAACTCATTAATGAACCTAGACAAGTCAAATTCAGTCCAAACTTGATTCAATAGGTTCCTTCATCTTTCTTGAGTCTCACCTTGACTGAAATGTTAAATACCAAAATTTGATGGTTAAATTGCATAAAAAATGAAAGTTAATGGCTTAAAGCGAATTATCTAGAATCTGAGGGCCTTTTTTGCAAAATGACATCCCACTTATATTTTTTCCCCTCTCCTCTTTGTGTTTCCACACGACCCCTCATCGCCGACCTCCCTTACAGTTCCCATCCTCGCGCGACAACCATTGCCGCAAAGTTCTTCGCAACAACCTTCCTCCTCCCTTGAACAAAGCCAACGCCTTCTCACGCAAGCCTTTCCTCTCCCTGAACGAGCGACGATTTCTCCCTGCCTTGGAGCACCGGTGAAGGGAGTCGACCATCCTTGTCCAACTCCGGCGCCGGCGGGTTGAAGGTGAGTAAGAGTTTGTTTCGTGGTTAGCGACTCTTGTCCCTGATCTTGATCGTGAGCTTGATTTAGAAGAGAAATTTGTGATTCTTCTAAATCTTCTTGATCATAACTAGAGCTTGTCGTGAAACCATGTTGAGCATTGATTTGCCAAGTAGGATCGCGTTTTCTATTTATTTCAAAATATGGAGATGATTGGTGAGTAATTCACTTAATGATTCAACATGTAAATAAATATGAGCAAAAATCTTAATAATGGTTTAGCGTCTAGTTTAGCTAATTTATTTATTATATAAATAGCTAAATTGTGTCTGTGATACAGAACATTGATCGGATACGTTCTTTTGTTCGTGAAGGGCTCTCTCCAATACATATATTACATTTACGAGGCGGATACTTCTTCTTTGATTCTATAGTTTCTTTTACCTTAAATGCATGATTATTATACTTTCTGAGTAGGTTGATTTACCTTGACTCCATTTTACTTGTTTTTCTGTTTGATATTTATTCTTACTTGATCTTTAAGTAGTAATCCAAAATGTTCAGTTATACAGTCTCAACTCTTGATTTCTGATCTAAAAAGTATTGCTTGTACGCGTGTATTTTAGAACTATTATTTGACCTATCTAGGGTTTGGTTGACATTAGATATATCTTATCCAGTAGATTAGTTATATGTTTTGACATTGATTAAATGCATGTGTATCATATTGATTATATGATTTTGGTTTGATTGAGGTTGTGTATATTAGTAACATGCACCATAATATTGTTTGCATGCTGATGATCATTGGCTCATTTATAGTTGAGATGGATCATTGGTCATATTTTCTATTGTGCTACGCTCAGTTAGAGTTATGTACAGACAACTGATGCCCCCAGGTGTTAGGGGTCCCCACAGGTATTTTGGGGTTTTATAGTCATAGGTATTATGGCTTTTCGTGCATAGTCACAGGTATTATGACTTTTCTGCATAGCCACAGGTTTTTGGCGGTTGTATCTTGTCCACCCAACCTACCTAATATTGCAGTAGTTGGTGTGTGTACAGAGCAGGTCATTGCATCATATGCATATTATGCATTATGCATTTGCTTGTGTTTAATGTATTTGTTTGAGCTATGATTGCTGCATTTGATTGACACACATATTCGATTATGATTTGCATTTGTTATATGATCTAGATCTGCTCAACAATATGAGCAGTTTATTGAGGTATTATGAGGATTTTTGATCATGCCCTTGCCTATTATATTGATTTTCAAGTATGTTTATGTATTTGATTTATGTTCTTTATTTCAGAGACTATATACTTTTGTTTCTAGATACTTATTTTATCATTTTTTATATACCATGCATTTATCTATTCTTATACCTGCAGAGTCCGCCCGAACTCACCACCCCTTGCCTTTATTTTTGTTTCAGGTAGTTGATAGCTGTGACTCTACCGCCAGGAGAGGATTTCACCTGTCAATCCCCCTCTTGAGTGTTTTTAATTATTTTCGTACTTTCTTAGTAATCTTATCTTATTTATGTCGCTTTAGTTTTGTTGTCATTATGGATTATATTTTATTTTCTATGGGCTTGTATTTATTTATTTTCATTAGACTTTTGATTTGTTGCATTTAGTTTACGAAAATGTATTATGCTTATTATTCATTAGACATATTATTTAACTGCATGGTGACTTATCTTTATTTCTTATTGTTATGATTTTGTGAATGCCAGCCTAGTGTGGCTGTGCTTAATTATATATTGAGATGGATGTAAATAAGTTTCAGATTGTCCATCGTACAGGGGAGGTGTTGCTCGATTTTTAGCAAGCATGAGTTTCTAGGGCGTGACATAAAAGCTCTTCACTCATGCCCCCTATCAATCTAGTTAAATTATTTAAAAAAATTCAGCCTTCTTTAATTTTGATACAGTATCATATTTGGACCTAAACATCTTTGATTAACTCAAGGATAGTACCAAAAGATTCCTTACAATCTCCTAATCTTGTATATGCTAAAGCTTTAGGATTTCAGAAGCATTTAAGTTATCAATGAGTTTTGATCATAACTCATTGATAGGGGTCAAAAGTAAAAAAAATTTAAAATTTTTCAAATAATTTCTCTAAATTGATAGGGGTCATGAGTCAAGATTTTTGGATTATGGGGAGACTTGGAGGTGTTTAAAGAACCTATTCGATTAGGTTTGGACTGAATTTACCTGATCTAGGTTCATTAATAAGTTTTAGCTAAAATTTATTGATGACTTAAATGCTTCTATAATTCTAAAATTTTAGCATGAACAAGATTAGGAAAGTTCAAAGAAGCTATTGATGATGACCTCGAGTAAATTAGAGGGGTTTATGCCCAGATGTGATATATTGTGCTAAAACTAAAGAAAATTAAATTTTTAAATAGTTTCTCTAAACTAATAGGGTCATAAATCAAGAATTTTGGGATATAGTGATACTCAAGAGAGTAGAAAGAACCTATATATTATACCTATTTTGGATGGAATCTGATTGTCTAGATTCATCAATGAGAGTAGAAATAACCTACTATACCTAGTTTGGATGGAATCCAATTGTCTAAATTCACCAATGAGTTTGAACTCATTGATGGTTTAAATGTTTTTGAATTCTAAAATTTTAGTACAGATTAGATCACAAGAGTATACAGAAACTATTAATACTGTCCTAGAGTAAATCAGAGGCTTCTAGTTCCAAATATAACATTGTGACGAAAATAAAGAAAACTAAAAATTTTAATTAGTTTTTCAGACCGATAGAGTCATGACTTATGAGTTAAAAGTTTTTGTTCATGATAAAATTCAAGAAAATGAAAGGAACTTATTGGACCAAACCGCTTCATCTTTCACTTTTTTAGCTACTTAAAATTATTTTGGTCAAAATATCTCCACCTTAGAGCTACTTTCACTAAAACAATTCCAAGGGGATTTTTTTTCTATTATCTCTTTTTTTTTTGTTTTACTTTCTCTCTCTCTCTCTCTTATAATTAGCTATTAAAAATAGAAAAACAAAAAAAATTATTAATGTTTTTTGTAATTTTAGTTTTTTATTTTTTTATTAAGATTGTAAAATTAAAATATAATATAAATAAATTTAGTGGATCATTAAAAATGTAACAATACCAATTTAAATAAATCCGAGCTCTTTAAGACAATTAACAACTTATTAAAATTTATTAATAAACTTAAAATGCTCAAAAAATTAAAAATTATATATATAGATAAGTTAAGGAAGTAATTGGGAGTGAAAGTATTAATTTAATATAAAGATGAAAATTTTAATATTATCGATGACTTTTATATAAAAGTGGTTGATAAAATAATTAAGTTTTTATATTTTTTATCTTGATTTGAGTTGGTTTAATTTACGTAAAGAAATTAGTTTTTAATTTTGATTTGTGATTGTAGTAGATGAGAAAGGTGTTTGGAAAAGAAATATGTTTTGTTTATAAAATGCAAAATATGAAATGCGATTATATTTGAGACTTTTTGAAATTTAAATGGGCCTTTTTGGTAAATTGCCACACTAATTAAGAGCTGAGAGAAATAGTTCTGCTTACGAAGGGTCTGAATTAATGCCACAGCCGTGTATAAGTTGAGGACCAATCAGAAGAGGGAATGAAACTGACAAGAGATGCATTATTGTGGCCAATCTTGTACTGCACCTCATTATTATTGAGCTGAGTGAGCCGTCATCCATCCTATCTTTTGTTGACCCTATGTGTTCCCCGACCCGAATGTGATGGTTAGACTTTTAAATAATAAATCAGTAATTTAAAATTTAGGTATGTTTTATTATCGATTTTTTTTAATGAATAGCAATTCTGAAAATATTGATTGTCATATGTGCATTTTTCAAATTTATCAAAAATTTCTTGTAAGAGCAAATCCATCGTCTTAGACCTGATTTTTTTTCCCGTTGACCCCGCCCACCTGCAATTAAGTCTAAGCGGCAGAGCCAGGACCTCAGGAAACTTGCATGAATGGAAGTCCTAAATTCGATAATACCTAACCATCCCACGCTTCCAACTAAATCTAAGCCAGGACCCCACATATCATTCCAGATGCATGTGCACTTTAGATATTGAGATTAGCAGATTCCTATCTATCCAGACGGATCCTCTATCTAAGAAGATTTCTATCCCGTCTATCTCATATTTGTCGACGATGATCAACGAGTCGTCTGATCATCGATCGGACATCATCAATGATTTTTTATCGTCGTCATGAATCAAACGATATCCTAGGAGGACGGTGAATCGGTTGAAATCGTCATAATTGCAATCTCGCAGGATTCGACAATGAATCCAGCGAGATCATAATTGCGGCGATCTCGACGGATTCATTATGCTCCCCGGGATATAATTTAGTTCGGGATGGTGGTCGGAAGACGCCGGTGGTATCCAATCGATGATCGAAAGACTTGCTAACTATCGTCGATGAGTGGGGCAAATGGGATAGGAGGAAAAAGTAGGACAGAGGATCTGCCCTTATATCTATCTATCTTTTGGTTGATGTTCTCTCCCTTAGCATGGACAATTAATTAATTAATTCCTTAACATTGCTAGTCTTAGTCCGTGCTCTTATCCATTACAGTCTATTTTATAGGATTTGTGTTTTTTTAAATAGAGTGTAAATTTTGAGACGTTAGGCTTTTGGATTGTCTGCTATAAGTATTTTTCAATTTATCCTGACGATAACAAAATTTTTTTATAAAATTAAATTAATCGACGTCCGAAGTTGAAAAATTTTCATTAATCATTTCTCTTATCCGTTGTTGGACATATTCCAAATCATGTGCCCTGTGAAACTTTTAACGTTGTTGTGAATGCATGGTACTGCAGGAACTCAAATAGCCAACTAATTAATCAAATCACGAAGTCATGTAACTCCTTTTGCCTACTCCTTGGTTCGTGATCAATTCTTGCCCTGTGAATTGGTCAACTTTTTCCATTGCCATGTCTGCAACGTGCTACAAGCTTTCAAAGAAAATATCTTTTCAAAGCTTAATGATTCTAGAGTTTGAACGGGTGAAGAAACGAAACAAAATATCTCCGTTCGTCATTCTGCACTTGACCAGACTATTTTAATCTGCCTGCTAATGATGAAGATGTCGATTTCGATCGAGGAGCGGTTGATTCCTGGAAACTGCTGAATGAGATTGAAATTACCAAGAAAAAGACGAGTTGTGACACAGAGAGAGAAGGACAGGACCAACAAGCTAAGCTTATTAAATATTAGAACAGGAATAGAATATTATGGGGATGACGCCGATGCCAGCAAGAATGCAGCGTTAGAAAACTGACTCAGTGCCTTTTTAACATCAAGTCTCTCGTCTCCATTCTCTTCTTTCTCAAACTCTCCTGCAAATCACATCGATCGAAGCCCTTTTGTCTAATTTCCTTCTTCTTGGCATTTGTGTAGCTTTTTCAGGTCTTACCGTGGCTGGCTGCAACGACGTACATGGAAGAGGAGTGCTTAGTTTTGCCCCCGGGCTTCCGGTTCCACCCCACAAATGAAGAGATCATCACTTACTACCTCGCACCAAAGATCCTCGACCGTTCCTTCACAGCAGTTGCCATAGGCGAGGCGGACTTGAACAAGTCTGAGCCATGGGATCTTCCAAGTAGCTACTACTTACTTTGCTTCGATCCTTCTTTCTTTCTCTAGCTAGCTAGCTGTTTGCGATCGATTGATCAGAATTCTAATCTTTCTCCCAGGCAAGGCAAAGATGGGAGGGAGGGAGATGTACTTCTTCTGCCACAGGGACAAAAAGTACCCAACTGGGATGAGGACCAACAGGGCCACAGAGGCTGGCTACTGGAAAGCCACGGGAAAGGATAAGGAAATCTACAAGGGAAAAGGTGTTCTTGTGGGCTTCAAGAAGACTCTTGTGTTCTACAAGGGAAGGGCTCCCAAGGGACAGAAGAGCACTTGGGTGATGCACGAGTTCCGGCTCGAAGGCAAATTTTCTCTCCCCCACCTCCCCAAATCTACCAAGGTAATTTAATAATATCACGACGCCATGTTTTGCTCGATCGGATTATGCCTGTGGTGTAAAATATGTTTAGAATTCTACTGGTGCAGGATGAATGGACTGTTTGTAGGGTGTTGAACAAGAACGTTGGGCAGTCAAAGGAACGCCCAGAAGTAGCTGCTGCGCGTGGCTTACAGAGGATCTACTCTTTTGGAAATGATCAACTCCTTCTTCCTGATTTTCTGAATCAAATCCCTAGATCAAGCTTGATCGACAATGATGAAGCCTACGATTTCAAAGCAAACCCTCCTCGGACGGTGACGAGCTTCTCCACTATGCTGGGCATGGACGAGATAGAACAACAACTCTTTCTGAACCTCCAAAGCCAACCCTCTAATTACTACTCCCTCCTCGCCAACCCAGGAGCCGACTTGCACCAAGATGAAGCCGACAACGATGGCACATCGTCGTCCAGCATGAAGAAGCAGTGCAAGGTGGAGCCGTATTGGAGCTGCCACTCGCAGATCACGGATCTCAGTATTGATCACCCGGATAACTCCATGTTCAACAACGTAACTACTACCACCATGAATGGCGATGAAAGAGCCATGAGTTTTGATGAGAATTTGAGGTGCCTCAACGATCTTCTTAATTAAGGGTACGTACTCATGTCTTATTAAAGTGCGTTGCAGAGGAAACCTTGTGTTCAAGTTGGTACTTGTTATGGTGCATGTAAGTTCTGATGGTTCCGTGTGTGCGTGTGTGTGTGTGTGTGTGTGTGTGTGTGTGTGTGTGTGTGTCAATCTCTTGTGCAGTGAGGACTGGGAACAAGGTTTATGTTTGTTTTGTTTGGACTAAATTTTAGGGAATACTCCTATTCTTTTGCTGTCTTAGTTGTCATCAGCTACAGTGTAATTCATGTTTTTGTTTGATTATAGAGTGAAAATTTTCTCTTTTTTTGGTATGTATATTCTTTGTTTAGTTTGGATTAAGGTTATCAAAATATTCTTTTACATGTCATTGTTGATGGCCAATAACGAATTGAGAGTTGGGGAAATAAAAGAATTGGCTTGCTTTGCAATTGAGCTTTAGAATAAAGCTGGGAATTAGTCTCCTAGAAATGTTATTTTGCACCGACTAATTTGAAGGGGAAAAAACTTATTGCTTGCTATATTTTTCACCGACAGAAGTGGACTTGGATTCCATTAACATGCTGCCTGCTTGAAAACACTCATGTATCAGCCGCCAATTGATGTAATTTGAAGGCCTTCCTAATGCCAAATCTGTTCTCATTATCAATCAATCTTTGTGATTACAGATAAGGAATCAATTCAAAGCTTCAGTGAAACACATAAGAGCATCGACTGAATTCTTTTCCATCGATCAGTGAAACATACAAGGAATCTACTCTCGGACTCTTAAACTTTCCTAATTTTCTAAGAGCCTTAAAAATCTCATCTTTTGTCAAAGCTACATTCAACTGTTCAGAGTTAATTGGAAAGACCTATGAATACAATGGTAGAATGTAATTTTAGCTTGTTCAATGATGGCATGCCCATCCCCATCCTATCTTTTAAGTGCCCCGGGGCTACAGTCCGTGGTAAGTGATGGGATGAGTTCTCTAGACAATGAGAACTCAAATCTCACTCAGGGCACACCATACTTGAGGAGTTCGAATTATTTGTGACTAGAGCTGTCAAACAGGCCAACCTATGACGGGGCGTGTCGGCCCATGGCGGGCCGGCCATTTGACGGGGCGGGGCGGGTCAACCCGTCATCTAGGCGGGTTAGAAAATCTCCAACCCAACCCAATCCAAGGCGGGTCGTGGGTTAGGCGGGCCAACCCGCGGGCCCATCAAAATATTTTTAAAGAATTGAAAAAATTAAAAAAAATCATATATTTAGATTTCATCAATCAAATATGTTAAGAAATATATTTTTTAAATATAAATAGATATAAACGAGTACTCATGTGATAAAAAATATTATTTTTTTATTTCAAAATAATAACAAAGAAAGATAATAAATTGTCATAAAACTTAACTAACATGTGATTCTCAACCCGCAGGCCAAAACCCAAGCCCGTCGCGGACCGACCCGTGCGGGTCGCGGGCCTAGACGGGTTGGCCCGCGGCGGGCTTGGGTTGCTTAAATTCTAACCCAACCCGCTTAAATTGATTGGCGGAGCGGGCCAACCCGACGGGCCCAACCCAAATTGACAGCTCTATTTGTGACGCTAAGTCATCTGTCATGACTCATCTGTGTTTTCCGATTTTCCTTGATGACCAATGAAAATTTTCTGTGGTATCAAGCCAATCGACTTTAGGAATAGTCGGATTGTAAAATTTGAATATATGGATTACCAAAGCGTAAGTGTACGTGCTTGGGTCCTTTGTTTTCACATCCCATGTTTTAATAGAAGAGTTAAAGTTATGGCACTTTATGAAAAAATGTCTTTCCTTCCCTAACTCATCTAATCGTTTGCATGTTTAGGGGTTCATTGTTGTACCTATTATGTTTCTCCTATATGAAAACAATAGATGATCTCACGCCTATAGATCTAGTGATGTCTAGACAA